>VWZG01012817.1:185900-270387 GCA_013396735.1 Grallaria varia | reverse complement strand
CTCCCTATACTCAGTGTAAAAATTCAAGAACATACAATGCATTAAAAAGCATTCCATTTCCTTTTTTTTTTTTTTTTTTTTTTTTTTTTTTTTTTTAATGGTACCTGATACAGACATTTTTTGCTGGGAAGCATGATCTAATGGTGTCTGACTACTCCCAGTTCTCATTATCCATTGCCTGAACCTTCATTTTCTGCCAAAACCCCCACTTTTTAGCTTTTTTATCCCCCCCCTGTTTTGATGCCTTTTAATCTCCCAAAAGCAGAGAACTCCTGTAGAAGAAAAAAGAAGCAGTAAGAATAAACCACAACAGCTGTTTTGAAAGTGGAGAATTAAACCCATTTTGCATAATAGACGATCTTGCTTTCAGGCTGGAAGGGAGGAAGAGGGAGGGGGAAAAGGGGAGGAGGGTGGAGTGGGAAGATGTGTGCGAAGTTGGCATAGTCCAGCCGCCTCGACAGGGTTGACTTCCCCACCCTTCACTGCGAAGGGGAAAGGAATATTTTCTCTTCATTGCCATGGCGATCTCAGGCTCGGGCTGCGGGAAGGAGGGGGGAGTGGGTGAAATGTCCAGGTGAAGGTCTCAGTGTCCGCTTGCTGGCAGTATCTTGCTCAGTCACTAGGGCAACCGAATTCCAGGTAGGAAGCAGCTCTATTAGCAAAACAAAGCTTAGGCATTTGACTTTGAAAAGTGGTAACTCATTCTCTGAGTCTCTTAGGAGAGGGAGTGCGGGCAGCCGGGCCGTGTCTGCCACAGAGTCAGCGCTCGATTTAAAACAGCGCTCGCCCTGAGAGAGGGGGACCTCTCGCCCGCCGCGTCCGAAGTGTTCCGATGGCGGTCCCGGTGGCAGGCCAGGGCCGGGGCCACGCCCGCCATGGCAGCAGCAGTGGAAGCCGCGAATCCCCCGCGTTCGCCCCCCCCGCCGCCCTAACAGAGGGAGCGGTGGGGGGCCACCGCCCACCCTCTCGGAATTTTACCGCAAAGAGAGTTGTATAGCGCACGTTTTTCCGCTTTGCTTTTTCTCGCGACTGGAGGGAGCTAAGAACCAAGTACAGGAGAAGTTCAGCAACAACATCAGAGGTAATATTAGCAGTTTTAGAAGTATTTTCAAAACTTTCAGGTGGCGGAATGTCACCAGCGCAGTTCTTAACTGCTGGTGCTCACTACAGCCGCAGACTAAAAGCTGTTGCTGTATCTCTGAGCAATTTAGAGGTATTTAGCAAACCAGCAGCTTTGCTATTCCCTTTCGGGGTTGCGTTACTCCGCAGGTCTCAGGTCCCGTGGCTTCTCAGGCATGTAGCTTCAAATGCTGCACAGATGCTGAGGATAAATTTCCTATTGCGTGCCCAACTTTCTCAGAAAGCACGGATGCAGAGCCTTTCATGCCACTGTCTCTTCAGAAGACATGGCATTCCCCCATGCCCTGCCACAACCGCCTATGTACTTATTACATGGGATCCCCTGGCTATTAACCCTTAGCCAGCCTTCGAGGTACCTCATTTTTTATCTGGCAGCTCCGTGGGCACTAATAGCCACAATCCCCAGGGCAGGGACCCCTATCGGTTGCCTTCCTCACCATTCCACACGATTGATATCAAGAGTCCGCTATGCTGCTCAACACAGCATCGGTAATCTGAGGGATCAACCTGTTTTCAGGCACCAAATATTGTGAGGGAAACTCGTGGACACCACTATATGACTGATGCAATCAAGTAATGCCATTTATTGTTCTGAAAACACCCCTTAAATAACCCAGATAGCATACACACTACACACACACTGCAAACCACCCTGTGACTGGTTAATGCGAATAACACACAACTCTATTGGTGTAAAATAAAGTCCTCGTGATCACCCTCTGCGGACACAGTTTTTCAATCTTCTGCTGCGGCTTCTGTAAGTTTACATTCCTGTCCTTGTTGATCTCAACGGACAGTTCTTAAAAGTAGCTTTTCACTGTGGTCTTAAAGGCCTCGCAGCATAACTGCATCCAGAGCATTGAGGTCGCTCACATGTCTATTTTCTGCAAGAAATTCCCCAACAGTTTAGGTCCAAATGGATCCAATGTAATGCAATGGAGATGGGGCCACTCTCTGTTTTTGTGTCAGAGAAGAAAGTTCTTGTGCTGCTGTTCTACAGGAAAAACAGCTGCTTTTTTTTTCTTTTTTTTTTTTTTTTTTTTTTTAAAACTAATTTATCTTTCTTCTTATTGTAAAGGTTGGAGAAATAAAAGCCCATGCAGCAGAGTGGAAAGCAAATGTGACGGCCGAGTTCAGAGAGACACGGAGGCGGCTCAGTGTGGAGATCCATGACAAGCTTCAACGGGCAGCCACCATCCGGAGCATGGAGCGCAGGCGCCTGGGCCTGGACCAGCGAGCCCACTCCTTAGACATGCTCTCTCCGGAGAAGCGCTCTGTCTTTGCTACCTTGGAAACAGGACGCTTCAAGGCCTCCTCTCAGGAAAGCATCAACAACAGGCCTAACAACCTGCGTCTTAAAGGGCCGGATCAGCTTAACAAGCACGGGCAGGGGGCATCCGAGGACAACATCATTAACAAGTTTGGATCGTCCGCCAGGATGGCCAAAAGGAAAAACAAAGACCTCAAAAAGACCGTCCCTGAGGATGTGCGTAAGATTTATGAGAATTTCAGAAACTGTGCTTTGGATGAAGAAAAAAAGGAAGAGGAGACAGAGAAGATGTGTAATTCCGAGAACTCTTCTAGCACTGCAGTCCTGACCAACTGTATCCAGCAGCACTCAGACCTGGAAAATGGAGTGATTCCCAATGAAACCAAAGAAAGGGAACATGAAAACAAAGCATTACTTGAAGACAGAAATTAAGTATAAAAGATGCTTGACTTGAATTTAACAATATTAATGTTTTTACATATATATATATTGAGACACGTGCCTTATACAGACTCCTTATTCAGTCTGAATTATATAGCATCAAAGAATATTTCACTGTGCCATAGACTCAAGCTTGCTCTGCCAAAACAAATCAGGAACACAGCACTGCAGAATGGCAACAGAAAGCTACGCACATGGAAATTTCAGCCTGTATAAGATTACCAGGGAAAGACACAAAGGAAGGAGTTGAACCATGGCAATATCACCAGAGTGGTCCTACCATGGCATATGAGATAAAGGGCAGCCATGTAAGAAAAGTCTGTGAAAGGGATGAAAAATCATTGTAGTGGAGTATGCATCCATAAAGCCTTCCCCTGGTGATTCAAAAGAGGAGAAACGATTGGAGTGAACTAGAAACTTTCAGTAAGACTTCGTTTACGTTTTGGCACGTGATCCAAGCTAGATTTTTTTTTTTTTTTTTTCATTTTTTTCAGTCAGATACATTACCTTTCTAAACTCCAAAAGAGTGTTTATGGACACAGTCACCAGCTAGGTGCTGGTTTGAAAAATCAACAGACATATGTAAGGGATGGACTGCTCTTTTCATTAAAACAAAACAAAAAAACAAACAAAAAAAGAAAAAAAGCGAAAAAACTCCATGGATATTTATCTTAAGCCGTGATGAGAAAAAAAGAAAATAAAAAAATGGATAAATGGATTTTTTTCTCATGTAAGAAATAGTCGATGTAAAGTCACAGTAAGAAATTGCATATGAAGAAAATGAAACATCTCATGCTATGTTGTTTAACAGAAGAGAAACATGAATTTAATGATATTTGGCTCAGTGGATGAAACAGTGGGCCAACTGTATTTTTTAAAGAATTTCTCGGTCACACTTTTTACCACTGAAAAAACCCCTTTGATTTTAATGCTGTAAGACTATGAAGACAGAAGGGAAGCTACAGCTTTTGCATGTCGGCAAACTGCTGTTCTCTGTAGCTGAATCTGAATTTTAGACGTAAGAGCATATAGATGATTTAAATGAGGGCCAGGGCTACCACAGAATCTCAGGGCGCTCTGCCACTTTTGCTGGGTTTGGGTTTAGACATAAGCTGCTGTCATAATCTCAGAAGAAAAAAAAAAAGGAAAAAGAAATTTAAGAAAAGAAATTATGAAAAATATGGTGGTAAACTTTTAAGTGCTTATAGCTTTAAGTGCCATTAATCCTGTCATATTTTGTAACTTTTTAAACAAGTATTTTGAATTATTTGTTTTATTTCTTTCCAGGTACTATCTTTGTTTGACATTTGCTATCTCTTTTCTTGATAAAAACTGAACATGAGCTCTCTGCATTTCTAGACTAAAGTGAAATCTAACCAAACTGTGGGCATTTTTTAACAATCTTTTGACCTGTCTGGAAATATGGATATAAGAAATAGAACTGTCTCTAGACTTCACAGTAAATATTCAAAGAAAAAGGCTGCAAAATAATTAATGGGAATTGCAAAACATGCTAAATTTTTTATAGCCTCAGCCTGTGGGCTACTGTGTGTGACATTTGAGATAGATTTTGCATGCTGGAAATGAGATACACATGATTATACCAGCAATGCTTTCTCTGCGCTTTCAGAAAATCCTATATATTCCCGCAATTCAAAACTGTGGGCTTATAGGTAAGGTAAGCATGGATGTTGATCTCAGAGACATACTGACTCTTGCAAGCTAATCAAACATGCAGACACTTGCAGGTCATACAGACATGGACCTTTGGAATTGCATGCCCATGTCTACATACACAAAAATGCACGTGTCATTCTGTGATAGTTTCTGAGATATTATGCACAATGAGCCAACTTAAAATCAAACTGGTCACCAGAATACATGATTGCCATGGCTATGAATAGAAGCATGGCTATTCAAATGCAAATTTTGAGTATGCATATTTGCATATCTAATGACTCTGCAGGATTTGTAGGAGTAAGACAAATTCCAGTAGTGCAGAGGAGGAAAGTTCTTAGTGTGTTCTGTCTGCTAGTTCACTTCTCTTGAAATGTCATATCATCTTTCTAATTTCATTATCTGTCCAAAAATTAAGGATGAAAAAACAACGTTTGAAAAATTTCAGGTCATTTGGGATTGATGTAACTCCATGTGATCCAACAGAAACTGACTTCTGCTTACTTCACCAATGAACTTCTTAAGGTGCAGGGCTGTGCCCTGGCTTTAGCTTACCAGAGGCAGGGCAGTAAGCCTGGTCCCCAGGGAAGGTTTTATCTGACTCAAGATCTGCCATGGCTTCTGGAGACTTTTATGCCAGGCAGCCCTGTGCTTGGCTTCACAAACATGTAGGTGGCAGCTTGTGGCCATCCTCAGATCCCATCCTCCTCAAGTCACAGGCAGACACCATAAAGATGCAGGTCTGTTCAAGCATCAGAGTTCTTTAGCCTTCCCAGTGCTCCTGGTTTTGGGCACACCCTGAGTGCCACGTGTTCAAATCTTCTGAAGTCTTATTCAGAAGGACAGAGATTAATATGCTAATTCTGTAGTGCCAGGATGGAAAAAGCATACCTGGATGCACTAAGGCTTTATGTTCAGATCTGGGGTTTTACTGTGGTGGTGGTATCTTAGGATTGAAAGCTACAAATTAGATTTGCATTTTAATTCCAGAAAAGGTTCAGAAGTGCTCAGACATACAATTTGGGTCCTGGGATGTAAAGTACTGCTTGGTTACACCGTCCTGCACTTTGCATCTATGAGGGATCAGGCTCCCAAAGGCACCCTGAAGCATCCCATCTGACTCTGAAAGCATGCAATACATTCAGTTTGTGCTAACAGTTCTCCTTGGTTACCAAATGCCAAGACCAACATCATGGATGCAATGTTACCTGTTCCTCAACTGAGTTTTTCTCACAAGAAATGCTTGCCTGTAATGGAAAAGTCCTGCATAGTCATACAGACAGCTATAAGGATATGGGAAAGGCATTTTCTGTATGTATAATATAGGACTTAATCATAGACACGGTATTTCTGCTGATTAAGGTCAGGGAAGGTAAAGTCTGTCTTGTAAGACTTGTCTGTGTGAGCAGGGAGTTGGAAAATGGGCAAATCATGGAAAACAAGTCAACATGTACAAATGACTGAGGAGACAAAGTTTGGTGGGCAAATTCAGAACTGATGCAATAGAAGGACAATGAAATCTTGGCATAGTTTTAATCTAAACTTTCTGAACTCTCCGTGTGTCCCCTGTCCAGATTCTGATGGTATGTGTCTCATTCTGGTTTCTGCCTGCCATGCCTTGCAGGAGCGCCTCACTGACATTTTATCATCTGTTTCTTCAGCAACTCCTGGTTTGGGATATAATGGTTCAGGGACAAGGGGTGATACTGAATAAACTCTCAGTGAGATACTGAGCAGAGCATTTGATGGCCTTTTATGTGAAAGCAAAACACTCCTTTTCATTCCTCTCCATTTCTGTCTGTGAAACTTCCTGAGAAAGCTGCCAGGCTGTTACCAGAGTAAATACTTTCTTCTGTACGATTGCCTATTAAATACCTCAGTATATGTAATTTTTATTATAATATGGCAAGCGCAAATGGTGTATTGCATAGCAGGCCAGACAGAAATGTCTGACGCCTAAAATGACATTTTAATGAGCTAAATTGCTTTTCCCCTTGTAAAGGACATCCCTTGGTTTTAATTGTATGCAACAGCTTGGGAGAGAATCTCAGCTCAAACATCAAGTGTTTTTATGGCTAAAATTCTTATCCTCTGGCATTTAGTAATACCTATAAAAATCTTGTTATTCCTAGTGAGGCTGTTCCACCATTATAGAAAGTTTTAGCAAAAGTATTCTGAATCATATCCAAAACTCCTTGCTCTAAGTTGGGCCCTTTCATAGCAGCCTGAAAATAAGAAATCAAACAAAAGGGTTAGTTACTGACTTTAATGCTCAGATCCTGCCTTGACAGGACTTGACAAGGGAATTGGGACCTGAAAGAACAAAGAAAACATGTTCTTCTGTAGCCACAGCCCTCACACATAAAGGACAACTCAACTTCTGTTTTCCTGCAGCTTTCAGCTCTGCAGTCCCACTGTCCACTGTCTTGTGCAGGAGAATTCTGCTAAGCCGCTTTAGGGAACCTCCTAAACCATTAACCGTCATTGAACTTGTGCAGATACTGCATGAGTGGTTTTGAAAAGATGTGTAACTTCATCTATGTGGCAGTCTGTGAATTACATTACCCTTTAACAGGGAACATTTTTCTAATAAATCTTATTAGAAAAATAGTAAATAAAATTTAAGAAACCCAGTGATTTATATTCATGGAATCTGATTTTGATTGTTGGCGTGAAATTATAAATCATCTGAGCTTCTGCTGTTTGACTTTATGATATCTCTAGTACATGTCTGCTCTCTCCAAAGCCAATAATGGACTATGCCAGAGACTTTCTGCAAAATTCTCCATACCATAATAAATGAAAGTATATGTCTGTGAGTTCAGGCTATTAAAACCCCTGTCCTTAAAACACCTGCATTTTCCTGAAGAACTTGTGTTTATGCTGTACATGGGCTGTTTGTTTGCCAGCTTTGGTTTTCTCAGGGGTTTATTTGTGTTGTCAGGTTGCATGATGTCTGCTGCTCTCACTTTTTCCATAGCCCACTAGAAATAAATTACAGGAAAAGACCAAGTTAATGTTATGTTGTGTACTAACCTAGAACAAGAAATCTTCTACTAAATAGATATGAATTAAAGGTAACTGGGAATTGCTTCCGTCCTCCCTGTACATTTACTTGTTCTGAACTATGTTTTGTCTGTCTAAGGCCAAAATCTGCCCCCATCAAGTCTGTGCAGTAAAGTGGAGGTGCCTTGTTATTTTTAAGCTTTTTAGAGCAAAGACCTGCCATTTTAACTCATCTCTGCAGTGCCATTTATACTTACTGGAATGTCATTATATCAATACTAAGTACAAATTAAGCTCAGCTTCAGAAACAGTTCCCTAGGCATTTAAATATCAATGAAAACACAAAGTAAATCAACACAAATCTGTGAAACGTAAGTAAAGGCTTGTAGATTAATCTATGAAACTGGTTGCCTGAAATATATCAGTGAAAAAATTGTAGATCTGAAAACTGCTTTAAGTTGCCGAAATTTTCCCAAGGTCTCCATCTCCTTTACTACCAGTAGCAGTTACTCTCCTTAATACTATTGCTGTGGTTGTGAAAGCTGGTGTGGGGTGTCCTGATGTAGCCAGCACATGCTCCGTGAGCTGGATCATGGTGGGTTGCAAAGGTCACCCTAAAGGCAGGTCTTATCCACAAAAACTGATGACTTCAGTAACCAGCTGAAGGAAGGTCCCATGCAAACACATGCGGATGCCCACCCTTCACATGGCACAGGTTCTTGCACACAGATTTACTGGTGATGCCTCCCTGCTCCATTCAGGTAGATGTGAACTTCTTGTTCTCCCTCACCTCTGGTTACAGGTCACACCTGAGCTAAGTCTTATCACCAGGAAATACCAGTGCTGCTGCTTTTGGGGGAAAGTGGCTATTTCTATAGCACATAGCCTTTTGAGGCTAATAGATTCTGCTTGCCCTGGCTGATCTTGAGAGCAAACCACAGGCAGGTGATATTTTTGCATGTGAGAGAGAATACTTTTGCCTCCCACATTCTAACCCCACCGAGTCTTTTTTCCTGTGAGAGCTGGGTGCTTAAAGAGTAAAGCTTATGGTGTCTACTGTGAGATGTAAGTCAAATATAACCACCTTTCAACCTACCATTTAGCAGTTTCTCAGATCCTGGAGTAATGTAGTAGTTATAATTAGAAAAAGGCACGGTTTGTGTCTACATTACAGCTTCCCAACAACTTAAATTTATTCAGGCCAGTCTTTCAATGTAATTTTAGACTGATTTTTTTTCCAAGTTCTAATAGAATTTGATTTGGAACTTGGATGGTACTGACAAACCATTATTAGTCACTTTCAGCTTTGTGTTTGAATAAGAAATTTCTTAAAATTTGGGGAAACGTTTTGTTGGGATGCTCTTCTACTATTTTTCCCTGGTAAAATTATACTATAAGCAATCATCAAATCCACTTGCAAGGATGTTCTATCTACTTTATTGTCTCTGTCCTTCTTTCACGCTCTCTGTAAGATTTAATGGTGCTTTAGAAAGGCATTGTCAGAAAAAGGACAATTTCATAAATGTCATTACCAGGGTACAGAGCAGAATGTGCTTGTACCATCCTGAAAAGGTTTGCTGCTATTGTCTTTATTTGATGATGTAATGTTTTACAAAGATTGAAAAAAAAAATGCAACAAAGACCGTATGGATGAAAACACTTTTCCTGTTGGTTTTTGTATTTCTCTGTTTTCCTATCATCCAGAAGGGGTAAAGGAGCTGTAATTAATCTTCCCTTTTTCTCCTTGGTTGACAGTTGAGTTTTTCTGGGTGTCCAATTTGGGAAGCCATGGTGCTGGGTTGATTTCAAGAGAGGCACAAACTTCCAGCCATATTTCTACTCATACTGAGCCATTTCTGCATTTGGTGTCCAGTCACTAGGGAAGCAAGAAACAGAATTTTGAGGAGACTCTGTGTCTTGTTCCTAGTATATTTCCATAGAAATTATTTGCCAGGATGACCAGAAGCAGCTACTCATGCAGAGAGGAGAGAAGAGGTGATGCTTTTTGACCTTGGGAAATACAGACAAGGTTGGGTTTTTCTTTTACTGTGAATTCTTTTGTCTTTTTACAGCTTTTTTGTTGTCTTCATGTTGACTACCTTCTCTGTGGGGCCACAGTTTCCCTTGCTTCCTTGTTTTTCCATCACTTTGGGAAACTGCAACACAGGTCAGTGCACTCACAGAGGGTGCAAACTCTCAAACTGTGGCTCCTTTGTCAGAAAATGGGGGATGATAAAAAATTCCAGCAAGCATGGTTCCTATTTCTGTATGTATAGAAACCTCTCATAGCTGAGCATTTACTTGACTTTGGGAAAAAAAGTGAAAAACAAGAAAAAAGCCTTCTCTGGACTGAGCAAAAAAAAACCTCCCCTGTTTTTGTGGTATTTTTATATGCTGTTTATGCTACACAGTCCATACTGGTTCTTGCTACTTGTAAGACTATAACTGTGTAAGTCAAGACATATTTCTCCAAAGCCCACCTGAATTTTCAATATTATTTCTCTTGCCTTATGAGCATGAGTCTCTTAATTGGACCTGCTTTAGCTATTCTGTATCAGTCTTTGATTTTTTGTGCAAAATTGGTTATTTGCATTTTCTAGTTTTTGCACATCCTCATTCTGCCTGTTCACTTGATTTCCATTTCCAGGGCCAGCCTTTTATCAAGCTACAGCTGTTTACTCTGACTTTGTGACCTATTGCATGGGATATACAGACAGCTGCTTAGTTTCTAGAGTTCTCCAGCAAGCTGACCTATTTAGCCATGTGACCCAAGTCATTGTTCCTAGAGGTGGTTGAGAAAGACAATGAAAAGAAAAAAAAAACCCAGCAAAACAACAAAAAGCAAAAAGGTGAATGTGTGACAAGTTGTGAAATACTTTTTTTCGCTCCAAAGTCTGTATGGGGGTACCAGAGGTTGAAATAAGATTCTTGCTGAAATGTGATTTTCTCAGTACAGACTGCTGTTTTGAACACCACCAACTCTGTTTGAAACAACATGGTGGAAAAATTATTAAAGTCACTTTAAAAACAATACATTATTATCCAATAATAAACTAACATACTAAAAGTGAATAGTGCAGGAAGCGGTATCTCACAGAGATTTCACAATATACCATTTGGCCTGGCAGGTATCACTATTTTACAGCAAAGCTTTTGATCATTTCCACAAGGAACACTGGAGACTTTTCCTGCTGCAGGAGGCTGCCTCTGGATCAACCCCTCCTTTCATTCTGGCACAATGTGCTGATGTTTTTCTTGATGGAAATCTTTTGACAGTGCCATTTCTGAGGCAGAGAAATAGAAATGTCATTACTGAACCCAATTTAAACTGGATGGATGGACACTCTAGGTTTGACTTGAAGCAGTTAGCTAAATGGACCTGTGCTATTACTTGCTTCTAAGTATTACTCTATGACTAAGAAGAATAAAGCAGTAAATTAAGCTTGTATTACATTCTTGAGCACGCTGTGACTGTGAATCTTGGTTGTGCCCATGAACTTGTTTATGATATCCACTCCATTACCCTGAACCACAATGTGACAAAAAGGTTAATTGGTGGGAGTCCAAAACTGCAATCCTTCTTTCTCATTTAGAACCATGAGCGTAACTTTAAAAAAAGAGAACAGTGTAAAATGAGAAACATAGTCCTAATTTTTAGTAGAAAACTGAATGTTACTTGAAAAAAATGGAAAATATGGCTGTTGTAATTCCAGGGGGAAGAAAACCATCCCAAACCAACCAAACAAAGCACAACAAAATAAAACACCCCCTCCAACCAACAAACAAACAAACAACAAGAGCAAACCCAGACCAAAATCTTTTCCCTATGCCACTATCTTACTGAACATATCTGACCTTCTTGTGCATTTCATGCTTTTGCAGGTGGTATCAATGACAATTAAGACACGCAGAGTGCATTTTGCTCTTGTTAACCTTTCAGAGCTAATCCAGCAAGGAGAAAGTCAGCTGGCTGTTAATCCCTTGCATGCACTATGCACAGGTCTAACAGTTCAAGTTAATTGCTTCCTGTTGCATGAATATCTGGGCAGAAAAAGAGACACAGAAATTTCCACTAAAGGACAGAGTTTGGCCTGCAAATCTCTTCCTACAAGGGTTTGAAGGGAAAAAATAGTTGGCATGTTTCAGAGCACAAGCTGGGAATGCAATGATTGAAAAAGAAACAAAACAGCACATAAACTGAGGCTGTTTTGCAGTCATTGAAGATAGACAGGAACCTCACAAGGTGATTTTTATGATGTCACATTACAGACCTGCGAAGGACTTTAAGATGTTACGTCAGGAGAAATGAAAGTCCTGGCAATCATTGTCGCATCTGCTAAAGTGCGTTGAGAGGCTGGAGCTGGTGTGATACTCCTCCACAGTTTGAATACAGCAGCAGACTTTTGAGGTATTAAGTACAAACAATTAACAGAATCATGGAATCTGTCAAGTTGGAAGGGCCCCACAAGGATCATCAAGTCCAACCCTTAGCCCTGCACAGCACCATCCCCAAGGATCACACCATGGGCCTTGTCAGGCCTTGTGCTTATCATTCCTTGTCAGGCTTGGTGCTGTGACCACTGCCCTGGGGAGCCTGTTCAGTGCTCAGCCACCCTCCGGGGGAAGAACCTTTTTCTGATATCCAGCCTAAACCTCCCCTGGCACAACTTCAGGCCATTCCCTCAGGCTCTGTCCCTGGTCACCACAGAGCAGAGATCAGCGCCTGTCCCTCCTCTTCCCCTCACCAGGATGTTGTACCTGCAGTGAGGTCTCCCCTCAGTCTCCTCTTCTCCAGGCTGAACACACCAAGTGCCCTCAGCCGCTCCTCACACGGCTTCCCCTCAAGGCCCTTCACCGCCTTCATTGCCCTGCTTTGGACACTCTCTAATGGCTTACTATCTTTCTTATGATGGCTGTGTGCTTTGTAACAAGGGAAATAAGCACTATCTGAGTAACAACAAGATTTCCAGTGTGCTGTAGGCACAGAAACAAATAGTGCTGTCAGATTTACATGGCAGTGTTTAACCCTCCAGCCAGTGGGCTCTCAAAGACAGCAGCCCACTCAAGTGATTAGCCCAGGGTCTCCTAGAGCAGGTCAGTCTGGTGGGGAATGCATGCTGTGCTGTGAAGCCAATTATATTATTTCCATTTCTCCTTCTGATGTAGCTCAGTTTGAACAAACTAAATGTAGTTGGTCAAGTTAAAAAAACCAAACCAAAACACAAAATAGCAACAAATAACCCCTTATAGGCTGCAACTGTCACTTTCCCCTCCTTGGATTCTTCCTGCACAGTTGCCTGCTGAGAATGATTTACAACAAACAGCAAGTCTTGTTTAAAGAAAGCGTATGACTGGATTTCTCATGGGAGGGGAAAGAGGCGGAATCGCAATCACCCTGAAATCTAGGCTTGTCTTAAAAAAAACAGGAAAATAAAACTTACTACCACACCCTGCAACTATGAATCCTTTTTAGCAGGATGTTATTTTCTCTTTCACAGCTTAACAAGAGCTTTAAATAAATAATTTCATTTCTGCTTAAGTTTCCTGCCTTGCTATGCCTGCTCTAATCTATGAGAACAGGTGTCTTCCTCTCTGTACACTGGACTTCCCTCCCTCAGACTGAGGACTAATAAATTAGCCCTGCCCACTTGCAACCCTGCACAAAGCAGTCCGATCTCATTAGTTCTTGCTTGGCAGTGCCCAAAAAAACCGATTTAATGCAACAGCACAGCAGGTTCAGGCTGTGCTTGGCAGTTTCTCTTGCCCACCCTCAGTCACATCCCTCCATGGCTTTGTGATCCCTGCCTGTCTGCTCCTCATTAACACCCCTAGCAAGGGGCCCACCTAAGTTTAATCTAAGCTCTCTGCAAGGTAGTTCCTCAAGTGTGATTTTCATGCATAGAGTCAAGATGTGAAGGCCAAGAAAGCTGAGGTACTTTCTATAAACATGGTGATGACCATCCTATTTGTGGTCCTGAGGCTGTTTATTTTAAGCAATGACCATCCTGTCTGCTGTGTGGACGTCTGCATTTTAGTCTAGACAGACTTATCTGTTATTAACATGTAGAGTAAATTCCCATTGAGCATTTGGGAGATGGGGAAATGAGTTAAGTCTGTTCCTCTCTGTGTTTGCTGGTATTGCTTTATTATTCGAGCAGTTTGCTGGCCAGTTAGTACAAAGAATTAAAAGGAGACCTACAGGTGCTTATGGACCCAGAAAAGGGACTTTGTTTAAGAGCACTGCATGTTTTGGACAGGAAAAAAGGCTTGTAGAGAGAATGTGCAGAGACTTTGTAAAAGGTTTTCGTGCCCATTAATGTAGTCCTTAATAGCTTGCATCACAATCAATATATATCCAGAGTGCAGAAGGTCAGAAAGCACTGGTTGAAATGTCAACCTGTCAAGCAGTAAATTCGGACACATCAGCGCCCCTCGGCCAGGCAAAGGTTTGAACGTGATATCAGCTGTGACATGGGCAGATGTGAGGACACTGTGGGATTTCTACTGTGTTGGGAGCCCTTCTTTGGCATCTCTGGTCCATTTAGAGGGCAGAAATACTCACTGTGCTTCTGAGTATTTTAACAACCATAACAACAGAAGTCTTAACTTTTTTTTCATTTTAACAAAAATTCTGTTATATTTTGATAGGTACTAGGAATAGTTCTCCAGAGAAGCAAACTGTGCTGAATAATAAGACTTTTTAATTATTATTTTTATTAATTTTTGAAAAATAAAATGGGAGTGGATTGGATTAGGGGATGCTATATTTGCATCAGACTTGGAACAGGGGTTTGATCAAATATTAAGTGCCAAATTGCACAAGGCTAGCAAAATACTTTGGAAAAACCTGGGCAAAAGACAGTCTGGAAAAGAGGTGAAATCTTGGTAACACAGCAACTCATAATTAGTGATCTTTCAGTTCAAAGATAAACTTTGAAGACAAAAATAAAAGCAATAAGGGGGTCAAACCAAAACGAAGTATTATCTTCTCAGCGAAATATAAAAGCAGTAAAAAAATAACCACCCAAAAAACAAAACCCTCCTGTCAAATTCAATTGGCAATAAGTATCTTTCGAACCTGAAAGAAAATCTTATATTGCCATTTAAAATGAACTTTTTCCCTGTAAGTTAAAGGAAACATCTATTACTTCAAATGAAAAAAAAATTGGCTTACAAAGTGAAAAAACACTGCATCTTTTTTTTTTTCCCCCAGATGAATAAATCAACATATTATCCAACCAAATTTGGTTTGTCAACCCAAATGAGAAGAGCCAGACGGTTTAGCCAGCAGGAGGCATATATGGTTCAAGTAGAAGCAGGCTGATTCTTTCCTCTTGTGCAGTAAACCCCTGAGCAGCTCTGAAGTCTGCTCTCACCAGTATGCATTGAACAAAATCACTAGAAAAAGCAAGCTACTGTTTTGGAAACATAGTCTTTTCTCATTAGGAGTTTAATATAATCAACCAATCTTCATGTGAGCAGCCAATGCTAAGATTAGGACATGTATGAAATCTTGATAATTTAAATTATTTTGGTAGCATAGTAAATTCTGCCTGATTGTTAACTTCAGCTTTGAGTAGAGGACATTTTCTCTCTTGAGGTACTTGCTTCAGCTTTACATTTAATGTATTGTGTTGTATTTTTATAGTCACAGAATTTCATGAAGCACTAAGAAGACAGGAAAATGGGAAGTGGGGAACAAATTATAGTGTTGTTAGTGACACGATCAGTACTATTTATTTACATTTTGTGGGGTTTTATTCCAGTGAAACACTTCCTTGCCAGATCTCATGTGTCAGGATGTAAAAATTAATTATTGTCACAAATGTCTAGGAAATACCATCATTCCTACTTTATAGCATAGGAAATGAATTAGATAATTCAGGTTACACAGAACGTTTGTCTGAGGGGTCTAACTGTGATTCATTACTGTGTTCTAGCAGCAGCCCAGCCATGATTTCCTGACTATACCATGGCTCCAGTTCACCTTTCCCTACAAATAAACTGCTAGATTAAACTTTGAGAGTATTCTATGTACTGGTTTTGTGGGTTTTTTTTGTTTTGTTTTTAATTCATTGTTAAATTGTAGTCAGGCGCTCACAAAACTAGGAGATGCCAGAATTAAGATTGTTTGTGCACCTTAATTCCTCTTTGTGTCTGCTTTATGAGACAATCTTTAATTTATGTCATCATGTACTTATCATGGGGTTTCTGTCCCATGCTGTGTGTTCTTCACTATGCTCAGTTAACAAGTGGTTTATCTTTTCCTTCTTGTTTACTGTATAAACCCTGGCCTTATTTACTGAAAGCTCTTCCACCCATGCTCTGTAGATTGATATTTTCTCATGGGCTGCTCGGTAGCATTAATCACTAGTGAATCAGGAATGATTCACAAGTATTGACTGCTCCTTTGTGGTGCTACAGGGCGGTAAGGTGGTGATACTCCTCCACTTGAAGAGAGGGAAGGATGAAGCACAAAAAGTGTCTTTTCTTTAACATTATGAGTTCACTCTGAGTAGTTGGGAACCTGAGATTTTCCTGCAATTCTATGCAGCACTTCAGACCTTGGAGTGTAACAGCCCCAGGGGGAAAAGTCCAGGAAATGAGGAGAAATAGATTCTGATCACCTTAGAAAATATTGGTTATGTGACTTATTCAGCATTTCCAAGGAGAGATAAAAGAAAGATACAGTTTTCTATCAAGACATTTAATTTCCTAAGCTCTGCATCAGAGATTTTGAAGACAATAATCCTTTTTACTCTATGGTGTTTATTCCTTCCTAGGACTATTATGTGGCCCAAATACAATTCATTCCAGTTGAAATTTTGGAGAAGACTGTGCCATGTTCCTTTCTCTTCTATTTCTAATTTTCTCAGGCCCTCTAGCTCATTATAGTGACTCCTCCTTTTCCTTAAGAGTGAGGGCCGACACTTCCAATACAATCTTTCCCTGTTTCAAAGAGTGAACTTTCTTCTGTTCCTTTAATTGGGACACTTTTTAGGTTGAATAAAGAAGAAAGAGCTCCATATCACATCCTGAAAAGGGCACGAGTGTTTTCATGGAATTCTGAACAAAATATTTGAGGAATGACATTTGAGACTTACTCTTTCCTTCATTCTACACAGAAGCTAGTTTTAGATAAGGCATAAAAAATGTTCAATATTATAGCACCAACCTTTTAGATTCCAAAGATTTGTCCACAAGTACTTTCCAAGTTCCAGAAAAATATTCAAATAGAAAGCCCTGTGTATCTTGACCCATGTCCAAGCAATGGGGAAAGAGGAATATCAGTTCCTGAAGATATTAATCCCTCTGCAAGAAGGAAATACAGCATAGAGGGCTTACAAAAAATTATTTCACTCTCTCACTTGAAAAAACTAGCATAATGCTAATATTTCCCTCAAATAAGAGTGAACTTTTGGTGATGTATTACAAATATCCATTTCTGTGCCCTGACTGTATTGTGTACTGCTGCTTTGTTTTCTAGCTGGGAGGAAAAGTAAGGCACACGTAGTTAAGACCATGGATGCCTTGGAAAATATTTGGGGTGTGCAGTACAATTTAAATCCTTACATATTTTAAATTTGCAGTAGACAGTGCACGGAATGCAAAAAACTCCACAAACCCATCACATTTTATAGTTAATCAAATGCTCAGGAATAAAAAAGAAAAAAAAAACACAAGTGAGTAGTTAGAAAGAGAGATATTGAAATAGGACACTTCTCCGAGAATCCTACTATACAAGTATGTGTCCAGTCTCTTTTTTTTTTTCCAACTCTTTTTCTCTTTTGTCCTGCCAAGTGCAATATTTTTTGCAGGACTCTTTCTTCACTCCTTCCCCAAATCTTTGTAAATATCAGGTTTTACCAATGCAGGGTGAAGGTACTCCTTTCAACTGTGCCACCTGGCGAAGCTGACACTTAGAAGATGAGAGATCTATTGGTTTTCATATATGACCCTGATATTTCTCATGGTCAATTGCCCTGTTAAGTGGAAAAGAACACAAGCTTCCAGCAGAAGAAAGGATGACCGACAGAAGTGCCCGTCCCTTGAGCTAGGGAGTGGGCTCTTCAGTGCACCCCAGTGCCTCTTCTGCTGCTTTTGGAACAATCCTGCAGGAAGTGAGGACCCTGAGGTTTGTCTCCCATGCTGTCTTCCTACAGGCAGTTTAGAGCTTTCTGTGTAGTGCACTTTCCTCAAAGCTTGATACTCATAGTTCTCCTGAAAACCTCTCCTACCAACTAGACCTATCCATACCCATCTTCATCCCTCACAGAGAAGTCCTTTATGACCATACACCCTTATGGCAACAGCTCTACACAGAGTAGCAGTCTCCTTTTTCTCCTTTTATTCTAGTTATTTATAAGCTCAGACGGACTTATCCCAATAACATTTCTACTGTTTTATTCTACAAAGGAAGAAAAAATTGCATTGAAGTCCCAGGGAAATTATCTTTCTTTTCCAAATCAATTCCCATCAAAAATCTCAGTGATAACTGGATTTAGTTTGCACTTTTATAATCTGCAGTAAAAACTTTAAGCAGTATAGCAACATTTTGCTTTGAAACTGAAAATCTATTGCTTGGCCTCACTTGTTTATACTTCATTGTATTTCCTTCTATTCATACATATTTCTTTCTAAAGCATTATATAGTCTATAGTGGCAATCTGTGTTTTTCTTTAGTGCATCTCTTTCTATGGTCTGTGATTACATATTTTTTGTTGTATGTTTGTTTGTTTTAAATTGCCATAAAAATACCCCAGTTCATCCCCTGGTGACTCTGTAGAAAATGCTGCTTTTTATGTGGCTCTGGCAGACTGAGATCTTGAAGTCGTTGATTTGGGGCACCACACAGACTAATTTCTTTATTTCAATAGCCTAGTGAAGGTCTTCTGTTTGTTAGAGGTCTTTCAGCCTTAAGAGGCTGTTACCTCTTCCAGCTGAGCCACTGCATTGATCTCAGTGAGGTTCAAGTAAAATACAAAAAAAGCCTGAATCCAGTTCCCTCTCACTTGGATGCATTAATTGGGCTGGGCTAACAGGAATAAGAAGCAGAAGTGATTTAGTTTTGGCACTGCTTTGCTATGGCTTGGAATACACACCACAAAGTGGACAAGTTCAATTACCAGTTTTATACAGCAGCTTGTCAGAGCAGAACCACACTATCAGCCTAATGCTTACCAGCTGCTTTCAGAGACTGAGTCACTTATGCATAACTTGAGTCCTTTCTAGGGCAAAAATACCATTCTCTAAAATGAAGAGGGTAGACCATGTCATGCATCACCTGTAAAATTGCAAGGAGAAAAATTCGAGGCTCATCCTGTAACTTTTCAAGGTCTGTTACAAGCATTGTAACTTGAAGGATTAGAAATGAAAAAATAATTGCCTTCTTGCTCAGCTCCAACAGACTGCATTTTGAAAACCTTTATTTCTGAATTCAAAGTCTATTAAGCATGGAAAAGAAATCTTTTCAAAGAGTTCTTATTTATACCCCATAAATTTCTATGCAGTAAATGTTTGGTTCAATTTCAAATTGGGGAAATTACTTGGGCATAGTATTATCAAAGGACATTTTAATCCTTTATGAACAACATGCAGGAAGCAGGGCAATAAGTCTCTTTGGAATTTTACTTCTTAGGTGTAAACATTTGTGGACCTCTCTAAGCAAAGAGGAATGGAGACTGGGAAATTCACCCTTCAGTCCCGTCAGGAAATATTCTGATTTACAGCCATAAATTGCAAAGACATTGAAACAGCATTTTCAAAGGCCTCTTTATGTGTTGCGTTTTCATGTTTAGATGACGACTGAGCATGGCAGAGCCGATGTGATGCTTGTCAGGAATGGGGTCTGGTCAGGACCTATATCTCCTTGATGCCTCATGAGGACCTTATCCTTAGATCAAAGAGTTAGGTTTCCATTTTCTGACACAGAAAATACTTAATTTTCTCCTATACAAAACCAGCAATTGAAAGAGCCCTATTCCAGAGAATTGAGTGGCTAGGATATTTGGGTTTTGGAAATGGTGGGGGCGTGAGAATGAGGGATAAAATTTCTTCGAGGTGTATCACACAGCTGAGATTAGCTATGGGAGAGATATATATAAATATTAATGATAAGCAGTGAAGTTCTGAATATTCATCCAATCCTGCTTGTGTTTTGTGGAGAAAAAATTGGCAGAGACATCTATTTCCAGATGAATTTTCATCTCTACTTCCCCCTAATGCAGTGAGTTCTGTCCGGGACACAAAGCAGGATATCTAAACATCTGAAGAAACAGGATTTTTCAGACATCCCTGGTGTGTTTAATGACTCATCAAAATTCAGGGATTAGGCAATGAATTTGAATTTGGGCCACTCATGCCTGTGCATTTTCTCTTTGCTGCTTTTGGCAGGACTCCAGCTGCAGTGTCTTTTAACTCAACAAATTTTACTGCCAAAGAACTGAAACATACAGAGATGAAGACAGGTATTGAGGTCAAAGGTGAAACACAGCAGCTTTGCTTACCTTACCTGCAGGATTGTGCCAGCAGTCAGATTAATTTAAATTGGGAAGAGGGCATGTTCTCACATAGCTTGGGTTAGAACAGGACCTGCAGGCACTGGGGAAAAATCCTACCAAGCAGGCAGCCCTCTCCAAGGCCCAGTGTTCTCAAGTCTTATTCCTTCTGGTGATCTTACTATACTCATTTCACTGAAGAGTTTAGAAGTAGGAATGGCGATAGGAAAGCATACATTTCAAAATGAGAAAATTAAACATGAATTTTTGATTACATTTCAGAAAATATTCCTGTGGGATTAATGGATAAGGACTTGGGGAAAAGGAAAACAATTGATAGCCCCTGCTATGAATAAAATGGGACATTTGAAACAAATCTTCTTTTCAAGAAATGAGGTCCTGGAGTACAGTGTAAAGGCTAGTTAACATACTCTCAAGTGTGTAAATCTGAAATCACACTGCTGAATTTATGTACCAGTATAGAGTGTTGTGTCTTGGATAGCATAGGGACTTCATTAAGGTATAGCAATATGTCTCTTGCTAATGGTAATAGATAAATAAAATAGGGCTGTGTGCATCCAGTATCATCAATACATGTTATCATGTCATGCCACTTCAATGAGTGTATCTGTTTATATATGCACCAAAGGGAGCAAAAATTGTTTAACGTGCTTCAGTGAGCTGTAAGCAGAAAGAGAATAGATGAGAGCTGAAGGTTTGGAGTCCACTGCATCTTATCTCATTCAGGAAATCTCCTAAATTATTGATATTACATTTTTCTCTTTTTTTTTTTTCATTTTTGGCGTCATCACATCCGTGTTAGCCAGCCACAGTCTTCTGAGGTTATCTGCACTAATTTACAAGTGACTTTGAACCATCATGCTAGTTCAAAGTGGGGTGTGCCCTTTTTCTATGAGATCGTCAGCAGCCAATATGGAGTGATTAATGTGGATTTCTGCTGCGCTGAAGGGATTGACAATACCTCCTTTCTGTTGTCTCCTAAGCAGGTATAAAGGCAACAAAGACCTTTGGTTAATGAAAGGAACCAAATTCAAATATGCCACTTAGAGGTGTTCACATCTGCCTCTTTCAACCAGACCCAGGAGGCTGCCTGTCTCCCTCCCCCTCTTAGGACTTCATACATTTTTACTGAGGATTAACTTCAAAAAGGGCCTGTGCTGTTTCATCCAGAGGGTTGTGCTGTCACTGTGCCTGGCAGGTGCTGACTATGTGTCATGAGGACCAAAGTATCCAGAAAGTGAGGTCTGAAGGCAGTAAGAAGCCAGGAGAGGGGATGAGCCCTCCGTTTGAACAGGAACCCGGAATACCACCTGGGGCGTGCTGTCCTCTGTGGCATGCCAGATGCTTTGGGGGAAAGTGGTTTTAGGCAAACAATGAGATGAAAAACCTGTTCTGCCCTCCATTGCTTAGTGCTGTAGGTGGCTCTCTGGTACCCCCTCCACTCTGCAGTGGTGATGAGCTGTGGCTCTGAAGCGTGAGATTCCTCAGCAATGAAGAAACAAATGCTGGCTTCCTTCAAGACTCAGGGCACCCAAAGAGAGAGAGAGAGAGAGAGAGAGAGAGAGAGAGAGAGAGAGAGAATTGTCTCTGCAGAAGTGACACTGGCTCCTTGAAGTCTCAGCATTCCGCTTGATGGTTGAGTGATTCCTGATGAACCTGCAGATAATTCAAAGGACTGTTGAACCCACACGGCTTGGTCTTTTGCTTACTTGTTCTAATAAATTTCCATATTCACTACACAGGAAATACAGAAAAAAAGAGATGGAAGGAGAGCAGAGTCTATTCTGCAAGATAAGATGACAGTTTTTGCAGGAATATGCCCTTGCATGTGCTGGGCTGGTTCTGGGCTTTATTGACAGCCCTTGGCGAGAGCAGTCCTGGACGGCTGCTTAGTGTTCCTTCCCTGCCCCTCCTTGGGGTGGTAGCTCCTCCCCACTGCTGGACGTCACCACCTTCCCTTCCCATGCCGTGTCCTCATGAATCCAAGAATGAGGAGGGAGAGGATTGCAGATGCTCCTCCAGTCATTTGAAAAATGCCTCTTTTGTTCAGTGTGGGGAAAACCTCAGCTATTGTCTGAACTCATCAGAAGCATGGCACTGAAGTCATTGTTCCTTGGATCTTATCTTTTAGAGTACTTATCTCCTTCTAACATAGTTTTTCTACTATTATGTTATCAGAGGAAAGTGTCTAGTCAACACACATCAGACTGTGTGGGCTTTACAAGCAAGTTTTTGATGTTATTTCATGTTGTTCATGATAAACTTTTAAAAGAAGCCACTGGGAATTTCTTATTACATCCCTTTATTGTTTGTTTACTCAGATAAGCCGGAGAAGAAATTCCTTCTCTGATCATCTGAATTCATGCTAAAGCCGGCATAATTTATTTAAGAATTTCTAAATTACTCGGTCCACCTGCTGATGGACAAAAGCCTTTGGCCTCAGGCTCCCAAACCATCTTTGCATGTTATGTTCTGCTCCTTTCTCCTAATTATATCACAGCTAATTGCTGGTGCCTGGTGCCACATAAAGTGAATCTGGGGAGAGCTACCACCTGCTCCTAGGGAAGGTCACTGATCACTGGACTGGTGTCTGGACACAGATCCTGCTGGGGATAGAAGGGGAGGGAGCACTGCCAGGACATGCTTGTGGGCGTCCTCGTGGGTAAAACCCACTGTGCTGTTGACAGTCATCATCCCTTAATTCAGAAACCTATGGGAGAGAGAGCCTTAGTATCACAAGGCACTGTTGTCAAGGTTTTCTCTTCCAGGAGAGGAAAAGAGTGGAAGTGGTTGTCAGGCATTTAGCGGAATCTCTCCTTCAGAGAGCAGACTGACTTGTGAGTGATGAGCATCTATCAAGTATTTGCCCCAGTCTCAAAGGACCTAAGTGGAGTTAAACTGTCCCATCAAAGAAGATTAATGCTGAGGGAGCGGGATTAGCGCTTCAAATCAAGTTGCATACTTTGCCTGATAAAAACTAGGAAGACTGAATTAATAAAAACTTTCATCTGGGAAATTCAACCCACAATGTTCAGCTGAGGAGATTCAGCTACCACCAAGTGTCTCAGAGCCACTGCAGCAGCACAGAGCATCCACACCAGCGGTGGGTGTGCTGCTGTATTTGCTCTCCCTGAAGTCGCTGTGTCTGAAGGAGCTTGGATGCTTGGTCTGCTACACTCCAGGCTAATGGTGAGGTGCTACTCCTTCAGTTTAGAGAGGGAGAATGGCCATGAGGAGAAACTTCCCATCCTCTGGGTTAGGAAAAGCTGTCCGCTAGGGAATTGGATGAGCCAGGGGAACGAACTGAGGATGTGTGATGGCTCTAGCTGTGGGTGGTAAGAGGGTCAGGTGCCTTAGACACTGTTTTCAGCCCAGCTATTTAGAGCAGTGATGTCTCTGATAGCAACAAACGCAGTGCTTCTCAACAGGAGAAGAGGTTTTTTCACAATTCAGTAAAAAAATCCCTAATTAACCTCTTTACTGTATTTCACTGCTAGTCTGTATTTCACCCAGTACACTGCTAGTGTGGCACCTAAGTTCTGTACCAGAAGTCTCTGGAGACAGTTTGAAAATCCCAGTGGTCTCACATTGTTCTGTGTTTGAGTGACCAGAGCTCCATGCACAGGGAAGCAAAGCTGTGCCTTCACCCCACAGCTCAGAGTGAGTGCATAGAGCTCACCCAAGACACTGCTGCTCCAGCCAGGACTCAGGACTTCATCCATGAGTGGCTGCACAATAGCAATGTCTCCACATGAGAAAAATCACCATTAATTGATGTGATATTCCCGAGGGAAACTGGTTCAAGGGAATCAACCCACAGCTGCGCTGTAAGCCAAAGTAACTTTATTAACACTAGTGGGAAGTGTACAGGGTCTGCGCCCTTCAAATGCAACTTTGCAGAAACAAAATCTTGGTCAGCTTATATAGTAAATTTTGCTAAAGGATACCAGTTGCAAGACATCTTTTATTTGCATTTTATGACTTCACAATACTGGTGACAGCTGCCTGTGCTGAGGACGCAGCTGCGCTGGGCAGGGCACGTCTCCAGGATGGAGGATCACCGCCTCCCTAAGATCGTGCTCTGTGGGGAACTTGCCACTGGCTGCTGCAAGAGAGGAGCCCCAAAGAGGAGATACAAGGACTCCCTGAAGCAATACCTCAGCCTTGGCCATGTTGACTACCATCGATGGTCCACTCTGGCCTCCAATCGGGAGGCGTGGAGACACACCATCAGTCTCGAGGAGAAAAGGCAACACAGAAAGAACTGTGCCTCACCAACAAAGGCCATGGAGACTTTCTGCTGTGCCTATCTCACATCGGCCTCTTTAGCCATCAGCACGCTTGCAGCAAGTGTGGGTAGAGCCCTTCCCAAATCTTCCTTTGTGAAGTCTAGCCATGATGATGACTTCACATTTTTTTGGGGATTCATGTTTTTACTGAGAGATCCAGTGTCTGAATTTCTTACCTTGTTAAAAAAACCCCAGCTCTCATCTTCAGCCTTTGCATAAGACCAAAGCAAGGCCGATTCCCTGATTACATCTTACCATCTTGTTTTTCTAAAAGCTTTTGCATCCTGCTTAGTCATCCTTATGCTAAATGAGGTCCCCCCACATTCCCTAGGTAAGTTACAATATAACCAGTCTTTGTTTCAAAACCATGTGGCTGAAACTGGCTGAGACCTGGAGAACAACCAGTCCCTAAATTGCAAAGTTCTCTGGGGAGTGGGGCAGCTACTCCGCCTGAGCAGCCTGCCATACTGGGCTTCTATTTTGTTAATCTTCTCTCTCTGGTGTTTTTCAGGCTGTTCCCTGACTGCGGTAAGACATAGCTACAGCATTCACCCCAAAGTGCAGTGAATGTAGTTCGATATGGGAGGGAAATCTGCTCTTGTCTGCATTATCTCCCCCAGCTGCCACTCAGTGTGGAGTTTGCAATCAGAAGAAGAACAGAGGGAACACTACACATTGCACAAACCAAGGCCATCATCCCCAGGGAGGGGGGAAGGACCACTCACCTATTCAGTCTCTTGACTGAGCACTGTCATAAATCCAAACACTTGGCACGACCCAAGTGGTTTGTAAAGATGTGTAGTCCTCAGAGGTTCAATCCAGGGAAAACAAATACTGCCAACCACTCCCTGAGAAGCTAGTTGAGTATTTGGGAATGTTAGCATTTAGAGCATTTTAGAAATGTGCTTTAGCTGTCCATACCAAGAATATTGTTGTGCTAGGCCAGACCGAGTGTCTCTCTTGGCTTTATGGCTCACTAAATTCCCTGTAACATTTTACATGACAGTACCGCCAGATCCAGAGGTAGAAGTGGAACATGCATCAAATCCTACTCCTCCTGCTTTCTGCTTCTTTTCCGCCTCCCTGTTCAAACCACTACACAATATAGCTCCATGTTTTCGGTTTCCCACTGAGACCTCCTTGCTGATTATTACTATTAGCAAAGCAGCCTGACTATACTTTTCTCCTCCGTGCTGCGTTTTAGCTAAGGTCACCCATGTTAATAATTGAAGCAATCATTTATATTACTACTTAGCATCCGGATGGCTCAGGGCAGGAGTGTAAAATACAATGGAGAAGAATTTAAAATAAATTAGTATCTTGCTAGATTTAACAAAGAAACATTTTTATTCTGATACTGCAAGTAGCAGGAGCTGGAACTTTGGAATATAACAGTGATAGTGAAACTTCTAGTGCTAAAAAAAATACAGCAGAAGCAGTTCCAGGAGAGCTAGGCATCCCTGTAGCAGGTTCATAATAGCGAGCACCAGTAGTAGTAGCAGACCTAGAAAATGAGGGTTCTGTTACAGAAGACTTCAGTATATACAGTATATATACCAGCTGACTGGTGCCACCAAAACCAACTCTAACCCTGGAATTTTGCACTCTGCTTGGCTTGCAAAGCTGTGTAGGACTGCATGTGTCTGCACTGTCCCTGATGCCTGCTCTTCCCTGTGCTGCAAGGTGAGAGCAGCAGGACAGATATCTCTGCTTCCATGCACCTACAGCTGTGTCTGTGGATGTGCTCAGGCAGGCCTAAATCCCCAAGTGTCCTGCACAAGCTGGTTATAAAGATACATTCCCTTATTCTTAATTATAATGGCATATGGACTCAAATCTAATCCATGTTTTTGTTTTCCCTTGGCCAAAATTTTATCAGGGATAGATGCATCTGGCTCCTTGAGAAGTGAAATAAATTATGAGAACAGATAAATATGCTGCTCTATGGAAATTGTCTTCCGTGTGGGAAGTTATCTCTGCTTGTGATGATCCCAGCTGAAGCCAGAAGCCAGATAATTTAAAAAATATAAAAAGCACTTGAAATGTCAGCCTCCATCACTCTGGACTCTCAAAATTATCTCAAAATTCTGATTTTACTTTTTATGTTAGGTGTTGCCCAGACTCTGAAGGAGCTGCCTGCTCTGCAAAGACTCCAGCCTGGAAAGCCTGCGGTGGCCCAGGAACAGTCCTCAGAGCTGTGCATTGACTGTGCACTGGGTAAATCTCTGTGCAATTCCTTGCCTTCCACAACTTTGTTTGCTTTACATTTTGCATGCCTCTGACTTCCTTTGGCTATACTTTGTCTGATGGAAGAGGTGACATCTGAGAATATAATACTGTACAAAGAAGTCATATTGTGGGGTGTGGGTGTTTTTGGTTGAGTGTTTTTTCCAGAGTGAATGGTGGTTTCATAATTGTCTTCTGCCATGGCCTGTGCACAAGGGGTTAGAAGCTATGAGTGATTCCAATGCTGTGAGCAGAGATAAAAGGCTGGTCACCTTGGAGTGGTCAATACCAGCATGTTCATCCTCCACGGAGGTGATGGAGAAAAGGTGTGAGCACTTGTTTTGAAATGCAAAACCTCACAAAATATAATAAAGGGACTTTTCAAAAGAAGAATATGAAGATGAAAAATTTGGAAGAGAATAGTCCCATCACCTTTTTTATGTTTTAAAAAACATTTAAGAATGCAGATGCCTTTGATGAAATAAGTTAAACCTGTGATTCCCCAGCACTGCTTATCTCCACCTTTTTCATGCAAGTGAGACTTTTTTGCATGCACAGAAAATAAGATTTTATTTTTTATGAAATAGGGGTACTCATTGTAAACAATAATTATTTTGGGTAGACTTATCTGAGACTTCTCCAAGGAGTGTAGTGACACAATCTGAGGAAACTCATGTGACTCCAGTGTAGATACAGTTTAGCTGTTTCACAAGTTATTAGAAGGAGATACAGATGTATTATGAAAGAAAAAATCTTCCACACTCCTCCCAAGGGAATTGTGGAAATGTAATAAACTCTTGCTTTATTGGAAGAGGGAACCATTAGGAAGTAAATATGTGTACTGAAACAATCTTTCTTAAAAATTCAATTGAGGGCAGATGAATTCTGCTTGAATGTGATCATTACAAGGGAGGAAATGTTATTTGTATTTTTTTTAGTTTAAACCAATTAAGAAAAAAACTTTTATGCTTAAGTTATATACGTCACTGGTTTTCTTCAGATAACCTGCCCAAAGGAATTTATGGCCCTGTAGTTTCAGATTAAAGTTTATAGCTGGGATATTCAAGTGTTTTTCTTTTTCTCATAGCTGCTAAGCAGCTTATTTAAAGGTCTTGACTTATTTTATTTTTTCCCCTAATCCCCAGGCAGTTATTTACCTGCCTCCAAACATCTTCTGTTTGTCAAAGTTGAAATACTGTGTTGATCCCAGACATGAGCCAGGGACACAAAATGAAAGGAATCAATGTCCCTTTTCCTCTGAAGAACCCCACAGACCTGATTTTATGAAAAAAAAAATGAAAAATGTTAATAATTGAAAACAATGAATTGAAATGGTAAAGCTGATATTTCATTAAAGAAATGCTTGAGGTAGAATCATGCACACACTTAACAGATGAAGATAAACATCTTCATGCTAGAATTCTTGTAAGTTTTGCAATATTGAGTAGTACTAATATGTGTCTAGGCCTCTAGTGCTGAACCTCACCCAAGCTGTTGGGCTTGCAAAGCTGAGACATAGCAAGGGCAGGAGCCTCAGGATGACTGGCTGTGAGTCCAAGGCCACAGGGACGTTGTGCCTGAGCCTGGCCTGTCATTATTACCTGGCCACTAATGGGGAGTTTCATCACTACAGCTGTGAGTTGGTGTAGCTAAATTGTCAAAGTGTTGATGAGCAAACTAGTTCCAACCTTCAGGTTTACTTTTGCATCTGTAGTTACCTAAGGTAGTCAGATCTAATTCTGGGATCCTCTCTGATGTGTAGGTCAAAAGTTCACTTCTAGTGATTCCTGTTGTGTGCGAACACTTCCCTTCATCACAGATCAAAAGGAGGTGATAAAACTTAAGCTTAAGAGTCTTATTAAGCCTTAGTTTATAAAGCAGCCTAAAAAAGAGACTTTAAGAAGTCTGTCAGTGCTGCATACCCTGTAGCACTTGCTATTTATTATTTGTATTAGTAGCAGCACTTTGTTAGATAAGTAGACTGAGGGGAGACCTCATTGCAGTTACAACTTCCTCGTAAGGGCAAGAGAGTCAGGCAGGCACTGATCTCTTCTCTGGGGTGACCAGTGACAGAGCCTGAGGGAATGGCCTGAAGTTGTATCAGGTTTGAAAAAAAAAAAATCTTCACCCAATGGTGGTTGGGCACTGGAACAAGCTCCCCAGGGAAGTGGTCACAGCAGCAGTTCAAAAAGCATGATAGTCTCAGACAGATAATGTGACTCTTGGGGATGGTCCTGTGAAGGGCTAAGGGTTGGAGTCGATGATCCTTCTGGGTCCCTTCCAACTCAGCATATTCTGTGATTCTGTGGTATGATTAAGAAATGTTCAACTGGTCCATCCCTGAATAGGAATTTTAGCTGAAGTGTACCTGCTTTTCTTGTGCAGTAAGCTTTGACTTGGAATACTGCATACCGTGTCAAAAATGGATTTAAATTAGAATATGCAGATAAGTCCACCAGGGTGATTTGGGGAACCTTATCTTTGAAGGAAACCCTGTTTTATTTAGACTAATTAGCCAGAGAAAAGGTTAGAGTGAGTTGTTGTAATGGCATTTCAGGGACAAGATAGAGTGATAGAAAGAGAATACTATTCATAGAAGGAGAAGCATTTCAGTTGTGCCACAGATGACGAATCTGACTGATGGGGAAAAATATGGGAGAAGAGTTATTGTTATTTTTTAGAGTCAGTTCCTTTGTGTGAACTTCTCTTAAAGCACTAATGTTTATGACCTGAGAACTGTGTGTATGTTTTGTGTCTCTTGGTCCTTGGGATCTTCAAAACACAGCTTGATTTATCATTCAAAAAATTTAATTTAGAGACATGAGGCATCAGTGGTATTGATTTCTCCTTACCATTTCCTTTGGTGCATGATAACTGTGAATTTTTTGGTCTGTACCACAGATTTTAATTTTGTTGAACATATGAGGAAATGGTTTGTGCAGTTCAGTGGAATACGTTGTGGAATTCCCTCAGTCCTCAGTCCTCAAGGCTTTCCTGAATGGTGATTACTTGCTTTATTTACTTTGATGAACATGTGTCCTGCTTGTAATAATGACCAGCAAAAGAAGTTTTAGGGCAGGAATTAATAATTTCATGGACATTATGATTTGTCCATTCATCTGCGCTGGTAATTAATTTCCAGGAAGTGGATCCATAGTACTTAAACAGTAGTCATATAAAATTTAAGTTAAAATTACTTTGGGAAACATAATTTAATATGAGTGACTATGGGAATATGCTACTCTTAGCTCCAGTCCAGCTGAACTGGATTCCAAAGATTCATTTGGAAAGTCCTGTTATGAGCACGTGCTCCTGGCATACCTGCAAAGCCATGGATTTGTTATTGGGGCTGACATTTTCATAAATTTACAAGCTTAGGGAAAACAGGTCCAGCCAGTTTTAGAATGATGTAAGAGCTCAAACACAGGTCATGCTTGTTTAACTCAACCAACAGGAACTGTGTTGTGCAGACACTTCTGCAGTGGCCTTGATAATGCTCCTGTGTCATGCATAGCTTTTTAGATGTATTAAAAGGAGCATATTAAATTTATATTTAAAAGTGATATGGTAAAGGAGTCTCTGTCTTAATTACTGGATCTTACATAGAAGTTTTTGAAAACTGCCTCTGAAGTGTGTATAGTTTTTATAGATACATGTCTTTCTCCACCCTCCCTCCCATGAAGGCTATTTTGCTTATCTTTTAAAAGAGAATTTCTACAAGTAGGATGCTTATTCTTTCTCCCTTCTTCAAGAAGTGTGTTCTTTGTTGCTTTTACAGTTTCTTCCCTCTCCCCCTCAAAATAAGCATAGCTCATGTCCCATTGCTCTTTTTATAATCTATTTTCTCCTCTTTGCATTACATCAGGTTAAGTTGTTCACAACCCTGACAAAAAATCTCTTGTGTCTCCCCTCCAGTGGAACAGAGGGCTATTGTTGCAGAATGGAGAAAAGAGATTAATCCCATTTCAGTTCCAGACCACAAGTGTGCTGACAAAAGGCTGATTCAGAAGGGTGCTACAGGAAGTGTGGATACTTTTGTCTGAATAGGAAGAGAAAAGGATCCAACTGAAAAACTGCCACAGAGTAGTGAAATCCCTGCTAATATTGTCTCGCTTGGGTCAAAAATTGCTTCATTTCTTAGAATGGAGTCTGTTGCTTCCTTCCCTAGGAAATTTTGCATTTAGCCCCAGGGAAGGATCAGCCCTCCAGCACAGACACTTCACTGGGTGAAGGAGCGGGTTGCTTATCTTCTTTCTCCACTCACCATTAGTCGCTGGCTTTCTCTCATCAAGGTCCCAAGTTGAGCATAAGTGTAGCAGGCAAGGTTGTTCAAACAGGTATGAGTGATCAGAGGCTCTTTAACAAGGCCTGCTAAATTTTATCCTTTAGAAACTATTTCAGATGCATCTAAGTCAACATTGAAAGAGACTAAAAAAATCTGCCTAAAGATCAATAAGGAATGCTACCATGTTATGGCAAATATTTTAAAATCCCATGATATTAAAAAGTAAATTCAGGGTAAATTTTCCCAAAGTTCAGGTTTTCTGCCAAACAATTCAGTTGGTCAAATTTTAAACAGCCTTTTTGAACTGTCTTTTTCATCTGGATTGGAAGAAGAAACTGAGAATTCTCACTCTCTGTAAGACTGGAAATAAAGTTGTTCCACTCTCCAAAGTGCAGTTCTCCTTGGGTTGTCTGCTTATTTGTGCTGATATATGTCAATCTTAAAATAGACGTGTATTACAATTTGCATGCGCACAATGATATATGAATTTATTTAGAACCATGTTCTCATCTGATGTTGCTCACATATGTAGTCAGTTTTCCGCTCTGAGCTCTAGGTGAGAAGGAGCACCTGCCTACAACTAAAAAAATACAGTACTGGAACAATGTCAGAAACATAGAAACCATTAGAGATAAATGTCAGTGGAGCAGTCTTGAATATCCGGTGACAGGTAATAGTGACTTTAATGGAATTTTGATATAAAGGAAGGTTATGATGTTTCTTGACTGATTTTTCTTTTCTTCTAGCCAGAAGCAGCAGATGAAAAATGAAGTTTCTCAGCCCTATTAACCATTGATCCCTGTGAATTATGGAGACATAATTTTACCAGGCTCTTCCATCTGCAATCCTAAACCAATTGTTTGTTCTGTCAATAAGAACAATTCTAGAATTAGGTAAAATGAACAGTTTAAAAAATGCGCAGTAGGCATTTCAGGGATCCTTTTTGCCCTAATTTCTGCTTGAAAAATGGTTCATCTGTCTATGGCAATAGCTAGCTCTTGGTCAGCTCTTGAGAGGCATTCTTCATCCACCCTGAACAGTGACAGCTGGGTCACTGTCGTTCCTGCAGTAACCCCATTTTTCTGCATTACTTAATAATAGCTCCATGTTTCTGATGGATGGTTTGATAATAAACACTGCAGTGATGCCTAAATTGTTCCTGAATTTTCTCTTTCTCTGAACAAAGGATTACAGCTTTGTAGCCAACAGCCTTTTCTGAAAACAAATACTGCTCACTCTTCTCCTTGTTTTCTTGTCATGGTTGTAACTTCAGCTGAGACTGTACAGGAAAGGAGAATGAAAAACATGCCTTAAAATATTTTTTTGATGTCTGCTTACATGTGACAAATTTCTTTTACCATGACCACTTATTCAAAGATGTTTTCTGGTTTCTTCAGATCAACACAATCTCCTCTGTGAAGAATAAAATTTACAGCAATGTTCAGAAACCAAGGAGAAGCTGTGTTTCAAGTGACATGAACCTGAGCTATGTATTTTGTAGTGTAGCAGTGATTGCAAATGTCCTCTGATGCTGGACATATTTGAATCTCATTTTTTATTAGTGCCATTTACATGCAAACTTCTCTGTGTTTAGTTTTTCAATGAAGTCTTCTGACATTTTCTCCTACATTTCACCTTTTCTCCCTTGTTCCAACCCTGTCCAAAGATGACTATTTCAGCAGGTCAGTATTGCTGTGGCAGACATGTACAGCATGGTTATTCACTGCCTCACCCTTCAAAGCTCTGCCTGGAGAGCACCAGACAAGCCAGATTTGATAGGTTTCCGGGGGGTTTGACTGTATGCAAACACTTCTGCAAGGGCCAAGTTGCAGAGGATTTGGGTACACTGAGAGTGAGTTTAGGGATGCCTAGGTTTCTGTCTTTCTACAGTCATGTGCAGACCTCAGAAGCTCCTCATTTACACATCAAATATATACATACATACATACCGTATGATGGGCCAATTTTCTTGTGAATAATAATCATTGTTGTACAAGTCATGCTGGCTTTGTTTGAAGGATTTAATGCTGTGACAACCAGAAGGAAAAGAAGGAAAGACAGGAGAATATTCCTAAATATCTATGGATAGCAGAAAAAAAAATAAAAAACAAGTATATTTTAATGATGTTTCATATTGAAATAGGTTATAAAATCCAATTCATTGCTTGTTAGAAATCATCACTAAGATTTAGAAATACCAGCTGACATGGACAGATTTTTAAACTGAACACAGGAATATTATGTTAGTAAAGCTTTAATTTAAATTGCAGCTGTTTTTGTGATACATAAAGATGGGAAATGGGAAGTACCAACAAAGTCACTGTTATAGCTTTGGATGAAAGATCACTGAGAAATTAGCAGTGTTTCAGGTTTCAGTGGCTACCTTGGGTACATAGTGCTGTTCTGCTCTGGGCTGTGCATTGCAGCAATACTCAGCCATGATTTCAATGAGCATTCTGCATTTTTAGCAGGAAATAATGTTTAATTTTGGTTGTCTCTTAAGAGCTTTCCTCTTCAATATAAACCAAAGCTGGTTTATATTGGCAGGGTGAAGTTGCATTCAGTAAGCTGGGGCGTGGCTTACTGCTGGAGAACTTGTGTACTGGAAAGCAACTTTCAACAGTACTTAAGAACCAGTAGCTTGCTGAACAGAGGGCTTATCATATGTTTACAAACTTCAAATGTAGTATAAATTCTTAATATTTTTCAGAGTTAAATACTACAGGAATTTTTCCCAGCTATCCAGAATGTAAAAGAGTGCTTACCTATATCATATGCTACTCTGCCCTTACAATACCTGACAGCAGTAGGGAAATACAGACTTTCTAATAGAAAACACTTCAAATGGAATAGCTATTTTATGCAGTTATTCCTCAGTGTAAAAAATTTGATGAATGGTCTTCATTTCTCTCCTCATAACAAACTGATGGATTTTATTATAGCATGAATTCCCATGCTTCCCCACAATCCCTAATAATAGTATTCAAAGTCTCCCAGGAGAAACCATATGAGAGGGAATACAGTTTTGTCTTGCCACTTTGCAGTGGTGGAACAAAACTTTAATAAATGTGTGGTTAAGTCCATGATTTAAACATTAATCAGTTGGTCAGGAATTTGTATTCTGAAGTCCTCCTTAGTGCCATTTGATTGCATTAGTGTGGCAGGTAAATTAAAACAAACCAAAACCCCTCAAAGATACCTCATTATGGCAAATCAGAGTTCCCTCTGGATCATGTAAATGAGTTAATATACTGCTGTATGCTTCCAAATGTATTTATTAGCAGTTTACTCTCAATATGTTCTTCAGTGAGCTGTTTCTTTTACTAGCCAGCTGTTTAATTATATATTCTCTGTATGTCAGCAAATGATATCTTCTGTCACTTAAAATGTTAATGGATAGCACAAGACTGATACATCTGTTTGAATTGGCATGGTTGTAGGAAAAATCCCATACTGTGCTGCTAAGTTACTTCACACGACTGTTCCCACCTCTTTGGTGCAAACATACTGTACTAATTTAAAAGATTTGCTATTATAACAGTCACTTTAGATGAATATATAATTGAAGGAAGCTTTGAAAAACCATAATGCTACTGTAGAATAAAATCTATGTAGAAGAAAAATGATTTGTGTTGGGTTCTCTTTGTGCAGTAGATGATGCTGGAAGCTGTACCTGCACTGCCTTTGGAAATGCTACCTGTGCCTGTACTTGGGTTTGCAAGATGTGCACAAGTGTTGCATCCACCATTCATTCTAGTGCTGCCTTTTCCACTGAACTTTGCATTTTTAATACTGTGTCCTTCTTGGAACTTGGTCATGCCTCATTTGCCTTCTTTGAATGAAGCTGGTTGGTGTCTGTCTCTCTCCCACAGACCTGATAGAACAGACTATCAACTGTGTCAGTTCTAGGTTGTGTCCCTGCAGCTCTGCAGCCACTGCTGACCGATGGGAACAGCCTCTCAGAGGGATGCACCAGCCCATCTCAGGGGTCTGTGTGAATCAGGAGGTCCCATGGTGAGCAACTCCTCAACTTCTACCCCAGCTTTCCTTCCAGGAGGTAGGGCAGATGTCTTCCTGGGATGCAATTTCTTTCATTTACCCGTAGCTGCCTGAATTTTGACTGAGTCCAGTCTCTCCTCTAGAAAGTTTTGGTTTTGGAGACAGTCTGTCAATATCCTCAGAAAGGGCCCTCTTTTCCACTTGAGCATGCAGTGACACAGACAGAAAAATTCTGGATGAGGTAGGTCATGCTCAATGCCAGGTATCTGCCCTGCAGATACAGCATTTTTCATGTCTGGCACAATTGCCACGATTGTGGGTTCCTACAGAAAGAATGAATCCCAAACAATTGATCAGAGGGCCAACCAAATTCCAAAAAAATACTTGAGTGTTTTGAGCACAAAACCACTTGAGTGTTTTGAGCACACTTTCCACAGCTGGGTTCAGTCTGAAAATGGTGGTAGGCCTGCCAGACATGGGGCACAAAGTCCAGAGTCTGTGGAAATTTGCTGAGTGTGTTGAGTTTGGAAGGTCATGTTTTCTCAGAAACAACTGATTGTATATCTTGTCCACAGACTGCACTGTCAATTATGTATTGCATTGATACTTTGCTGTTAAATCAGGCTACCTCTTAATTTACTTTGTGATTATTTTACTACTTTACTGTGCTCTGAAGGCTGTGTAATACCCCAAATGCTTATGATTAATGGCTTTTTAATAAAATCAATGAATACCTCCATGAACTGTTATCACAAAACATTTATTTTTAGTTTTGTATGATTTGGTTTTTCAATATCAAGCCTTATAGTGAGACTTAGTCACCTGTTCTCAATGAATAATATAACAAAACTTTTTTGTTATTTTTCTATTTTCCTCTCCCCCTCTTCTCTAAAATACGGACATAAACTTTGTCCTGAAATCATCCATGTGAATTATGTAATTCCTCTTCACATAAGGGAAAATACAATCGTAGTTAACCTGTTTCTGCTTTTCAACATCACGCAGTGATGCATTTTTGATTTAGTGGAATGCTTGTCCAGCTTCCATTGCCCATCCAGACCATTTTCTTCCTTGTACTCTCTAAAAGAATTGGAATCATGTTGATGGCTTCCTGTGGTGCAAAAATATACGGCATACAATGGACAGTTATTTAACTTGTTTGGAGGAAAATAACTACTTGTGGTAATGATGCTGGTCTAAAGGGACTCTAGCAGAGGAGGGTTCTGTAACATAACCTGACAGGACCTCTGACTGATAGCCAACCTTCTACCACCTAATTCCCTGTCAAGTGTAAACCTAACTATGATTTGAAGGATGCACACACACACACACAGTAAGTACTCAACACCTGATGAATTACAGCAGTTCTTGGGCGTTCCAGACAAAGGAAACCATAGAGGCAATGAAAGAAGAAGGATATCTCTGCAGCTATATGTCTTCTTTACATTGCTGTCAAAAATCCCAAAATGAGCAACAGAAGACATGAATCTAAACGTGTTGTGTGACTAAAGCAGTTGGGTCATGACTAAAGCTGTTATGACACTCCACATACAAAACTGCCAACATTTAGAAGGCTGAACTGTGTTCCTAACAAATATTAAAAACACAAATGTGCAGTCACCAAATACGGCTGGCTTGCAAAGTTCATTCTGTTTTATTTTAGCTGTTTTGTCCCGATCCTGCCCACTCACATCCTTTGTCAACAGTAACCCGTCTGGTGTCTACAATGATGATGGTTCTGCATGGCTTCTGAGATAACAAAATACTTATTAATAAGAAGCTTATTGTGAGAATTTCTTTCATCGGAGATGGCTGTGGAAACAGCCCGGACATGCCTGCTTCTCCCAGGTTGAAGGTAGTCACTTGAGAACCCCTTGGGTGCTGGGCAAATGGAGAACTGGAGAATTGATCCAAGGGAAACTAAGAGCCTTTTTGATCTACAAATGGATATATTGAAAAAGTACTTTTCCCCTTTCTCACTTCATCAGACCTGAGTTCTGGCTTCCATAATTTCATTTTTTCCTCAATGAGAATTTTAGGTGCTTTTGCCTTTCTCCCTTTTTGTATAGTACTTAGCACATTTGGTGCTCTCTTGGTGTTCAGAGACTGAACTGTGGACAGAATGGTTGATATGAACAATTCTAATGGCATGGTCCATGAGGCAGAGCAGTATTCTGATGAGAATTAATTTAAAGAAAATTAAAGGTAATTAAAGAACAGTAAGCATGCAGGAAATCCCTTACCTGGTTTTTACAGCACAAGCGGATATAGGCAGGGATTCCACAGAGACCAAGACCAAAACCAAGACTCTGATATCTTGAAAACATGGAGCAAATATGCCTGAAGTCAGAAGGCAGTGAACTGAAAGCTGTGTTTATTTTAAGACTATGTTTATTTCAAGTTGAGTTTGGTGCAGCAAGCAGGAGTTTCACCTGCAGTTCTAAACGGAAGTGTCACACAACATGTGTGTTTAGACAAGATGTACCAGATTCCGCTAATGAAAGACTCAAAAGACAGTCCACATGAATGTGTTGACTTTATGAATGAATCATGCAATACATTTCAATGCTACATTAAACACAAATATTCTGTGACAGACACATTAAACTGTTCATGCACGTTCTCACTAGAGAATAAAACACATAGTGTCTAGGTGGTAATTTTATTTTGGTTATAGATATTTTTATTAAAATCTTTTCTCAATAGAAGAGACTCGTGGAAAAATAATTACTTAGAATAATTCCTGTTTACAAAGATTAGGCACTTGCATATTTTTTACGTGCTGTTTTTCTCAGTGTTAGCTCTGATCTACTCCTCCCACTGTCACCTCCAGATCATTTTTGTCTTAGAGCAAAACATTGATATTGAAGAAACACTTTCTCTGCAACCATTTGGAGACTGGCTTGCAGAGGTACCTACTGAATGGAGTACATGAGAAGGAATGGGTACATGTGTAAGGAATAAAAGTGGCTACTGTTCCATACAAGCTGTGTGACACTGAAACATTCCTGTATGCAATGGAGGAAACAGGATTTTCATTGAAATTTTCCTGAATTGTTGACTGACATTGCAAAGTTTTGGATCTGTTAATTATTAGATTTGTGAATTTACTGACTCAGTATTTCTCAGGCTTCAATTCATGTGTAATGCAATAAATAAGCTGCTGAGTGAGTGAGGTTCTGTCGTGTTCTGTCCTTACATACATAACATGAGATTTATAGGATATCTTGCCATAGAGTGCAGCAATATAAGAAATATTTCCTTGGAGAATACTTGGGCTGTGATCTTTTCACACATTACAAACAGTGGTAGAGGTCAAGACCATAGCCTGCCAAAAGGAAGGTTTGTCACCAAAAAGTAATAGTAGGTGTAGTTAATCCAGCAAATTAAAACAGAGTTGGATTATTTGATGCAAGCATTTAAATGTGAGTAGCAGCAGCATGTGAAGGATGGGGCCCAGATTCTCTTAGAGCCTCAGTATCAAAGACCCTTGAAATCAGGACCTCCTTATCTCTCAGATGGTTGAATATTATTTCTTGCCACTCTCACTTTTGGAGTCTGTGGTCATGACAGAAATCAAGCCTGATGGTTCTTCCATGTCTGTAATAGCAGGTGATGCTGTGAAATGTAGTCTCTCAAAATCCTTGTAACTGAGTTTCATTCTGGACCCATTTTCAGATTGTTTTGGAGTTAGGATCGGAAGTCACATGGCCTAATACCTGGCAGGCTGTGATCAAGGATACAAGTGTTGGTGAATGCAAGGGGCAATCCGAGGAATAACATAGTCATTAGAGTGGGAGCTTGCTCCAGGCACTGAGCTTGTTATTCCTGCTTATGCAATGGACAGGCATTTCCATGGGTGCACCTAAATTTGTGTGAAAAATGCAAGAGATAACTAGGTGAAAAAATCTTTGGTCAAAATCAAGGCCCTCATACCTCATGTATCACCTTATGCCCACCACCACCAGAGCTTCATAAATCTCAGGTTTAAAATCCTGAAGTCTTGTTTCTCTCCATGATATGTGATGATGACACGAAGGCTACTACCTAATAATTCATCCCAAGACACCCAAGCACACTGTACCTTCACAATACTCCCATCAGCCAAAACGCTTTAGAGACATCACTCGCTAGAAGTGACTTTTTACTGATCCGGGTGTTCTGTAACAGCCTACAGCGTAGGCAGCTCATCACCTCGGGCTGCAACGGCTCTAACAGCTATGGGATCTGAAATGATCAAGCTTTAATTTGATTTAAAATGATAAAGCTCAAGCTTCAATTTATTTTTTAATCCATTACCCTTGCACCACACTGAGGCATTTGTGCTGTGGTGTTTTAGAGGGAGGCCGCTGGCATCTGACTCATCATTTCCTGCAGCATGTAGGTGTTCCTTGGAGCTCCATCAAAGAGTGACCCATCCCAAGGCTGCTCACTGTGTGAGCTGTCTCTGAATCACAGCCATGATACCACAGTCCTGCTGGAGCATTGAGGCTACTCATATAGAATAACAAAAGAAGTTTGTAGCAGCTAAATGTATCTACTGAATGTCTCCTGCTTTGTAATAGCTTTGCTTTGTTTTTGCATATTGAAAACAAAGGATAAAATATAATTTCTGGTAGAACCACGGCTGTTGCAGTGGAGTTGGACTAAAAAAGAAATGGCCCCAAAAATTTGATTCACTGCTAAACTGGATAACAAAAGCATTAAGTAAATTGTAGAATGCAAATGAAGCTTTTCCTGAGCATTTCTGAAAGGTAAAACCTTGCAATAAGTAACATGGCTGTCATGGTGACTGAGTGTTTGTGTACGGCAAAATACATCAGGCAAAGCTGAAATATTTTTAATGTAAAGCTCAGATGACAGGAAACTGAGTAATGTAAGGAAGAGTAGAAATAAATTTTGGTCAATACATGAAACTAATTATTTTTCCTATGAAAATTCTTGTCACTGTTCAATGTTCTTTCTACCCCTTCTTATCTTCATTCAACTTCTGAATATGTTTGTCCTCTGACAGTGCAATGAGCCAGAAAGACAAGTTTCAAGGAAGATGGAAATGGGCGCTACTCACAGGCATACTCCTGGTAGTAAACAGACAATAGGCTTCCTTACAGTAATGTTTTAAGGAGAAGAATAATTCTTAAATCTGAATGCTGCATTATACATTCTGTGGGCCTGGCAACTGCAAATACATAAACAGTCAGCTGAATAATCTGCAGCATTGCATTAGTTCAGCAATTTTTTGTCCTGAAATTGTCAGTCAGATGACTCAATTGTCTGAGCACCAGGGACTAAAATTCAGTNAAAAAAAAAAAAAAAGGGTAATGCAATATTCAATTTGCCTCTATTTAAACTGAGGGGAAAATTCTGTTAAGGGACAAAGATAGACTAGAAGATAGTTTGTCACATGATTATAAATTAGTTGCATGTAAATTACTCTTCTTAGACTGTAACAGGCCCTACTTCTGCAAGGAACTTTCTGAAACCACTTGGGCAAAGCTGCCCCCTTGAATTTGATAGCAAATTTCCCAGTGACTTCCGTTCCTCTGGTTTCAGTTGAAGACAACAACAGCATCCTCACCTACATCTCTGTAGTTCCAGATGGTATTTTACATCCATGGCAAAATATCCAATGGACTGTAATAGGAGATTTTCACGAGGTCTGGGATACAGAGCTCAGTTACTGAAGTGTTGGAAGCAGGGACTTTGCAGAAAGCCTAAAGATCATCATGGACATCACTTTGTCTCTTTTTCTCTCTCTCTGTTTAAAGACAGTAACTGTGATAAACAGGGATGAATATCTGAATGATATGTTTGTAATGACTTCTAGTTTACAGGAGAGGGTTTTGTGGAAAATCAAATTTGTTTTGCATTTTATGATATTTTTAGCAAACTGCCACTTTACGTTTTATCATTTGAAATGAACTGGTGAAAAATAAACTAGTAAAAATCATTTTAGATTCATAGTCAGAGATAAGTCTCACTGAATTCAGTTGTAAGATATGTATTAACTTTAACAGGCATGAGATCAAGGCTTTAATGGCACATGATACAAGATAGGTATCTTTTGAAGATGCCACTTCAGAATAAAAGAGGAAAAATGTTTGAAGTTCTCCTCCTTTCAGAAGGAAAAGATGTGGTTTTAAGATAAAATTGAAAAACCTATCAGATGACTTCGTTAAATAATTTCACTTATTAGCTAATTACATTTTCAGATTCCTATATAGATTACCAAACTATTGTTTTCATGGCACTATTAGTAACCACAGCATCATTATTTAGAAGTTGCCTAAGATGAAAATAAATACAAGGGATATGGGAAGTCACTTAGTCTGCCGAGGATAAGAAGCAATAAGAATGATCCTGTCAAAAATGATTGAATGCAAAATTTTCAATACTTTATAGAGGTTTTCCCCCCCCTTCTCCTATTCTTAAGAGGAATAAAATCCACCCCTTCCCTGGGTCACCTCAGACACTTTTTTAGCAATGCATAGGTTTTATGAAAGGAGAGCTGAGTGGAACATCTATCTTGAAAGTAGCTTTTGGATGAAATTTCCATCTTCGCACTTCATAACGTTTCAGCAAGACAGTACCAACTTCATGTTTATTGAAAAACAGCCCTTAGGCATGGGTGAAACTGAAGGGCAAAATTTATTATTTGGCCTAAGCCAAATTAATCAATTAAATCAATGTAACTCAAATTATTTCAATAGTTTTTTATTTCTTGCAAGACAAAGCATGTGCCTTTTAAAAGAGTTGAAAGTTCCTCCAGGTCTCCATTTTGCAAAGTGCAGCGTCTTTGAGATGCAAAATTAGAAAGTAATACACAATTAGATTAAGACTAAAATTCATCCAAATAGAAATACTTGACTGGCAAAGGCTTGGTTTCAGTAATAGCTGCAAATATTCAATCCTTGGGAACTGAGCTGGGACACCTGTGTGATCATTTATATCTGGAAAACTTTTGAGATGTCTTTCTTGGGAGATGACACAGAAGTCAACAGTCCTGAAACCTGTCCTAGTTCTCCTGGCTACCTATAGTACAGCCAGGACACACACAGGTAAACATGGCAAACAGCACAGACAGCTGCTTTCTTTCACTGGCCTTACACTTGAAGCAGAAGAAATACTTGCACTAATTAAAAGTTTGTTCTTTCATCTTGGTCCTAATAATTCTGAATGATGCCATCAGCTCTGTCATAAGGATATTTGATCTCTGAGAAGGTGGATTGAGATCTCCTATCCATCTCTCATCATCCTTCTATTGCACTAAGCAGGAGTTGCCTGCACATTTATTGGGAGCCCTACAATCCATTTTTTCCCATATTTTACTGATTTCCTCTCATGTTCATCACAGTAATATCTGATAATATTATCCAAATCCCAATCAGGCACCAGTGGTAGCACTGTGAAGAAAAGAAATGGTTGCAGAAACATAATTTTCTTAGTGTTCTGTTGTGTTTAAGGCTGTTATTTTGTTTTTACCATTTAATTTCATTATACAATTCAGATCTGAAACACTAGCCTGCAAGTTTCCACTGCAGCGTGTTAAAAGGGTATCTGATTTCACTTCTGTTTCCCCTGCCTACTCTGTAATTTTTCCACAGAAACAGAAAATTAAGGATATGGATTTTCAGCGCAATGGCAGGGAGAAAGCTAAAGCAGATAATATGCCAAGGCTTCTTTGCTTCTGTGAAATCAGCTGGGTTGCCGCCTGTTGGCAGGGGCTGGGCTCAGCCGTGTCACCTGCTCAGCCCCCAGCCCCGAAGTCACTTACCCTGCTCAGCCAAGGCTAACCTGTTGTGATGGAAGGGTCATAGGAGAAATAGGAGACCTTTTTTTCCCTAATCCAGAGTAAATTACTTTTCCAATAAAATATTGGTGCAACTTTCACGGCATCAGGGTTTAACCACAAAGGTTAGGTTGTTCAGAATGCTGAAATGACAGAGGCAATGACACACAATTGGTTCCAATAAGCACTTATTTTCTAAGAAGGATGTCTAGTGCACCTCTGTTGGAGCCTAGCTGGAGTTCTGGACACTCCTGAAAAGCAGGATTTTTATGCCTAAAGATCAATCACAAACCAAACCCAGGCATATTAAGCAAAAATGCCACTTTGTAAAGAAATGAAAAAGTAGGCTGAAATTTCAACAACTCATGAATAAATTTTTTCTTTTGATGGAATCCTAGTCTTCAGCAATTTTTCTTGGTGGTTTTCTCCTCAGACCTAAATTAAGGAAGACTGTAGTTAAACTTGACTAGATGTGTTGTGACTACATTCTAGAAAGTGCTGGCACATGTACAAAACAATTCTAAACACTAAAACATCTCCTACTAGCACCAGAAACTCTCTGTTCAAACACTGTCTTTCCCTTGATGAGTTTTTATTGTGTTAAGAAATTATTCCTTAGCCTTTTCATTCTGAAGAATTCTGATCCTGAAATGCATAGTATTTGTCAGTAATTTCAGAATATTTGAGCTCCTCAATATCTTTAATGTATTCTTTTGGCAGCAGGTAATGCGTAGGCAGGTCTCATTTTCTTATTTATTGAACTATTCCACAGTTTTGAATAATTCTTCCATAATACTAAAGGTTACAGCACAGGGAGTTTCACAGTCTTGTGTGTGGTGTTTATCTGTACCTAGACAGTCCCAGACCATCTGCCAGGATTGTTTTGCCTTGATTATGGAACAGAAAAATTATAGTGACAATGAATAATTATTTTCCATGATAAACCAGGAGGCAGATGACTCAAAAGACTTGTAATGCCTAGAAAACAGGTCTTTGTCTTCCAGTTCACTGGTCCAAATTAATTCTGGTTCAAAGGCAGCTTGAGCCACGATCAGGCCCAACTAATTTTTGGGGTACCTTATGAAATAAGCTTGGTCATTTTATTTTGACTATTACGGCACCTCATGGGAAAGTGCAGAAGAATGAGAAAAGAGTTAACAGCCTCAGGACAGGCTCAAAATCAAGTTGAAGTAAATGAAACAATGTGTGCACCCTAAAATGCCTTTACCCTGAACTCTCCACATGCGTGAGACCTGCGGAAAGAAAAGAGCTGTGAATATAGATGGCTGGAGTGGCACTATCAGCGCAGGGGGAAAGCTGTGGGCTGGGCAAACAGGTGCCTTGTCAGGAAGCACTGCCTGAGACTGCCTGAGGCTGTTGTACTTCAGCAATCAGATGTTGTGCATTGCTGTCCTATGTCCTTTATTTTTTCCCCCTTTAGTTCTTCGCTTTAAGATAATAAGATAACATTATCAAGTCAATCGATTTGCTTGCCTAAGAGAAGTTCAAGGCAGAGAATTGAGTTTTGTTTTTCCAGGGTTTCTGAGCAGATGTTCCAGCTGGCATTTTATTAGTGATCACTTTAAGTTTGAACCCAAGCCTTGTTGCTGTCAATCAGTGGTTGGCAGAACATCTAACTCTATGGCAGCAACATGATGCACCAAGAAAAGGACCTAGTGGCCATGGAAAAAATACCCAGTGTTTGAGTGTCTCTCTTGGCATGCACAGGAACCTGGCAACCAGGTTGAGACTGCACCTGCTGAGGACCATTAGCAAAGCAGCTGAAATACAAATGTAATAGAAGAAGCAGTGGGGAATCAGTCCTTGGAAGTGGTTACAAAAATAATAACTATACACTTAATATATAAGCTGTCATCTGCATGTCTCAAATGGTTTAATAGACACCAATAGATTAAGTTTCAATGCATTTTTATGAGATAGTTTACTCCCATTTTGCTCCCATAATTAATGTATAAATAAATGCACAGGAAGATGAAGTGAGCTGGCACCAGGAGTGCTGTAGGTTTATGTGTTACAGTATAAAAATTAGGCCTAATGGTTCCAGCTGTCTCCACCTCAGCCTTCAATTTCCAAGGGCTTCAGTTAATATGCTCAGGGCTTGTCAAACTCTTCATCTGCCCTCCTCATAAAAGATTGAAAGGAACGAGGGAAATTATTAGAATTTCTGTGCAACAATTACAGAATATATTCCCACTGATTAACTGAAAGCTAGGTAGGTGCATTTGTTTTCCTGGTAACTTAAAGTGATGTTTCCCCATGCACGGTGATCTCTCTCCACTCATTAAAAACAGATGCAAAGATACCCTTCTGAAATTGTTTAAAAACTATGCAAAGGCTAGTGATAATTTTTATATACAATGACCAGCAATATCAACAGGGAGTATGGAAAGAAAAGACTAAGATATTTATACTGAATATACTTGAACTTGCACTGCCTCCAATGGATGTCAGGGTTGGAATAGTTACAGAGAAGATCCATTATAGGGTGTATCTAGTGTGTATCTTTTTATCCTGACGTATCAGGATGTATCTTTTGATCTAGCAAACAGGACAGGTCCTTATTCTTTGAAAAAGTTAATTCTGAGTAAAAACAAAATCAGCTGTCTTCCTGTGATCAAACTCTCTTTTCTCTTTAATGATTGCTGTATGTATAAGGAAACTGTTATATCTTCTGTTTTTCATTTTTAGTTCAAAGCTCCGGTTCACTTAGAGGTGCTTTTTCTATGCTTTTGGATTGTTTTGTAGAAGACACTTTGAAACAAGCTAAAATCAAGTTGCAGCAAATAATTGGCTTAGGTAAAAGCAAAAACTGCTGCTCTATTTTTTTTTTTTTTTTAAATTCAAGCTTCAAAAGATGTTTTTCCTATTAGACCGAGTTTAGAAAATTGGTCATTTTACAGAGAGAGAAATGTGCTTTGCCTGTCGTTTACTTTGTTCCCTTTACTGTTGTTGAAGGTTTTGTTCTTTCACCCCTTCCATGCTGCAGTTCAGTGCTGCCATCTCTCTAGAACAGCCCTTTGAAAGACAGGTCTGATTTTCCATGCCATTAGTCTAGCATTCACTTTCCTGCTGGTTAGCTGACTTCAAGAGAGTATCCCTGATTTTCACCACCGGGCAAGGAAGAGTGGCTGAAAATGAGAGCAGGGGGTTTGATGGTATGGTTGGCAGCTCTGGAGCCCATAACAACAGCTCTGCATCTCACTGACAGCCTTCATTTGATACTTGATTTTGGACTACAGTCCTAATCACATAGACCCTGTCTTTAGTGTGTAAATAATTAACACAACAAGCACTGACTTCTGTTCTAGAGGGATGAAGCCCAGCCTTCTGCAGAAGTACCTGTGGCTACAGTACTCACATTGTTAGTTCTTCCTCCTAGTAAGGAAGGGATGATGCTAATAATTTTATTTTTTAATTTTATTTTTCTTCAGTTACATTTTCAAATTTTGAGCTGCCCTACATCTCTAAAAGCTTGATGAAACCTAGAGACATATACATCTTCCAGAAATGCAAAATGCCTTTTGGGGGAGATTATCAAAAGCACATAAAGGAATTAGGAGCATAAATTATTGGGCTTTTGAAACCTTTGACTCCTGTTTTAACTCTTCTTACCTGTAAATCTGATGATTTTATACAAGGCAGTACTTTTGTTTCAGTTTCTTCATAGCTTGGCAGACTGGACACTGAGAGAACTGTCAGTCAGCTCCCAGAAGGCACACACGGCAGACTTGTTGGTGTGTTTCAAATTGAAACCCATCCTAGATCTTTCCTATATTAATCTTTTCCCATCCCTTTAGTCACTCATGTCATTGAATACCTTCCTTGACTTCTTTCTTCTATGATGGCTACTGTCATGGGTGCAAGGTTTTAAAAACAAGCTCTAAGCTGCTATGCTAAATGATGTATTAGTAAGCAGGATTTACTTAATAAGATGTAGCCTCATAACATGTTTAACTGGAGAGAAGGGCTGTACTGGATTCACATCATTCTTCTTTGAATACCTCCTGTGCAGATCCCTGTCTCTGTATTTCTGTCTTTTCCACACTGAAATATTCTCCCATGGACAGTTGTGTTACTTGCTGGAAAAGCTGTCATTCAGGGAGAAACTGCGGGATGGACAGTGGAAGGACATCAAAGTCAGCTTACCTTCATCATCTCTGCAAACCTGAGTAGTTCTGAATTAAGGTCCTGTTTGCCCTGTAGGTAAGTAGCACTGCAGCATTGCTTGAACATACTCCTCCAGTCAAATAAATTAGCCTGGGTCACAGGTTTTTCACATATATACCAAAGGATTAAATTTTTTTCCAGGGAAGGTTCTTATTTAACTTTATATTAATAAAATACATCTTCATCAACAGGGGTAAATAATGCCCAGCACTACATGAAGGGTAATTAGACTTTATATGATAGAGTACATAAGCTGATGAAGTTTTCTAATTAGTAGATTTCATACACACGATTAGAAGTATAATGTGACCCTGAAAAAAAACCTGATTAAAGAAGTCCTTTTGGCTGGAGTTTGATGGGAAGTTTTCTCCAGCTCAGAGTGGCAGCAGCTGCCAGTCAATGTTTCATGTCTCCATGGTTTCCTGCATGGCTGTGTAGGATGGGATCACAGCCTTGGATCTTCTTTTGTCATACAGTTTCCCTGCTAGGGAAACAACCTGGAGCATTAACAATGCCCTTGATTTCACCTGCTCTCTCAATATACTTTTTTTTCTTTTTTGAGTTGTGACTGTGTTTATTTATTACAATTTTAAGGTTGTTAGGGAAGTTTGGGAAAACGTTTTATGGTGTGTGGGAGTAAGAGGGGGTAGATACTGCATGGATGAGGCCGTGCCTACCATTGCCTACCATTGCACAAGTTTCTGAAGCTCATAAGTTCTCTTCTGTTCTTACATTTTACTGGCCCAGAAACTTTTTAATTGACCTGGATGAGTTTGCACATGTGTATGTATCACAGAGAGCTGATTTTGAAAGTAGAGTCTTTAAAGAGGTTTCAAGAGTCTGAGAGGGAGAAAACAAACAGAAAAGGGAATGTGAGTGGTAAAATGTACAGCTAAGGCAATTTTCAATAGCAGGCACAAGCTTTTATGAGATGCCATGACACAGGGAATGCTGTGCTAAAATAAACCGCTCAGGGTAATAAAGAAAACAGCCATTTCTCAAGTCATTGTAGGAACTGGACTTAGGAAGTGAAGTAATTGAAATGAGACACCATTAGCCAGAAGGGAAAGCATAAATCACTGGCTGGAGGAAAATGAAATGACAAATGGATGGTGATGTTGGGGAATAGGTACTAGTACAGCTAAAATGACAACAATAACAACAAAAGAGAAAATCTATAGCTGTTTTACAGAGCCAGTTTTGTGGGTGGAGAGAAACAAAATATCCTGGCTTATTTATTTTTGATAATTTGGTTGATTTCTGCCTACACACTTGCTACTTTTATTTTGCTAGTGGTTACTCACAGTTGTGGACAGATCATGGAGAATGTATTTAGAAATTCTCTTTGGATGTCAGTGGAGGTTCTTGGATTTCATAGGCAATGTTCATACCAACGTAACAGTAGTATTTCCTATATATGTAATAATTTCATTGTTTTGGAGACAGAAAATTGGACTCCAGACTTTTGGACTGTTTCTAACCTGAAATGATTTCAGTTTAGATTGCAAAATGCCTCTTATGAAAGGGAAACCTGAAACAACATAAGGTAAACTTCTCCTTGAAGGTAATTCTTACCTACACACTGCAGTATTGAAATTACAGAATATGAATCTGTAGATTTGTAAATCTATCATAGTTGTTTCACAAAAAAACCCAAAACCAAACCCAAACCAAAAAAACCTCAATAAACCCCCTCAAACAAAAAATTAAACAACACACAGCAAACAAACTCAAACCCAACAATATCCATACATTTAAAGAGTAAAGACTGACCTGACACAACACATTCATTCTTTCAGATTAAAGTTTTTTCTATGACACATTTTAAACACAGTGTCACACAAAAGTAAAACCCTTTTTTTTTTTCCCCTCACAGGAGCCTGCATAATACATTTAGCATCTACTTCAATATCCTTTACTGTGCGGATTCTCCTGCATCTCAGGTGAATATCCCATTTCATTCACAGCCAGCAATCTGGCTGGGGAAACCAGCTCATCTATGCTTTGGACCTCTGACTTCTGCTGTAACTATTCAATCTGTCTTTCTCTTCCTGTATGTGACATTTTCTGCCCTTTCATTCATTCCAAATAGGTTTCCTCTTTAACCTTGTGGTACCAAAACATTTCATTGTATTGAAAGTAATGGCATTTGGTAATTGGTAATGCACTAAGTGGCAAAGGGCACCTCCAGTAATTTACTTGAATGCTGTCTGTATGAAAGCTGAAATAATGTGATACTTCAGCAAAGGCATATGAGCATACTAACAGTATCTTCTGAGCCATTAGTGTAAAGAGGCTGATAACCAGCTGTCTTGGCTCTGCACTTTCCCTTTCAGTGCTTTAGTTCAAATTAATAATCCACACCTATTGATAAGTAGCAAAGGTTTATAAGGGTTTGGAAGGATTTTTTATAGCTATTTCTGTTGTCTAGGTTGTAGTAACATTGCTGTAACTCTACATTTCAATAGTTAATAAAAAATGGTCAGGAGAATTTAGTGTTATGAATAATTTTCTGTCTACATATTTGACAATTCAAAACATTTCTCATGTTGAAACTGTAGTTTTCCAACCAATCCTAAGTACTGTCCGTAGGCACACAAAGCAGAGAAAGAAAATGAAGCATAAATATACATTTGTGTGTGAATACAAAAGGGCCTATGTACAAGTTTCACTGTGGATTAAAAGGCAATGTGAGCCATGGGGCTGTGTAAGGGCTGTGAGTTGGAAATTAAGAAGCGTATAATGCTTGAACAAAATGATTGAAAGATACAATTGACCATATGACTTTACATGAATTGAATAGGGTGTCTTAAGTTTCTCCTTCTTAAAAATGGAAATGATGAACTCATTCTGTGGAGCATTTTGAGGTCTTTAAATACATGTTCCAGGCAGAACAGGGAGTCTTGCTAGCTTCTATTATTTTCTTCTGTTGATATAAAAATGTAAAGATTTGTTTTGACCACGTCCATTGTATTTGTTAGTCTTGTTCATCTTAGTAGGCATTATTATATAACAATTATCAAAACATAAGTGTCTCTATTTCATTCAGTTACAGGTGGGAATTACTTGCCTAAACAGAAAAAGAAGTAAGGAGAGAGGTACATATACCTGAAGTGAATGGCATAATGGCTGAGAACCCTTACCAGCAATAGAAAAGGTTTCTAAATATACATTTTGATAAGGAGTGCTTTTTTTTTTTTTTTTTTCCTGCTAATTCTCATTCAGATCAATTCTTACTCATTTTCATGGCATTATACAATGCTGATGGAATGCTTAGTGACAAGAATCACGTAAGTCTGCAGGTTCAGCAACAGTTCAGCTACACAGATAGATGTTCGTTCATTCTTAACGGCATTAGTTTGGGTGACATTTGGCTTTCAGTGCACATTATTCATGCTAAATTATGGTGGAATAGATAAAGAATTGAAAGACACAGTCACATCTGTGTTCCTGAATGAAGAGTCATTGTGACATGCTTATAGAGACTGAAGTGTCATCCAAGTGAATTAATTATAACAATCTGTTTTCCAATTCAATCTGGCAATTATTTCCTTTTCAGAATAGTCAGCTTTGATTTTGTTTACAGATTTTGTACAAACTTTGTAACAGACTCATAACCATGTCACCAATTCATTGCCTCTTCGAGGATATAGGGACACAGCTGTGCAGCTGCAGAGGTTACGGCAGCAGCGAGCCTGGGGACGGTGTGGCGTGGTCTTCATTCTCTGCCATTGCCCGAGAGCATCAGAGCAAGTCTGTCTATCTGAGGCATGGATCAAATTTATGAATATGGATAGTGAATGAGGGATCCCACATGACTTTGATTCTGTCTTTGCAATTCTGAAATCTTAACCTGTCTGCCTATAGTGCACAAGATCTACTGTGTGGTAAGTGACAGTTTAATTGTTTTTTGTAAAGCATTCTGATCCATTCCTGTTGGAGCCTATAGGGCAAAAAAACCTGAACCTGGCTCATGTCTACCAATGTGGATGTATGGAAACAGTAACGAACTGAAGTTCCTTTTTTCAACTCGTGACAATATCTTGTGATGTTTGTTGCTATGAGAGTTGACTTCAAACTGCAGCTGAATTTCACCCATGCTGTCAGGGCGCCTTTATCTTCAGCTCCCCTAGAATTACATACTTCTGTGCTAACACGTTTCTGGTCTCCACGTCACAACTTTAAAACAACTCTCTCCTTTTGGATATTTTAAGAGTAATATCAACTATATTTTTTCCTTCTATAAACCTAAATATAGTGAGATATAACAATCATTAACACACTTTTCCATTAGTGGGCTATTTCCAAATTAATCCTACAAAAAACCAGTGTTAAACCTTGACCTACTCAAGACAAATTTGGATCATGAATAAGCAGGATCTGGAATTACATCTCATTACAGAAACTGTCACATATTTCTTTAATGTCCTATATAGTTTAAGTAATGGCGATCTTGAATGTTGGATGGATGTGTGCATACAGGAGTATGTGTATGAAACTACATAATTTCTATCAAAAGATACTTCATTGCATTTTTCAAGAGGAACGGAGAAGCGCAGGTTGAGGAAGGAATTTTTTAATTGAAATGGTAGGTGTCTTACAGTTGTTCAATAAATGAATCCATCGTGATAGTGCGTTTCCATAGAACTTTGAAAGTTATTACCTAGAAACAAAATGAAGATCAATTATCTCCTGCACAAGTGCAATTCACTGAATGAAGGCAACCATGTGCGATGGAAATAGTGGCAAAGATAGAGTTTTTTCCCCTTTAGTATATCAGTCATAGTAATAGGCTGCTTCTTTATGTGTCCTAAGAGAGAAATTATGAGGAGAAAGTGCTCTGAATACAAGGAGATATATTGGCTTGTATGTCCCTTTCCTATAGGATGAAGTGTCTTTACAAAAGGTAGGTCTTTGTGCCAGTGTGCCACCAAGAGGCGTCTCAAAGCAAAGTAGGTCCCTACTAGCTAGTTCCTACCACAGGGTAGACTTTGAAAGCTGTGGTTTGGGTTTGCTTAGTCAGCAAACACTGCTAATTACCAGCAATAGCAAACCCTGGGGATATTCAGAGGCCTCTCTTCAGCACTGTAAGAGAAGAAATTATTTCTGCAGGTGAAGGAACAGCATGAAATACTGCAGAAGTAACTTTAATAATTCATGAATCTAATTATTATTGTTATTAGTGATGATACCATGCTTAGAGTCATTAGGACAAATCTTAAACAAATGTAGGGCAAGGACTTGTTTTATAGCCTGGCATTACACAATCCAAGGGATATTCATAACTAGAAAGCTGCATTATAATAACATGCATTATGGTTGTTATATCAATTAATTCTGCTGAATTTGTCTCATTTCTGGATTTGTTTATAAATCTTAATTAGCCACTGTGGAATTGAAAGCAAATAAGAGATTACTAAAAACAAATCAAAAGGTTTAGATAAAATCTGTTAAATTACGTGAATGAATTCTATGACTTATCAAGAATAATAAGTTAATTGACTTTAGGTCTTTCTACAGCGTAGTACAAAAGCATATTTTAGTCTTGGTTTTCAATAGTCAGAGCAAGTCATCTTTGTATTTGCATGGAAACCAGGACCTAGGAATGTAGATTCATATGGAGATACCATCAATATAAGTCAAGAAAGCTATGCATTTGGCAATGTCCTATATGCTAAAAATCCTAAAAATCCTAAGGCATCACTACATCCTATGAAGTGAGATGGGCAAGTGTCTTCACAAATCATTTGCTTATGTAAAATGCAGCCTAGCTTTGCCGCTTTCAGCACTAAAGTGTCATATGCACCACCAATTAAATAAACAGTAACTAGTTTCTTTGAAATTTTGGGGGTCTTGATGAGAAAAATCCCATTACCAATGAAGGGATCAGCAAAGTAACTGAAGAAATGTTCATCTTCAACAGAACTGAAAACTATTTACTGTATTCAGGTGACCTATCTGGATACCACCACACACCCTACTCCTCACATCCAGTGGAAAAAATGAGTCTAAGAGAAGACCTGAAAGTCCCTGCCATTGTTGCTGGACAAGTGGAAACTCAGAGAATGAGTGAGAGACCTGGAGATCCCCCATGCTCTTTGATTCTGAAATGCCTCAGCTGCCCTGTAAAGTTAGCCTACAATGTGTTACAGAAAGACCTGATAGCTCTAAAATAATGCTTCTCATGTTATCTTCTATTCTAAATACTCATAGTTAGAAATCACTCTCTGCACATATTGAGCCTTGTGATTCCCCGCCTGCCTCACCCCCCCAGCTCGCCCCCACTCCCCACCCCGTTCTTGGTATTGAGTTATTGAATTTCAGCATCAGTGGCTGTAGCTGTGATATTAAGGGAGCATCACGAATGAAACTTCAAGGCACAGCCCTTTCTCCCCTTCATGTTGCACAGAGCAGATAAAACACACCCTTGTGCTGGCTGTGCAGAAGGGACAGCTTTAGCTCTTACAGCCACCCTAGAGAATCTCTGCTTGCATTCAGGATAAGTGGCAAGAATTCATAGAGTCACAGGTCAACACTGTCTCTCCTGATAATCTAGTCTGCATCTTTGTGTGCAGAATATTTACTGGGAAAAAATGGTTTATAGATTTTTTGAAACATCTTGCCTCATTTTAGAGACTCCAAATGACAGTGCTGGTGCCTCTGGAACTCATTGATGTTTAAATGCCATTGCCATAAGGAAATTGGACCTTTAACATATGTGATTGTCAAACTGCACCTTCTAAGCCACTTGGACCTGTGGTGCCTTTCTGGGTAGCCAGGCAGAGAAGCTGCCTCCTGTCACACACACCTTTTCAATGTCTAAACACATAAGAAAGTGATCAAATTACTCAGTTTTCTTCTTCAAGGTAATCAAATACCTTGAATCCTTGTGACATGCAATGTAGTTTTCTAGCCCTTGGATAATTTTTGTAAAATTTAGACTGTGCAGCAGAAAGGAATTCACATGCTTTAAAACTTGACACATAGTTAATTTTATCATACAAAACAAGGAGCAGAGATGCTTCTGAGTGGGCTCATCTGTGTTTTGATACTAATAAATTTAAATTTCTCTGTTCGCTGATGTATTGTCAAAATGTCATAGCTGTTGAACATCTCATTTATTACCTTAGTGTTATTCATAAGAGTTGCTCTTTCTAGGAATTACTCTGTCATAGTTAGTGTTACGAACAAAGACTTGGATTATACCTCATATATTGATTTCCAGTCAAACAAAGAGAAAATACATTATTTCACAGATACGTCTTCTCTTGGGTTGCTAATGCAGACTTAGACTTTAACCTTTTTTACCTGAAAAGTCAGTAATTTAGTAATGTCAGCTAGTTGGCTCTTTTCCTATTAGCTCATTAATATAACAAAGAGCAGCTATATCCAGAATGCTTATGGAATATATGTTATGCCCATCTGTTACAGTAGGATATCAAGAGCCTAGTGAGGATGATTCATAATTCTGAGGCAATGTCCTATGGAAAGTATAGAGCATGATAGCAGATGGAAAAAGCCGGATCTCAGCAGATGGATCTGGGTGTGGTTCATGTCGCACATGCTGGTTTACACTGGGACAGAGCACTGAAGCTAATTTCTCACCAGCAGGAACAGCCTGCAATGTGCACTTGTAGCCATCACCAGCAAATACCAAAATAATTCAGCTGAGAAGGCAGGCATGCTCACAGTGCTACTTATCCCAGTGCGAGCACTGGCAGTGCAGCTGCAAAGGAATAGACAAGTGCAGCATTTTACCTCCAGAGTAGTATGCCAGGGTGAAAACCCACGTAACATGTTCAGGTATGACTGCTGATGGTGTGTAGGTTTGTTCTGCATTGACTGAATCACAGTTACTGGATGGTGACAGTGAGGTGTCATATCATCTGTTGAAATGGTGATTAGTACAGGAATGCCAGAGTTTGAATGAAGAAGGCAATTCTTGATAATGTTAGAGATAGTAGTTTAAGTTGAAATACAGTGTTTTAAAACAATATATTAATACTTGTGATACTCCAAATGAAATGTTTAGAAATTACATTGCTTTGGAAAAGAAAATCACACTGATTAAATACTGCTTTCTATTTAAAATTTGAACTTGCCATTACTAATATCACATGTGCTACTCATTTTATGAAATGTAGCCCAGATCTCACCAAACTCACTAAGAATCTTTCCTTGTAGTCTGATGGGAGCTAGTTTATGCTGATATTGATTTTGGGAAGGAAGTTGCTCCATTAAAAAAACAATTTACAAGCTGAGACAAGATGATGAGACAGAGAAATAAACCATATACCTTATGACAACTATTAGTAATTACTTTTCTAACTTGGTTCTGTTCAATTCACAAATTACACTAAGTATGCGTTTGAGACGGGAATATTCCTGATGTACCCTTTGCAGGTGGTTTCAGGCAAAATTCAGTTCTGTGTAACAGTGTAAGTTTTCAGTGAGCCCACTTAATTGAGTTTTTCCAATGAGAACTACATGTTTTTTTTTGCTTTCCTTAGATGTGCAGGTGGGAACTCTCAGGATTCATCAAGTATATTGTAAGTAATAGTTGGGTTAGGCAGTACAGATATGTGAATGGTTATTTTGAGAGCCTGTGGAGACCTGTAAGGATATTTCTTCACCACCAAATCTATCTGTAAAGAGACAGCTTGAGGGAAGAGAGAAATATATTTGAAATATGCCAAAAAGATACCTGTGCTCAAAGGATGCCCACAGAAGCCTGTGCTGGGGACCAAGGATGAATTGTGATTTAAGAGTCATGTTTGACGTGGGGTTGTGCAAGTTCAACAGCTCTCTCAATACTATGCACAGAAATGGCTCAGATATGCTCGTCTCAGTGCAGGCAGCAAGTGACAGCTTCTGCCAGGCCTCAGCTGCCTGCTGGGAGCTCGGCACCCTCTGTTCCCAGTAGCACCACCGTGTCTTGGATCCTGCTCTTCAAAGCCTCTGGATAAGCTATAATTGATGACCTAATGAGATTCTGAGGACATCTGAGAATCTCAGAAACTGGACTTCAGCTGGAGTCTCAGGTGCTCAGAACCACTTAGAATCGGCTTGTAATGAAAACAGCAAAGTAAAATAGGCTATATTTAATAACTTTTCACACTGCCAGCAGTAGTAAAAGATTCAGGAGAAGCTCTGAAAGTAGAAAGCAGATGCACATTGGTTGTATAGTCTCATTTTGTACCTTCTGCCCTCTTCTTCAGGATTTTTATAGCTACATTTCCCAATCTATACCTTCTTCCTTTATGCCTATATTATAATCCCCATTGCCCTGAGCTGAAGAAATCAGCTGTCTAGTCTATTTTTGGAAATCTAATGATTTACCTGTAAACAGAAAGGCATACATCTGCAAGGTTCATCATAGTAAGCCTTGTACTTATAATAAAATATTGATTTCCTCTCATCCAATAATTTATGACTTGATGGGGCACCCTGGTATTTTTTTTCACAAGATACAGAATCACCAAGGGAGTTAAAGTCTTTTTACAATAAGAATGTGCTCTGTTTTTTATTTTCAAGATACTATATTCATAGGAAGCTTTGAACAGAGTGTTATTACAGATAGATGAATCTCTGTAAGGCAAGCATTGTTGCCATGCCCAAGGGAAATACAATTTTATTTTTACACTTAGCTGAATTAATTTATTGAATTGGTGCACACTATAGTTAAAGGTCAATATGTACACATAATTTCTAATAGCTGCCACTTTTATGTGAATTCTCAAGTGCCACAGATAGAAAGCCATGTTGAAGACAATGGGGTTCTCCCATTCTGTACTGAGATGATGACTTCTTTAATATCCTCTTTATAAGAATCTTTGTGGTTTAGCACCTCATATGAACCTTAATATTTTTACAGAAATGGCTGACAGCAAGGAAGAAATACAATTATCTCAGGACAAAGAAGTTATTTTTAGAGCTCTGTATTGTCTGGTTGGCATCACTTTTCTAATACTTGATATGAGCATGACATACATAACACGAATCTAACTGGACTACTTGCTGTACTGTATTCAGACTCTGATCTTATTTATATCTTTGCTGTGGGAGCTTTATATCCAGGTGTGACTGACCTGCTCAGCCACAGCATTTTTTCACTGTCTGGTGCAGTCACTGGTAATGCAAATGCTATTGGCAGCAGCAGTTTGTTAATAATGAACACAGAAGAAAATATTATTTGGAAATATTATTTGGAAAATAATGGCCATCAAAACCTATACTTCTATATTCGTTAGAAAATAGAGACTGTGCTGGTGACCTGTGCTTAAGAAGACATAATACTGGTTAGGTAGGGGTGGCCAGGATCTATCTGGTTTCTCATAATTAAGGGAAGAGAATGTTCTTGGCTGCAGTGATTCCCTGCAAAGTCATTTTCCAGCAGTCTTAGTGCATGGGCATAGTGACTCTGGCTCAGCAGACATAAATAAACCCTCTGCACAGGATCAGGCCTCCATGCTCCTTTAGTATCTGTTTCATATGATCATGTTCCCACAGAACCAGAAATTTTATACATCTTCTTTATTGATAAAATTCCTGGCACTTATCTGTTCTGTCCTGAATGGCATAGAGTGAAAATTACTGGGATATGTTTTACTTCTGGTAAATTACACAACCCATTATTCTGGAAAAAAGACTGTGTTAGTGGGAAATTATGATAATTAAAAAAAATAGTACTTGTTTTGGTGGCAGTTACTGAGAACATTATTGAAATATATTCTGAGATTAAGAACTAAGCCTGGTTCAAACACTTCAAGATTCTCGCAGTTACAGAGTCTGAAGCTGAAATCATGTTTTCTTGACAGAGATTTATATTCCCAGCATCTGAACATACTGCTGGTCCTCCTGACATCATATTGATTAGTTTCTATTTTTGTTGTTGATAAGCACTGTTGGCATTGTTGACAACTACAGACCATGACAGATTCAATACTGATTCAATACTGAGAGCATGCATCCTCCCTGCATTCAGCTCTGCGCCCAATTACTATTCTTAGGTTGCAAAAGGGAAAGATGAAAGACATTTTTCAAGGTTCTTGAAAGAGAAGTATAAAGAGAAGTACTCAAAACCCCTCAATTTCCTTGTTTTAATTCTTGATTTCCTTACTTTGCCTGATAATGAGAAAATAGCACTAGTCTGTGGGTAGGAATGACTAAAAAAAACCCCAAAACAAACAGTTGTGTGCATTTTTAAAGCAATGGCACACTTTACAGAAAGCACAAAACTCCACAAGGAGCAGATGCATTAAAACAATCTTTGGACACACAAATACGTGGAGTTCTGAACTAGGGATTATAAATGGGTGATTGTCTCCTCTTTCTCTTGTTTATTGTACTGACTAGGGGAAATACTGAGTTCCAAGATTTTTTATCCTCAGAAGACTTCAGTAACTTTAATTAAAGGAAGTTTTAGGTAAGAGTGGTAACAGACTATATGCATACAAATCATTTCTGGAAATTCTTTGTGTTTGTGGTGATGCTTTGAGACCCTTTGACAAACACTGTAGGCTGATTATTCATTACGAGCAGTAGGAGCTACAGCTACAGCCAATACATCTTTCATCTTCCCCACCTAAATTCTCTCCTGTCATCAAGGAACAAATTCTGCAGTGGCTCGATATCTGGAGTCACAATGTAGAAGTGGGAGAGGTCTGATGTCACTCACATGTCAACAGATGAGGCACCCTCAGAAATGGCAGCTACTAAGCCTTTCCAATGTTTCCTGTGAATGTCTTCAATACCCATCCTGGGAAGGTTTTCAGCTGTGTATGCAGTGCTGTCCTCATGTCCATCCCACGGCAGCCTGTCCGTTCTTGTACCTGTTCTTCCTTGGCAAGCTGTACTTAGAGGGTAAGAAAGCAATGACATGCTGACTCCTGAGGGAGCTGGAAAGGCTTTTTGTGTAACTTGTATCAAGCTCCATGGTCACGAGCTCAGGGAATTTTTAAATGGATGTAGCTCATATAATTACTTGAGCACCTCATTGCAATGCTTCCATATCTATAAAAACATTCCAAAGCAAATAAATACATTTTTTCTCATTGCTACTCATATCTGAGAAGACGGAGAAAATTTCTCAACAATGGAAGCTGATTACAGATTACCCAACTTGATAGAAATTTCTTCATACAAGACTTTTGAAATGAGACTAATGAAAAGACACCAAGGAACAATTCTGCAGTAGAAGTGGATGATGGAGTCATGTGGGTATCTGGATATTTACTTTTATTTTTAAGATTCTAGATGTAGATTTCCTGCTTACATGTTAGAAAAGAATTATTGACTCCTTAATTAGGTTTTTAATGAATTATATATTTTTTTTAACCAGGGAATTTAGCTCATGCATAATTAACTTACACTGGTATCCCCACAGCATTACTCATGGTTGACTTTCTAAAACATGGTTTCATTTGGTACCCTATTTTTTATTAAATGTCTTTTACCTTGACTATCATTTCCATGAGTGAATTCCTAAATATAGCTTGTGAACTATATATCAGTCTTTGCTGAATCAACAGGACTAGTGGAAGACTCTCAGGCCAAAAAGACCACAAACACAGCAGATGGTGCAGGATAAAGAGATTTGTTATTTTTATTTTAGTGAATACAGACCCATCTAGTTCTCTAGTGTAACAGTTTTGGTTGGCTCCCAGCCAAGCCCACACCACAACCACACAGCCTGCCCCCATCCGAAAGGGAGAAAGGGAAAGGGAAAAACAATGGTAGCAGAGGAAAATTGCAGCAAAAAATATATTACTGCATATATATATAATTATACACAATTAAACACTACATACATATGAGTAGGAACCCCAAGGAATCCCACCTAGTCCCAACAGGGCAAAGGGGAAAAAGGGAAGGGGAAAAAGAACAAAAAGGGGTAAAACCACAACAGATATACACAATCGGAACTCAGGGATTACCTTAACAAAAAACCCAATACAATAAAATCTCACCAAATGTCCCTTAAGAACAGTAAATCTCTTCCCTCTGGCACAACCCAGACAGAGCTCTCAGATGAGGCCTCAGCCCACGTGGATGAGCCAGGCCCAAACACTGAGAGCTGCTGTCACATGAGCTGACCCGACAGGGAGAAACGCTGGAGCCCAAGAGAGAGAGGACCTCTCCCTCCCCCTATCTGTACACACCTGATTACGTGAGGGAATAGGGTGGAACACTTCCTTAGTTTTTGATCCCAGTTGTTAGGGAAGGCCTAAAGAACAACAAACCTCACCAAAGCCTAAAATTTAAACCACCACGTCTAGAAATTCTTTTTCTTAGTTTGGTTTTTTTGTTTGTTTGTTTGTTTCCTGCCTTTCATTGCAAGAGGAAAAAGCTTCCTGCTTAAATAGGTAGTTGTTATTCCTGCCCGACACAGCACCCTACAGTTACTCCGTGTTTATTCACATATAATTATCAATATGATGTAAGAGCTCAGCAAGAGTCTTCTCATTATCCTTCAAAAATGAGAGCAAAATGAACTACCAGTGGGCTACCAAGAGCTAAAGCAGCTTGTGGGAGAACAGCATGGTGCTAAAAAGTTAAGGATCTGTCCCCCTGGCCCTCTGAGGCTGCATATGCCAGTTTTCCAGTGAGTGTGCACCAAGCAGAGTGCTGAGTGACATCTAGCATTTACAGGTTGGAAGCGTTCCTGAAATAAAACTCTGACGTGAACTGATGGAAAGAGCCAGAGCTCCTCACAGCAGCAACAGGAGGCGTTACTGTCCAAAGGCTATCTCCCTAACAGATGTAAAGCTGCCTCACTTCACTGAAAATACCTTCTCCTTATGCCCAAATTTCTTCATTTTAATTTAAATATAAAAGAAGATTGAAAGCTTTAGGCGGGTTTCCTGGCAGACAACAAAAACAAATTAAATAATCTTTCTTCTAGTTAGAGAGTGAAGCAAAAAATTGACTTTTAGGTTTTGTCTCAAATGGGAATCTTTCATTTTGACTTTGAGTTTTAAAATGGTAACATCTCCAAAATATTGGGCAAATTATAAAGAGAACACTCTTCCAAATAATCAGGCATGCTTGTTTTAGAAAAATGCCGAAAGAAAGCAATGCAGTTTTTATGGACATCGTCTTCTATATTATTTGTCCTAAACAGATATGAATTCATACATGTATTCTAGTTACCTATCTTTTTAATAAATACTGTTTTTATTTTGCCTATCTCCAAAAAAGGAAACAGGTAAGAAACACCAACAGATACAATGCTCAAAAACAAAAACAGAAAGCCTCAAAAATAGAAATGTATGTATGTGTACCCATCTCAAAGAACTTTAAATAAATGATTTTTTTTTTTGTCCATATGTGCATTTATGCCATAAGCCATTCTGTTCAATATTTCTCTTTTATCTGAAGGCTGGAGATTTGAAGCAACTGGTGAATTTTAGATTGGTCCATAATTTGAAATATTGTATTATCCTAGAGACATGCAAGTAGGAGGCTTAGGTAGATGCAGGGAAATAGAGTTAAGACCTGTATGCAGAGGACATGACTCTACCGTCATGATCTCATGGTCTCCACATCCTAAAAATATGTAGTCCTTTGAAAATGCACCTGGACCAAGACTTGTGAACTGCCCAGGTCATAGATCCTGGCATTATGATTCTGATTTGCAGGCTAATAAAAGGGCATTTTACAGGATTCTGACTCAGCCAGGGGAAATCACTGGACATCAGTGAGGCTGTCTTTCCTTGGTGTGCAGGTTCTGGGCGCTGGCAGTGTGGTGGGATGTCACCAGCGGCACTGCTCATAATGGTGAGGGTGGTCACAAAGGCAAGAACCAAGCTGCCAGAAGTGCAAAGTACTTCTGCCAGGTTTTGGGGAAAGGCAGATGGGCCAAACTGGAATCCTTGTAACCAATCTGCTACTAACTGGAACTGCTAAGATTCGGAGATGAACCCACTGACTTTCTGAAAAAGTGCCTCTGAAGGTACATAGAAGTGAGAGGAACACAGGTTTCTTAGAAGCCACTCAGCCAAATCAGTATTATGAATAAACCTTTACATTTCTGAGCAAAGCTGATTCATCTGGCTGCAGTAATTTTTTGAAATTCAATGTGAATTTAGATTACGGTCATAGTATTCTAAGGTAAAGGTAAAGATGTGATGCTTATTCTAATAAACAACTTTTAATTTTAACACCACATTTTCTAAGTTACTTCAGTTACATATTAGGGAGTTCTTCAGAGAAGTAACTAACAGGGAGAAAAATAAACCAAATAACAGGAAAAAAACCAAAGGAGGACAACACACAAAAGGTTGCAGTAGAAAGGAACCTGGGTTACATGACATTGGTTTATTTTGTCATCACATGTATATGAGACTTCATGGTAGCTGGCCCTGAAGTTCATTCAAGCTCTGAGAAAATTCTCCTTCACTCTGCTTGTGGCTGCCACTGTGGTAAATGTGTCCTTTGTGACCCAGCCAAAATACTGATACTTAGTGAGCTTTTTTTTCCCACTTCTCCACACAACATGATACTTTCATGTACTCTGCTGTGGCTCAGCATTGCTTATGTTAGTAATAAAGAGGTGAGAAGCCAAATAGAGATTTTTTTATAAATATTCTTCAGGATGCATAAGGCAGCAAGGTAGAGCAATATATAGGAATACACTTTGGAACAGAAAAACAAAGGAATGAATATCAAGGACTAGTGAAATGGAGGCAGAAGAAAAAGGAGGAAGAGAAGCCAAAGGCTTCATATTGGATAGACTTGTGCAAAATAACACTGAACTTTTTTTTCCTTTGTTGGAGTAAATGTTGAAATACATATAATTGAACCAGCAAAATAAGAGTCAGTGGTGTACTACAGCACAGTATTTCCACTTTAGTTTCAAGAAGAGAGGTACATGCAGTTTAATGCGGGGTTTATTAGCTTTCATTCCTTGTTTTAGTTGCAGGCATTTGGAATAATCTCAGAGTATCACATTATTGAACTGTCATTTTTTTCATATGAATAATACAGTTTAGAATAAAAGCTGAGCACATGAAAGCCAAGTTAATAAATGCTGAGAATAAGAATTAATTTCATATTGCTTCCTGAAACACAAATCACTTTGACATGAAGACCAAAATTGTTCAAAAAGGTAGCTAATTAATGAATATTTTGATTTCTAGTGATGTGGAAGAACATGACTCCAGTGCAACAACTGAAAGGTCTGATCATTGAGAAAACATGCAGATGCTAATGATGGTACTTCAGAGAAGTGGATGTCTGCAATGAAAGAAAAATGTAAAGCACACATCTCCTTGGGGAAGTTATTCAGCAGTACAAAGCATATTCTGATGTATTTGGGGGCTGACAGTAAGAGATCTGTAGCCTTGTGAACTCATTCGCTCTAAATGTCAGAGGAGAGGAGCTGACCGATTGCAGGATGAGATTGAACTGTGGCTGAAATGTGTCACACTTGTGCAGCTATGATGGATCAAATGTAGTGTTTTGGCAGACACAGGGGAATGTTACAGCAGCTCTGAGAGAGAACTGGTGGTACCCCACAACGGGTGCCCATCCCAAGAACAGAGTTAGGCTAATACATGAGAAGAAAAATGCTAGAGGGATAAGTTTGGGGATGACGGGCTCATCAGGTATCTATACCTGTTGCTTGTATATGAATATACATATTTTTACTGGACTAAATACTGTGAAAAAAGGAGATACAATTAGACAAAAAAGATGTTACAAAAAAGAAAAAAAAAGCATAGAGCAGCTGTTAATAATTCTGGGCTGGTAAAAATCTATCAAGGCTCAGTGTTGGGCTTTTTGTTGTTTGCTCTTGGGTCTGATGATTCACAGCCTGACAGCTTGCTGCAGCTCAAGGCGGAGGTTGAAAGGATCATGATGGCTCACCCCAGCCCCCTGGGAACTTGGAGCACAGTGGCCAGCTCTGCTCCCAAACTCCTTTTAGTTCTGTATAAGAAACACATCTTTAAACTATAAAGCCTGGCTAAACAGACCAAAATCGCCACCTAGTGAGGACAGTCTCTCAGCTCACTCATTTCACACAAGCCTGTAAATACAACTGAGATAATCGAAATATTCCACTGAATTTGAGTTTGAATGTAAATGCTACAAATATTTTGCAGGAAAAAATGAAGCATTTAAGGAAAAATGTATCCAAGCACAGGGATACCACCTCTCACTGCAATCATTAAGGTGCTTACTTTAATGTCTTCAGAGTGTATTTACAGGAATCTTGAGTAAAGAGCCAGATTTAATGTCTGCATTGGGTGTGTTATGACTCCTGCACAGGCAGTGCTTCAAAAGATCTCTGAGTTCTTGATCCTGGTTTCTCTGAATGAATTGCTAAAAATAATCAAACTGCATAATTGGCAACCCCCCCAAAAGTATCCAGAAGTGGTATAATTTGTAATATGTCTGTAATGATTTGAAGTGAATGCACAACAAAGAAAAGATAAACCTACAGGTACCACGTTAGCAAGTTTTTGAAAAGGCTTCCAAGCTAAATCCATTCTGCATGTTCCTTTGGCTTGATCTGAGTGATTGAACAGGCATTTGGAATCTGCAAATCTCTTCATAGCTATCAAATCATTCTTCATGTTTCCACTTTCTATGTTTTCTACCCTGACATCCCATGTAAGTTGCTTCCTGTTACAGTGAAGAAATAAACTATTAAGGTTTAACAAAATGCATAGAGAATTGCTGTTAAGATTTTCTTTTAAAAATAATTAAATATACTATATTTTAGATTCTTTTTTTCCTGTCCTACATTTAGTCTTTTAAATTTTACATTGTAAAGACTCTGTGCAGTTATGAACATAAACCACCAGAAAAAGTAAAATACAAAAGAACCTCCAGATACAAGAGCTGTGACTTTCAAAAAACCACATGAAGGAACTCTGAAGAAATCATGAGTATAAATAACAGTGAGACAGGAAGAATCAGCTGGGTTTTTTCTCAGATAAAGTTATTTTCCTTGACTTGCCTTGGTAGACATAGAGTTGTGGTGCTTACTACTGATGAATATTTCTAGATCTTTTAGAAACTGCATATGCCAGGCTTATCTGAAAACAGTTTTTGACTCTACTAGCGATGTAATAGGGATCCAAAAAAACTTCAGAATTTATTTTTTCCTTTTCAAACAGGGCTTATTTTAAACTGCTAAATGCTGCTGCCTAAATTTAATTCATGCTTTCCACAGAAATAAATCATCCTCTAAGTGTGAACACTACACTTAATGATGTAATGTGCTACTCAGACAGAGCATGGGGGATTAATCACAGCTGCAAAATTCAATGTGAAGTTGAATGTGGAGTCACTGGAAATGCCTTCACAATACACTGCAGAATCTTACTCCTTCTGTTATGAGGTCCCAGCGATATGTGAGCAGGATTGAGACACTGCATTGTGAACAACCAGTCATCAAATGGGGAAGGAAGACTAACACTGATTACATCAAAACCAGTGTCCAAGAAATTATATCCTGTATTTCACACATTTCTGGCACTAACTCTGTAACAAATGTGAATGCAGAATTGTTTCCCTGTACAACACCTCAGTATGAAGCTTTTTCTTAGGCTGGTTGTGCCCCACAGAACCTGTACTAGGTTCACATACACTGACTGGGCTGCCAGACAATGTCATATGCTTGTTCTCTGCATATGGAAGGAGAGCTCACTTCTGCCTGCATGGAGTTACCAAGAAGACATCAGCAGTCATCGATAGTTTGACCTTTTGGTTGGTTTTTTTTTCCTGCTGTAATACGTCCTGAGAAGGAGCAGAAGCTTTGGTTTACTATGGATTATCTATTGGATTGCACTGCATGAGGATAAGCAAAGAAGATGGTGAAGTCACATGTTTAATCTCTCATTCTGAGAATACAATGAATCTCAGGAATTGCTGACACAGTTATAGTCCCTTTTGTCCTTTAAGATTTAGGGCTGTTTATCTTCCTGTTTAAGAGGCCTTGGGTCTCCTAGGGTGAAAGATAACTCAGAAAACAAATTAAGCCAGCCCGCACTGATAGATACAGGAGATGTCATATGTGAGACCTGGTGCCTCAAATTACGATACTAGCAGGAACAGCGGGGAAAGGAGTTACAGGGAACAAGTTGAGGGGAAGGAGAGGAAAACAGTGGGGATGAGCTATGTCCTGAAGCCAATGGCTGCCCACTATTAAACCCAGTAATCATCTGTTGTGTGTCTGGATGGACTGTGGAAAGTTGAAATGGAACTATGTAGGAGCTATGGGGTCCAGGAGGGCGACCAGTTGTGAATGCTGTACCTCTTTGGCTCAGTTTTCTACTTGGCATCTAGAAGTAGCCTGTTCAAGGGAATACGAGGGGAGGATGCATTTTCATTGGAGTTGTCTTTTACAACCTTTCCTTCTTTCTTTGCATTCACTGGAGTGGAGCCACAAATCTCTGCAATTTACCCAGAAAAGACAATCTCACCTGTCATTCCTCCTCATTCTCAACAGTTCATTTCAGTTAAGGATGTGAGCCTAAGAAATTCTGCCCACTCTGCATTGACAGGATCAACTGCATTTTCCTCACAGTGTTTCCTCATACATATAATTCAGTATATGAAACAGAAGACAATATATAGATCTCTCTTTTAGACTGTAGCTTTCTGGACTTAGTACTTGTTATGACATCTCCTAAGATACGAGCTATCAGATGAAGGAAACTTAGGTGACCGTTTTTCCAACAGCTGAATATATTCCTGAGATATGGTTGGGATTGAGGTGCAAACAAACTCTGTCCTAAAATGCTGGAAATTTGAAACAAAATTGTTCCTGGATGTAGTTATTCATGTGGGGTCAGAAAAACAGCCATTACTTTGTACCTCTGTTGTTAAAAGAGAAGATTTTAAACAGGGAGAATTGACTGGTAAGGCCAAGATTCTACAAGAAATCAAAACATTGCTTCATCTGGGATGGAATATAGCACAAATCTGGGGATATTAGGACCAGCTCTTGCGAAAAGCTTGTGAAAGTTGTTGTTTATGTTAAATAAACTTCAGTATGCCATCCAAAAGCCAATATGACACACCTAGATGATTTGAAGAATACTCATAGAAACACAGAATCACAGGATAGCTTGGGTTGGAAGGGACATTAAAAATCAACCAGTTCCAACCCCTTGCCATGGGCAGGTACCTTCCCTTAGGCTCAGAACCCCATCCAACCTGGCCTTGAACAGTTCCAGGGATGGGGTACCCACCACTTCTTCAGGCAACCTGTTCTAGTGCCTCACCACTCTCACAGTTAAGAATTTCTTCCTAATACCTAATTTAAAACTTCTCTTTTTCAGTCTGAAGCCATTCCCCCTTGCCCTGTCACTACATGCCCTTGTGAAAAGTCTACATCTTTTGTTGTAACTCCCTTCAGGTACCGGAAGGCTGCAAGTAGGTCACCCCAAAGCCTTCTCTTCCCCTGGCTGAACTAAACTAACTCTCTCAGCCTTTTCTTGCAGAAGAGGTGCTCCATCCCTCTAATCACCTTGGTGTCCCTCCTCTGGACTCACTCCAACAGGTCCATGTTCCTCCTGCGCTGGGGACCCCAGAGCTGGATGCAGCACTCCAGGTGGGGTCTCACCAGAGCAGAGCAGAGGGGCAGAATCCCCTCCCTCACCCTGCTGGCCTCACTGCTTTTGATGGAGCCCAGGATAAAGTGGCTTTCTGGGCTGCAAGTGCACATTGCTGGGTCATGTCCAGCCTCTCATTCACCAGCTCTCCATAAATGTTATATGTGATTGGACAGTAGTACAGTATCTGGGTGTACTTTTACCCAGTCTGTCACCACCTCAGTTGTTCATCCAGCAACAGATCTTGACTTCACCAGGAAAACAAATGAAAATGAAAGAATTTTTTTGCCCCTGTACTGAATCTTTAAACCAAGCAGTTGCTATAGCAATAAAATTTCTCAAAATACTAAATTTAAAGTGACAGCTCCTGAGAGTTATCTCTGCTCCTGTGAGATATCTTTTCTTTTTTTTTTTTTTTTTTTCTAATATCTCTCATACTCCATTTAAAGAAGCTGTGAGTCTCTCCTCCCATCACCAAAATATTCAAAGTCAGTTTTGAAGACAGGACAAAAAAGGTATTGACCTATTTCCCACTATTTGTTTGTTTGTTTGTTTGTTTGTTTTGCTTTGTTTTTTGCAACTCCCACTGTTTTAGCATTCCCAGGCCACAGTAGTGATATTATGCGTGCACTCTCTGATGTTCAGTGAGAGATGCTATGGAATACACATTCTGCTGTACACAGGTTGGATAGAGGCTGTAGGTGATACACTGCTGACAATGCATCTGAGGTGGCACAGATGAGAATCTGACTACTTGTGCAGTGCCTTTGCAATTCACCTATCATTTGATACAATCTTTTCCTTTGTGTTTTATGTTTGGGTTTTGTTGTCGTGAGGGGTTTTTTTGTTTTTTGGTTGTTTTTTTTTTGTTTGGTTTGCGTGGGCTTTTTTTCTTTCCCCCCCACAAATTCCCAGTCCAGAATAGGCTTCATGTCTTTCTAGGATATTACAGGATTTAGGTGAAATATTCTGGTTACTTTTAATTCATAGCTGAACAGACAAAACTTCCCTGTACCAGCTTATGACAGTGATTTGCTTGTAACACAGCCATTGTGGCGCAGCAAAAAAAGAAAAACTTTTATGATATGCACAATGTGTTTCACTCTCTTTCCCCTTATCAGTGCTAGAGCATCACTTATCAGATGCTGCCTTGGACCAGCAGCACTGTGGACCCTGCAGATGCAGATTTGTTCGTGGCCTTGGGCAGGGGCAAGCTGCCATCTCGCAGGGCTTAGGAACCACCAGGAGCTGCTGTCTCATGAAGAAGAAAATCCCTGGCAACTACCAGCACTGGCCTATGGGTGCAGCAGCTGCCCCTGGCTCCTGCTGAGCTCAGAGTCCTCCTTCACTTTCCTTCCCTTCAGCCTTGCTCTGAGCAAGTAGATTTTCTCCTGCCATGGTCATGTCAGTTCCAAGCACCCTCATACTCCCACCCATGTTCTCAGTGCTATGTGGAGGTGAGAGCTAATGAATAGTTTGGTCCTTTACCACCTTAGAAAATAAAGAACTTGACTGATGGTGACACTGATGAAACTGGTAATTAATATGGAAAGTGGCACATGGCTAAACTATGGCCAAGAGTGACATTGCTGAAGAGCGAGTTCAGTAATGTCATTCTCTGTGAATGGAAACAGGAAGTGGAATATATTACCCTTATAACTCAAATTCACACTTCCTTTCACCTTTTTCAGTGATTTTGACGTTAGATGTGTTAGACACTAAAATAAAAAAAAACACCAAAAAAAGGAAAAGAGTAGGCAGGTGAGTCAGGACTGACTGCAATGACATTAACAAAGTGAAGCTTACGTGTAGCTACAACAGAAAAGATGTGATGTAGGTGATGCAGGCTGTGGCTGATGGTTGGACTAGATGATCTTTCCCAACTTTAATGATGTTAAGATTCTAAAAAAAACAGATTAAGTGAAGTCTGAAATTCCACCAGCTAGGTCACCACAGTTCACTGAAAAACCCCCAACTTATGAAGCTGAGCTGTATATTTGCTGGACATTTGGCAGATGGATTCTGCTATAAGTGAATTATTGATAGACAAATTCACTTCTACTATTATTAAGCTGACAGCAGTATTGTTTGGAACTGACATTTCATACCCTGTGGATATTAATTAAATTACCATCACAGACCACCTACCATATTCCTATTATATAGATTTGAAGTGAAATAGGAACTATGGTGACTCACTGAGACCATACACTAATGTTTTTAAGCATTGTCTATGAGGAAAATGGAATTTGAATGCATGTCTTTTTTCTTGCCATTAAATAGACAAAATTTGAGTTTCATAAACTCTTTTCTGTAAGGAATGTCCTTGCTTTGAGAAGAGTTCCCCTGGATTTGCACATGTTTTTTGCCTGCAAAGCCATCAGGAATTTTGAGTGGCATATTCAATAACAGTAATACAAAGCATGGATTAGAGTCTGGATGACATTTACCATTTCCTATGCCTCCTGTAACACTGCAGTTTTAAACAGAATATAGATCTTCACTTTCATACAGTAATTTTGGTCCAACCGGAACAATAAAATTTGGAGAGAGAATGAAAAGAAGTGTAAACTTTTAGCTATGTAAGAATAATGAAGTAAATTCACAAATGATAGAAGTATGGGACACTGTAGTCTCTACCTAGAAGTTTCCTCATTTCTCCAGAGGGCTGTGATTTCAACACACAGACCAAGCATTATGGAACAATCTAAAGAATTAGTTACTTACATTTTATTATCATAAAGGGATAGGACCCTGGAGCTTTTGCTGTAGCCCAGCCTATGGGCCAGCTTTTGTAATTATTTTCCTTGATCTTGAAGTGAATCTTCAACAATGGAGGGAAGTACTGTAGGAAATGATGCTATGAAGAACATCCACACATACCAATGTAAGTTGGTCCAAGCTATGGCTTTCATGGGCATTGGTGGAACATTACAAAAATATAAAATTTCAGGGTCAAATTTTGTGAAAATTAAGCTTTTTGCAGAGGTTCAGGGCCCTAAGTTTACCCACACTGCCTGTGGTCTCCTCTTCTACCACCTTGGGGACTGACTCCCTGCGCATAGCCAGTGCTGATATGGTGCTGTCATGCCCAGCCTTGTACTTTGCTGATCCCAATCTTGATTTCCTGACTTGCCTTCCCAGCTTGAGCTCAGACCTGCCTTGTCACTACAGATTTGTCTGGTGATCATGGACAGTTGGCCAGTACTAGTTACCATCACTAGACCTGCTCTGTGTGCCTTGCTGGGGTGACATGGGACTGTGTGGCTTGTCAGGGACAGGGACAATGCCGTGCAGACTACCCTCAGGTCCTGGCCCATTGCCCCTTGCAGAGCAGCCAGCTCTCCCTACTCCCCGACACACAAGTTAAAATCAACTCAGTTTTGTTGCTTAGGTTTAGTTTTCATCATTTTTTATTCTGTAAATTAATTCTTAAATTACTTAAATAAAAAAAAAATAGAGTTATCTTCCCAACATTTCTGGCATGTGAAAGATCTAAAAATGAACCACTGAGTTCTTTTTCCATGAAATTATGGTGAACTTTGGTTCTGCTTTTATTCCAGTGCATTTCATTATAACTGAAATCTCACATACTGTTGCAAAATGCATAGGTCAGCACAGGCACAAATCTGTGGTGAAGTAACTTGCCCTGCTGCTTGCATAACTTTCCCTCCATAATACATAAGAAGGAACTGCAGAAAAAGAAAAATAGCCAAAACACCAAAAAACCCTGCATCAAAACAAAATCCAGCAAATGGAAACAAAAAAGGGAAGGGAACATATTTTTCTAGAGAGGAAAGCAACAGCCAGAACAGTTCAAAGGATCACTGGACAACTGTGGTTGGAAGGGACCTCAGGAAATCTCTAGTCCAGCCTCATGCTCAGGGGAAGGTCAGCTACGAGGCCAGACCAGGTTGCTCAAAGCTTCTTTCAGCTGGGTCATAAAAACCTCTCAGGATGGAGCACACAGAACACCGTGGTGCAACCTGCACCACTGCATGTCAGCCCTCATAGTTCAAAAGTTCTTTCTTAAATCAACCCTGACCCTTCTTGCTTCAAGTCACGCACATGATTTCCTGTCCCTCTTTCTATGAGCTCTTGTGAAGAGTTTGGCTCCATCTTCTCAATACCCTCTTTGCAGGACTGCAAGGCTGCCACTAGGTCCCTCAACATCTTCTCTTCTCCAGGCTGAACAAGTCCAGCTTCCACAGCCTGTCCAGTTCCCATTTCAGAAAGTGAAATTCATTGAATGTACAAATAGACACAAACAGAAACTAATGAAAACTGTGGAAGTGCTTTTTGTGATGCAGAAATTTTCAATTTGCACACAGAGGGATGTTCTCATAAGAAATTTCCTATTGCTCGTGACAACTGCATGCACATACTCCATATATAATGCCATACCTAGAAGTGCGTTGGAAAGTAATAGTCAAAATCTTTCCACTACACAGACTTGCTAGAAAGGGATTTTTTTTTTTTTTTTGATGGAAAGAAAAAGTCTTTCCTTTATGAAACTGAAGAACCAAATATTCTTCCTGCCAATTGAACCAAAGCAAAAAGATAGAGAGAGGAGAAAAAAAAGAAACTTTCCATCATGTTTTAACTCTTTTCAGGGGGTCAAGTGCCTGTGGCTTTTGTGGCCTGTGCAGTAACAGGTCCCTGAATTAACAGCTGCACTTTTGATTTGTGCTAACACAACTCTTTCAAAACGTGGGTTCTTCTGCTTACGTTCTTATTATTTTTTGGTAAATATCTTTGCTGGTTTGTCAGTTTTGATGGCTGGCTTGTTGTTTAACTTTTTTAAAGTTGGCAGATCGAGAGTCCTGGAGAGGCAACTAAATGGATATAAACCTTGCTCTATTGACTCTGAAAATGTGGCTGGCCCTTTACACTGTGAAGATGTGAAACCTCATTTTTTCACCCCTTCTCTTCCTCCCTGCATATATCAGGAAAAGTTTAATCTGAATTAAAACACTGGTGGCTAGAATTTGGGTCTTTAAAAGCACTTAAAGTAATGAATCTATGAATGATATTGTAATGAAACTGCATAAAATACGGTTATACATTAGAACATATATATTTCAAAGGAAACAGAAGCTGAAAAGCTTAAGAGCAGGTAAGTACGCATACACATGAGGTAAGCAATTTTAAGAAGTGGCTGATCTCAGGCGTATGCTGAAGAAGATTTCGAGCCTTCACTGATACACAGGAACCATCACAGCAGCATAAATTACACCATGAACTCAGAGAGAAATTTACCCCACTCCCTCTTGTCTGCTCCTTCATCAATCAGGACAGGAAGGACTTCACTCTCCCTCCAGCTAAGTACATGTATGCCCAGCTTGTGGGCCAGGTAGCAAGCAGCAACAGGAGCCAGTCCTGTGGGGAGTCCTCAGTAATTCTGTCAACGTGTCCAGATCATCCTTCTTGACTGTGCATGTGTTTGTTGTCATCGATTTATGTACCATACCTGATTTAGAGATATGTGTTGATGCTCCATTGATTTCATTGACCCTATAGTAAGTTCTTATTGGTTCCAGCTACTGTTTTTGCTGAGACTGGCATCTCTGACTTTTGGGGTATTTCCTAGGTAGAGACTTGAGAAGAATTTTTCTTTCTTTTTCCTTTAGGTTATCCAATTTTGCTTTGAATGCACTCACTCAGGTATTTTGGGCAGTGTCCATTTCCAAAGCAGATCTGTAGGCGATCAGTGCACTGCTTTTGGTAGCAGAACTGCACAGGGTGTGGTCTTTCACTTGGTCTTCCTCATGCTTTCGTAGGCTCAAACAACACTTAAACACATTCAGAATGTCTGTTCGTGCAGTTTCACTCACAAAGCAGTAAAGAATGGGATCCGCAATGCAGTTCAAACTTGTTAAGGCCTGTGTGATTCTGTAAATCTTATACATCAACAGCAAAAGATGTGGGTCAGTGGTGGAAGGTTCTTTGATGCTGCGAATAAGCAATATAATGTGATAAGGAGTGAAGCAAACAATGAAACTAACTGCAATATTCAGAATAAGTTTCCTCACTTTTTTCTTTTCCTCATCTAGTGTGGCCTGGTTACACTTCACTACTTGGTAGATTTTATAGTAGCAAAACACAATGATTACCAAAGGGACTAAGTACCCTGAGCATAACCGGAGTAAATTTATCTGTGCCTGCCATCCTTCCAAGGGGTATTTTTCATAACATAATGTATGATTAGTGAAATTGCAAGGATCATTGAACACTTCCTTGTGCAGCAATATGACTGAATTCAAGACGCTTTCCAGAAGCCAAACAGTTGTGCTGACGATCAATGAAAATCTTCTTGTGCGCAAGTGCTGGAACTTCAAGGGGTGAACTAATGCCAGGTACCTGTTAACAGAGATGCAAGCAAGGAATGCAGTGCTGGTGTAGAAATTCATATACATAAGGAAGGCAGAAATCTGACAAAGGAAGGCAGAGAGTCTCCAGTGATCTCCATTCCAGGCATAGTCAATCCACAGAGGTAGAATCAAAGAGTACAAAAGGTCAGCCAGGGATAGGCTAAAGATGTAGACTGCTAACTCATTCTTTTTCCTCATCTGAATGCAAGATGCATAGAGGGATATGCTGTTGATGGGGATACTGATCATCATCACAATGCTGTACACAAATGGAAACAAATACTTATCCAGGGTGTGATCATCATGGCACTTTGCAGAGTTGTTGTTCATTGTCCACCCTGAGTAGTATCTTTGGGCTAATTCCAGTCTGGATGCAATAAAAACCCCTCTCTAGTCCGACGGGTGGTCATCTGTTAGTTCTTCAGGACGTGGTTGACAAGATTCCAGCCTTCTGTTACCAAAGAACAAATACGTCAGCTATAACACTTCTGTTTGGTTTTACGGGCTTCTTGATGTGTGTCTTTTTTTTAGAAGCAAGGAACTGTGTTTGTAGGAGATCAAAGGTTGTAAACACTACTGGAGTTAGGACTGCATAGGAAGAGGAACCCAAAATCTAAGGTGTCAAGGTCAGTGAGATGCAAACTTCTACAGCAGAAGCAGGATGAGTAGCTAAGACACTTCTGGAGGTGGGGGTGGTGTCCTGCAATCCCAGGTCTCTCTTGTGGGAGAGGTGAAGGAGATCAGAAAGCGGATCACAAATACTAGCAGTGCATTTTCTATTATTCTAGTAAGCACAATTTGGGAACATGAATATGGCAGATTTCTTATCCCAAATAACCTCCTCTCCGATAAGTCAGTGGAGAAACAAGGTTAGAAATAAAAGGATTCAGGTAGTGCTGGATATTGAGATCTGGTCAGAAGAGGAAAATATGTGACTGGTATGTCTCCTTATTGCAAATCACTCATTCCTGGTTCCTCTCTTCTCTTTTGTATACGATCCTGCAAGAACCTGCCATCAACCATGCTATTACAGAAAAACTTACTGCATGTCCCAAAAACGCTCATGTGAAAGAAACTTGGCAGGCTGTTGTGTTCCTGCATGCACAGGAGAATCTCCTGGGTGTCCCTTTCACTCATGTGAGGTGGAGACTCTGAATACAATTTTTCATTTACATTTCTTTCCTCTAAAAATTGCAGCTGCCATGCATGAGCTACAAACCCATTAACAATTAGGTTTATCTTGATCACTATCAGAGCTGCGGGTATCAACAGCTTCAACAAGAATATCCCAGTAAAATGGCAGCCCTGACTAAAGCAGTGGGACTGGAGGAGTTGTGTGTGTGAGGCTTAGAATCACGTAGAAGAGCAGACCCTTAAGTAAGGGTGTACAACCACGGTTGTGAGGCAGCTGGTACTTACTGGTTGTATCACAGCTCTGACACTTGGTGATTCTCTTGTCTAAAGACTTAATTGTTATGTTCAGGAAGTAAGAGAATGGAGAATATTTGTTGTGGTCCAGTTCTACTACCAAATATACAACTGCTTCAGAGACTGCCTATGATAACTCATCTGTGCTTTGAGCCTGGACTGCCAGCAGGGGAGGTGAAAAGGCTGAAGAATGAGTATGTTGCAAGACAGCACATCTGCAACTGTCCCCACATGGGAAAGAACTCAAACTGAAAACAGCTTGTGTGCAGAAACTTTCCCATGTGGTAAGAAAAATTCAGCTTTTGATGGGTTTGATGTGTGTGTTTATGGAAATCTGTGGGTTTATCAGAGAAACCCAAGCAGGATTATCATCTCTGCTGAGAGGTTATTATATGGATCTCTTGTCCATAAAAAAAAAACCCTGTTGTACTTACTGGAGAAAAGGAGTCATGACAAAACTAGTCAGAAAGCACATATTAAATTTTTACCGGCCACTGATTTATTTGATCAAGTTGGCTAATTTTTCACAGTTAGAGCTAAATTAATTCCCAAGCTCAAACGACAAGAAAAATTCTTGAGAATGAATTGCAATTTGGTCCATTGAGGAACTTCACCTACATGGGACTAATAAAAAAAAAAAAAAAAGAAAAAAACCAGTGCCTATATTTAAGGCAAGATGTCTGCATTTCAGTGTGGTTTAATAAAACCACATGGTAAATAGGGCATTGTAAGCTTGCCAGTATAGATAAGTATCACAAATTGAAAATCTAGCTGTAGAAATTGGATTCCAGGTTTTTGCTGACCTACTTCACATCAAAAAACAAACACACCAGATATGTAAAAGATAAAATGCCTACCTCTTTGTCTAACCACATTTTAGCATCTCTTTTTTTGTGACAGGTTTCTTCATGTCTAACAGAGAAATATGCCCTTTCACAAGCATGCGTGTAATGCAGCAAGTGTATGAGGCAGTGTTTACTAGTCTTGTGACTGAGAAACTGGAATTCCTCCTCCCTCCCCCATAAACTCTTTCACATTGTGAGTTGTATTACAGACTCATCATCCTTACCAGCTCCCAACCTGGCTCCATGTTACTCACAACAGCTTGTCTCCTTCATATCTACTCACAGACCAACAAAGCAATTTACTCATATCACCCACCTTTTTTGCTTTAGCTTTCTCATTTTAGCTCATTGTTTCTAAGAGTTTTGCTCTGTTGATTTCACTGATCATAAGGTAAAACACTTGTCTTCAATATTGTGCTTGCTTGAATAAACCGCATGTTCTTTGGGGCAAGACCTTGCTTTGCTCTTCTGCTCTCTGCCTTAAGGAACTAATCTCTGAAGATATAATAAGTTAATGGCAGGCTGGAACATTGAAGATGAAATTCCAAGTAGTGAGTTGAGACCATATGAAATTTGGTGTCTTGGAAAGTTTTTTTCTGTCCTTCATATTCACATTTTCACTGTACCCCATCGTTTTCTTCTACTTTTAACCAGTACGTTCATTAGTTTCTATGAACACAGCCCTGGAGGCCGTTTAACATTACCCAAGAAATCCATGTCCCCACTTTGATGACACATTGATGGTACTTATATGAGGATATGCTTTCAATGAAGATAATAATGAGAAGTGTGTCATTCTGGCATGTATTGATAACCTATACTTCAGTGTGTCAAAGAGCTGGCAAATGAAGCATACCACAATGCATGCTGCAGTTCCTTGCACACAAATATGAAAGCAGAAAGCACTGTTTTTCCTGATTACAAATTTCACTCAAATTGCTTGGGGTATTATATCAGGGGAAGCAGTCCATATTGTACTTACTTGCTTAGTTGTTTTTCTGATAATGAAGACTTTGTAATGCAAGATGATTTTGCTTACCTGAATGCATTCCCAGGTTTTCTCTCAAGTGTACCTCTTAAGTGCACCTGCTGGTTTTGCCCAGGAGAATGGTATTGGCTTAGAGCTATCCTAAAAAACAATATTTGATAATTTTCCCTACTGTTATATTAAAAAAACCACAACTAACCAGCAACAAAACCCCAACAACAAACCCCGCACCCACAAACAAAACAAAAAAAAGCCCAACAACAAAAAAACCGGAAACAAAAAACCAAACGAACCAATCAAAACAACAACAACAACAAAACCCCTATCAAGGAATGTCTGTTCAATTACATAGTCTAATGAATTGACTTTCATGGTCCACACCCACTGTGACTAGTTCTGTATAATTGTGACAATTTATAGACTGGTTTTGCTATCAATTGTGCTTCAAATGCAAAAAACCCCATTCTTAGCAGTAACGTTTTCTTTTAGACACATGATTCAATTATTATTATAGTCCCTGCCTCTGTCATTTTGCTACAGAAAACCCACTGTACAAGAGTCAGTAAGACATAAAATTTAAAGAAATGGACTATAAAATGTTACGCTTCAAGTAGTGTATGCAAACAAGCCTACAAACGAACCGTGTGAAAGTTTCTAGAAAAAGTAGTAAATCGGTACTGTATGTGTATCAATGCATTCCTACAGTATCTTCAGATTCAAAGAGAGCTCTATGTAGTCCCTCCACTGATGACATTTTGAAAGTAACAAAGTAAGTAAAAGTTAAACTTTCATAAACATAAAGACATAAATACTCTTATCTGTAAACAACTTCTTAAGGGAAGAAAGAAACAATGCTATGTGAGCTAGTGCAGTAGCTGCTGTGGTGGTGATACTATATATCTACCATAAGATGAAAAGATAGACGACTTCCTTGATTTCTTTTCTCTCTTAAAGCAATTTCAACAAAGTAGATTGCTTTGTGTTCTCAAAATCAGTTCTATTGACAAGTTGATTTCCTCGAGTACAAAAGATGTTCTGTAGCTGATTCTTTTTACCTAATGGGCAGATCTCAAAGCTCAATTCTGAAAAATTTCACAGTTCACAAGAGCTGAAATACACCTTTCAGTAACATGGACTTTTTTTGCTTAAAATGAACAGCATTTTTCCTCATGCAATACTAAATTTCACCTACGGGTCGCATGAGATTCTATAGAGACTCAAACAGGTCTAAAAGAGCTCAGCCTTTTTAACTTGGAAATACACTTTATGAACTGTTTTATTGAGCATAAACATTCTGTTAATGTGAGCAAATAGAAAAAAAAACCCACACATTTTTTTAGGATGTAGGCCATGCAGGCAAGCATTATTTTGCTATATCATTATGTGCATCATGTTTTCCTCTATGCATGCAAAAAGATGTACAAAATATTTTTATGTACATGATATTTGATATTCTAAACAGCTACTTTTACCAGAGCTTGTTTTTCTTCTAAGTTTTAAGCTTTAAGTATATTCACATATACAGCACCAAGCATTTTGTTAGTGCAGTGAAATGAGCAATAACAGAAGAGCTACTGGAATCCCCTATTGAGGCCTGAAGCACTTTTTGCAGAGACAGGACAGCTCAGAATAGTAAAAACTCACCCCCAAACACAGTTCTCCATCCTTACCTCCCCTTGTAAGCAACAAGTATTTTGATCATGGCAATACCATTACAACAAAGAAAAATCAAGCTGGCATATCCTCCCTAATTCAGTCTTTTGAAGTCATTTGACTCTTGGTCTAATGTTTTAGTTGTGCTGAGACCGGAATAATCCTTCTCCCAAAGAAATCTTTTACAGCCCCTTTTGCGTCCCTTCTTTTTGTTGTATCATGTCAGTATCACATTAAGGGAGAGGTAGGCTGAAACATGTACCAGAACATAAGTTGTGTATCTGACTTCTTGGATTTTGAACACTTACCTAGACAGCCATGTGTCCCTGTGTAGCAGTTTCCCTGCTGTACCATTGGTAGTGTAACCCGTGTCTGCTTCTGAGAAAAAGTGTCTGCTTCTGCTTTATCAAGATACAAGACAGGAAGCTGCTCTGAGATTAGACAAGTCACACATTTCTTGATCTTTCTGGCCCCTTCCCCCGCCCCCGCCCCTGCAATTTCTCGTTAATCTAAGGTTATCCATGAGGGGGAAAAAAAGATGACAATTATAAAGAGGTATACACAAAGGATAGTACCAACCTTGGTAAACCTAGGAATTCTTTTAGAGAGTTTATAAAAGTTTAATTGAAAATATTGCCTAATTACATGAGCAGAGTATATTTTAAACTCGTTAGCTAGGAGACATTACATTCTGCAGAGAAACCTATCCACAGACATAAAACACCATGTTTTATTTGTGTTTACTACCATATGTTCAAAATACAGCATATTTTGGTTTTTTTTAACTTAAGGATCTCACTTGCCTTTCCCTACAAATTTATCACAGAATCAAATAAGAATCCACCTAAGAAGAGTGCAAAAATACATCACAATGACTTCATGCCTTTGTGCAAAAGAATTAAGTATTTTCGGAATTTATGAGAAGCTTGAGAATAGTTCTAGTTAAGAAAGGATAACAGAATTTTATGTGCTGTGACCGGCTGCATATTTATGTATTTTTATATAAACTGAATCTGAGGTTAGATGCAGCTTTCATAGGTGTGATCCTTTTAGTAGGTAATTCTACTCAAATATTCTGGTGGAAAGTTGTTACATAAGCACAGTTCTCTTTCCCCTCTGTGATCAGAATAATTTATTGTATGCATTTTTTCATAAATTCTGTTTGGAATTATACAATTCTTTAAGAAACTAGGTACAATTTCACTTTAAATGTTGGGTAACGCAAAAAACTGCCCTGATGATTCAGATGCTAAGGAGAAATGAAACAGATCAACAAATTTAAAAGCTCTAAAAAAACCAACTTCCTTAAGAACAATACCAGGCAGTTCTATAATATTTAACCACTGGATCCACAGATTTGGTTCTTCTCGTTTTTCAGTCAGACCATAACTTTTCCATCCACAGTTTTTTTACTGATGTGCATGTAACATGAAGTCTAAATTATAAAATCATTCTATACTTGTGGCCATTCTCAAACTGTTCTCATAGCCCCCTCCGGTCTGGTGAATGGGTGGCCACTTGGTTAGATTAATTGCTAAAATAAATTTCAGTCACACCTTCATTTTCACTGAGGGAGAAGCCATTGGAGAACGTTTATCACTTGCCACCTGCCTTTTTCTAACAAGGCACCTGTCTGTCAGAACAGTGTCTGGTGCACTGGTTCTACTGTTTTGTTGAGGAGTTCTACACTTTCCTGAAGAAACATCAATTCTTATAATTATTAAAATTATTAAAAACTATTATAAAATTATTAAAAGTATTAAAAATAGAGAATCATAGTTGAAACATTTCTACAGGTATTCACTGTAACAATTGATCACGGAATTGAAAGATCAAAGGAAGCAAGAGAGGAGACTATACCTTTTATGCATTCTGGACGTAAAGTGATATGTAAAAAACAATTCTTGATCGTGCCTATACGCAACAATTTAATTTCTTATGTAAGCGGCACAGTTCTTCAGGGGTTTTTTTGAGATCTGGACATACATGGTATCTCAGATCAGGCATCTTGGAACAACAAGTATTCTTAGTGTCCACTGAAATTAATGTACAATAAATAATGTAATCAATAAAAAGAATTGAAATAGAAAAGCATTAACAGTGGAAAACGACCTTATCTAGAAAAGAAGCAATGAATAAGTCCTCAGTTATTTTATTGGATACATTTGGGCTTGCAAAGCATCCAGATCATGTCCTTGAGCCATGAAGAAATGTGTAAAGAAAAAAAAAAGGTTCAAAGCAAGGTCAAGATCCTCAATGCAGAATAAAGTTCACAGAGTCACACCAAAATATCCTTTTCTTTCCATCAAAACAGATTCTGAGAACATTTTTCTGTACCACCAGAAAAGATGAGGCACTCATCACATCACAGGACGCAAACCCAAGTTTTGAAAACTGACACTTTTAGGCTCCTATGAGTCACCAAGAGGCTGAATTTCACAGCTGAAGCCTTCTACATGGAATAAGTTGATGGATCAAGAAACTATCAAAATTAACCAGTTAATAACTTATGATGGTTTTGCAAACCTTCCAGTGTGCAAAGCTGTACAGTCTGTTGGAACGAATGTGAAATAGGACCATGAGCATAATTCCACCTCTGCCGCTGACTCACTGTAGCCCTGAGGAAGTCACTCTGTCCTTCTACATGTAATAATGATATCATATAGCTCATTTGGGTGTGAGCAGGTTCATTAGTTAATGCTTGATATTGCTGTAAAGTGCAGAATGTTTTGTGAGTGCTTGGTATTGTTATTTAAAAAGAAATAAACAGGAAACGTCAGCCAGGTAATGTCATCACTGAGATATTCGATCCCTAAATGCCAAGTGCCGCAGAGGCTCGAATAACAGCATTCTTTATGGATAGAAACGTGCAAAACCTGGGCTTTTCCATAATGCCCGCAGGACGTTAGCCATGGCATCTCCTGGTGCCTCATTCCTCCTTTAGGCACATGAAGCATCGCCTCTGTAAAACACTGAGGTCAGCATACAGGGCGCTTCCCATTATAAACAGGACAATCACGCTGATCTCCTGATTACTTTTCCTCTGAGCCGAATTCTTGTAGGCTGGAGTCTGAGGGGACACCCTGGCTATCCTCACGGAAGCTTTTGGCGTGTGGCATAGGACCATCTCAGCTGCTCACCCTTTGATGCGGCTGCCCCACAGCGCACCCCTGCAGGCATAGAACAGAGAGGCTCGTTCAGCCCTTCATGTTAAACTCCACTTTCAGGATCCCCCTCCGGGATCCTGTTGACGCAGGCGAGGCCAACGGGGATTCCCCGGGAAGGGCGCGGGGCTGGCGCGGGGCCCAGGGCTGCTCCCTGCCGCTTCCTCTGCGGCGATTAAAGGTCCTCCTCACAGCGCGCTGCTACGCGCTCCTTCAAAGTACCGACTCGTCAAGGCATTTGGCGGCAGTTTAAGAGCGGGGCAGAACCACGAAACTGAGGCACAGCCGAGGGCCTCGGAACGACAGACGCACTGGGAAAGGCCATTCCTCGCCCAGGACAAGTACCGTGCCTTGTCAGTGGCCCCGAAAAGGAGGGTCAAAGTCTTCGAAAAATAGGGTCAGCCGAGCTCCGACGCCACCCGCGCTTGCTAACTCCGCACTGAACGCAACTCCCGGTGCGCATCCTCAGAAACCCCGCCCCGCCTCACAGTCACCAGCCTTCCCACACACAAGATGGCTCCGCGATAGCTTCACTCGCTGCTCAGCGCCCTGTTCCAGCGTGGCGGTAAACGCGTCACCCGCCGGAGCTGCCCTTGCCCTTTTTCAAAATGGCGACCGCTGACTTCGGCTGGGGAGGGGCCGCTCATGAAGGCTGAGGAGCCTTTCCCTGGAGCAAGATGGCGGCGTAGGCGCTGCCGCCCCGCCCGCCGGGGGGGATGCAGGTCGTGCGGTCACGTGACGCGCGTTGCCGGGCAGTGCCGAGGCGCGGCGGGGACGGGGCGGGAGTGACGCTGGATCGGCACTGGAATGGGGATCAAGACCGGGATGGGGACGGGGCGCGCAGCTCTGCTCTGGGGCGCGATCCTGCTGGGCTGCAGCTGCGGCCCGGGGCCCCCCGGCGTCGGCGCCGCTCCGTTCGTGGCGGCCACCTACGTGCTGGACGATGCCGACGGTCTGGGCAGGCAGTTCGACGGGATCGGGGCTGTGAGCGGCGGCGGGGTGAGCGCCGTCCCCGGGCTGCGGTGCTCCTACCGCTGTGGTCCTTTCGGCGCTGCCGGGCAAACCCGGGTGGGACATTCGGCCCCAGGGCCGTGCGGGGTGGCCGCGGCGGGGCCTGGGCCGGGCCGAGTCCCTGCGGGGAGCCGGGGGGGCTGCGGGTGTGCGGGCACACGGGGCGGGAGGGGGCTCCCAGCAGGGCAGCCGGCCGTCGCCTTTCCTGTGGTCCAGCCAGCAGAGCCGCGACGTTTCTCTCCAGAGTTTTTCCTCGCTCGCGGACCTGCTGAGATGCTTTCCTTGCCCTCCTGCCTGTGTGGGTCCTGTGGCGTTTGGAATGGGGTGAAGCGAGGCAGGGAGAGTTGAGCAGAACGGGAGCAATGGCACATGGAGGGAGCTGCGTTTTCTTGCCATAAACCTCTTTGTTCCTCTGTTCTCTGGACTCCCTTTGCAGTAAATTGCAGGTAACCAGAGTACTAGGCAATTGCAGTCTACAAAGCCAGAAATGCACTGTTTGAAGGGTTAGAAACGAGTTTGTCTAGGGGCTTAGCTGAGTTCCCGGTGCTATACTTGTTTTTGTAGGTTTGTTAGCGATGTGAAAGTCCTAGATTGAAAAATTAGGATGTACTTAAACATTTAACTGTTGGGTTTTCATGTTTTCGTGTTTCCTTTCCATTTTAGGCAACATCTAGACTCCTAGTGAACTACCAAGAACCTTATCGCTCCCAGATTTTGGATTACCTGTTTAAGGTAAAGTTGCTTTCACCGCTATAATAGTGTTAAATTTCGTGCAGAATTTGTGATTGTGTGTTGTTGGTACTTCTGTAGTATATTCAGTGCTATCTGAAGTTAGGTTTATTATGAAAATTCCTTTCGCCTTTTCACAGTATGTTTTAAAAATAGCCTTTCAAAAATTTATTAAACATACATTACTCATCCATGTGGGCTGAACAAGAAATCATTTTTTTGTGGCTAAAATGAGGGATTTAGCTGTTTGTAGTGATTGCATTAAGTGGGTCTTTGAGAGAGTTTTCATTTTTTTGGAGTACAGATAGATTAACATAACTTGAAAATCACTGTGCAGGCTGCATTATTTTAAGAGCATGTGTGTTCCAAACTAGTCTCAAGTATAACCGCAGTTACTCTATACTCCATTGTTTTGTATGCTGCCTTAGTTAGCAAGTGTAACCTGTGCAGTTGCCCAATTTACCTGGCAAGATTATTACCCTGGACATATAATAACTTGTTTTGCTTTTGACACTGTAAATTACTCTGCTGGAAGAGGACGTCATGTAACTTTCAAGTAATGCAATCCAGATGGCTGGAGGGGGATGATTTACTGTGTAGTTTAAAAAATTAGTTTTAAAGTGTAGGGTAAGGCATAATTATAGAATCATAGAATTGATTGGGTTGGAAAAGACTTCCGAGATCATCAAGTCCAATCCTTGGTCCAACTCCAGTCAATTTACTAGATCATGGCACTCAGTGCCACATCTTGGATCCTCAGCTACAGAGAAACTTAGGAAAAGGGTGAAAACAGGGTAACTGGCAAAATCAAGCCAGGGCATTTGTACAAAGGGATAGATTATCCATTGCCAAGCCGAACAAGCTCCCCCCACTTCTGTGCTTCTATTTCTCCAAGTGACACGG
>VWZG01012817.1:152014-185842 GCA_013396735.1 Grallaria varia | reverse complement strand
CAGGATACCATTGGCCTTCTTGGCCACCTGGGCACACTGTTGGCTCTTGTTGAGCTTCCTGTCAATTAGTACCCCCAGGTCCCTTTCTGCCTGGCTGCTCTCCAGCCACTCTGTCCCCAGCCTGTAGCGCTGCATGGGGTTGTTGTGGCCAAAGTGCAGGACCCAGCCCTTGGCCTTATTGAACTTCATCCCATTGGTATCAGCCCATCTCTCCAATCTATCCAGATCCCTCTGCAGAGCCCTCCTGCCCTCCAGCAGGTCGACACTCCCTCCCAACTTGGTGTCATCAGCAAATTTGCTGGTGATGGTCTCAATCCCCTCATCTAAATCACCAGTAAAGATGTTAAACAGGACTGGACCCAACACTGACCCCTGGGGGACACCACTGGTGACCGGCCGCCAGCTGGATGCAGCCCCGTTCACCAGCACTCTCTGGGCCCGGCCCTCCAGCCAGCTCTTAACCCAGCAGAGTGGGTGGGGGATCAAACTCTATGTTTTTTGGAGACTTAAGCTCTGTGTTACTAATACGAGTTTTCTGAAAGAATCAGTAGGCACGTGGTCAAAGAAAATTAGCTGAGAGAGTATGATTTTCAAAGAATTTTTGACATATTCTTTCTCCAGAGCCTCTTAAGTTGTCATACCTGGGAGGGGTATACCTTGCCTCATTCTCCTTGTCTTTTATTGCCAGTCAACTTTCATGATGGGGATGGGACAACAAATGTGTTAGAAGTTTAAAATCAGAAATGTCAGAAAGAGAAATGGTAAATCAGAAATACATACTTCTTACTTAAAAGCAAATAAAAAAATCCAAAACTTGTAAGCCAAACAAACTACTGTCTATGCAGCATATTTTCTCTATCAAACTGCATTGTTACATCTTATAACATTTTTTTAGATACCGAAATTATACTTGGGTAATTCCATGGATGAGGCCAGCTTATTAGTGGTTATTAAAATAATGATTAATTGTAACTTCTGGCTTGAGCAATTCTTAAGCTACTAATGGCTGGAAGAACATCCTAGGAGTAGGATCACCTCTATGACCCTGAATTTTAAATGAGGTTCCACCAGTCAGATGCCAGGGAAGGAGGATAGTTAACTAGGTGGCCACCTGTTTTCCATTGTGGTGGGTTTTTTCCCCTCATTTGTCTTTCTGCATTTAATTAGCAGATAATTTCTGATCTGTATGAATACTGTTTCACATAAGCAGGGTAACCCTTTACCCCAAAGAATAAATTATTCACAGAAACATTGACTTCAATAATTTGATTTTAAAAGAAAACAAATTTGACTTCTAATAGCATTAAAATACTGGTGTGTTCCTCCTATAGCCCATGTTCTACTTTGAGTGGTTCAGTATTTTCTTGAGCATAACCAATTTAAAATCTGCACAGTTGTGGAGGTGTGTTGTTAATGGTGCAAGAGTCAATGAAACCAATTAAAGATCAGTGTACTATTTACACTACTCAATTTTCTTTTGAAACAGAAATTTGTATAGCTCTTTTGCATCTATAGGGGGTGTTTAAGCAAAAAATATTGCATTTTTAGCATACTCAAAATTGTACACTTACTACATTCTTCTTGTTAACAGCAGGATTCTGTTTGTTTTTCTGTCTCTTCTAGCCAAATTTTGGTGCTTCTTTACATATTCTCAAAGTAGAGATTGGAGGTGATGGACAGTCAACGGGTATGTATTTTGCATGAGCACCATTTAACTTCTCGTTTCAGTGTTGCTGTAAGGAACACGTCCTGCATACATCACTTTAGCTGAAGCATGGAGATGTGTTCTGTAGTTGTAGTGAAGTTGGAAGAAAACATAGTATCTGCTAATTTGTAGAAGAGAGGTTTGTACTAACATTCTAAAGACAGTTCTCACTATCCTATGGGTATTAGGTTGCGTTCTAGAGCAAATGAGTTTGATTTTTTTTTCCCCTCCGGTAGCTTTCTGAATTGCAGAGCATTTCTCAAACACCAGTTTTGCAATACTTAAAAGCATGAAAAGGCAAAGACAGCTGGTCAGAAGCAATTATGTTTCTTTGCTTTAATAAGCTGCTACATTTTGCTGGACTGGCATTGTCTGACAGTCGCCACTACTTTTTTGTTGTTTTTGCCTGGGCAGAGTTCCAAATGAAAATGTCTTGATGTAATTTGCCTATCGTACTACATTAATATATAAGAGTAACTGTTTGGTAACTGCTTGTGATAAGAAGCTGAGAAACACTGGCTACAGTTCTTACAATTTTTTTTCCTTTACCTTTTTTTTTTTTTTCTTCTTTCCCCACAGTAAGTCCAGCCACATCAAGAGCAGATTTAAACCAGATGCAGTTAATAAATAGGAAGCACAGAATGTGGTTTTCTGACATTTTATATATGTATATATGAGTATAGATATATTTGTAGTGTCTGTGTTTGTATAATTAGATACTGGTTTTCATTCTTTGGTTTACTTTCCTTTACAAAAAAGAACATGGTGAATAATATTACACTAGGTCTAAAAGCTCAATAGTTGTTCATGAGTTGCTGGTTAGAGGAGAATGGAGTTGTCTTCAGGCATGCTGACACCTTTTCTTCAATCACTCTTACTGCTGGCTAAGGAGAATGTTACATACTTGTGTGATAGCTTTCCAGGTTATAGAAAGAGAAAAATAAGATGCATGTATCTCAACACACTGGGCTGCATGTCTTATTCTGGCTTCAGAGGGGTGATGTAGTGTCATCAGAAGTCTAAGTTTGGAATCTATTCAATGTCCCTGATAAACAGAAGTTCCATATAGTCAAGTGTTACTAAGATTAAAAAAAAATCAATCCTGTTTTCTGTAATGAAATGTCCTGTTTCAGCAAACTTCATTAAAAATAATAAATCTTGTTAGAAGAGTTCTCTGCATATAGTTTAGCATAAATAATCATTGCAGATGTGTACACAAGTTATTACTTAACTTTTGTGTGTAATAAGTTCCCTTGGAACACTGATTCTTTTGCATCTTTCTAGTTCGTTTACCTTTGCGTGAAGAAATTCAGTACGTAGTGTTCAATTCCAAAAACTCTTCCTGCAGTCACAGAACACCATGGAAATTATAAACTACATCTTTTACTGTAAAAATAAAAACTCCATCTTTCCTGTAATTGAAAAACTTCATGCTAGTTCCTTTCTTTTCTCTCCCTGGACTTGCCTTGCACAGAAAAAATAAACTACAACCTTCTTTTTTTTTTTTTTTTTGGTTTAGATATAACCTGCTTGTGTAATGTTTTTTTTTGCTCCTCCTAATCTTAATGCCGTAACTTTCCTAGTGACTTTACTGGTGGTTTCAAGATAATTGTGAACATAGATATAGTGTTATCATAGCTAGAGATAGAAAATGCCCAATAGTTAACCATGTCTGATATTAAAAGCAGGCAAAGTCCCTTAAAAATCAAAAATACTAAGTTTGTGCTAAGTTAATAGGCTAAGAACAAAGAGTGGCAAGTCTTACCTGTTCCCTCCCACTCTTCATTTTGCTTTGAAATACATACCAAAGGAGTTGTGAGCCATGTCGGAGATATGTGCCTTCATACTACGGCAATGAGCAATACAGCAAACTTTATGATGTGTAACAGCTTGTGACACAGAGGATAATTGTGAGCTACCTCTCTCTTTCCTTACTAGATGGCACTGAACCCTCCCATATGCACTATGAAAATGATGAGAACTACTTCCGGGGCTATGAATGGTGGCTGATGAAAGAAGCTAAAAAGAGGAACCCCAAAATTAAACTGATTGGTAAATTGCTTCAAGCTTTAAGATTTAAATGCTTTTTTATTCCCCTGACTAAATTACCTATCTCATACTTAATTAATGTATTCATTTTAATGCACAGATATTTTAATGTTGCAGTAGACAAAGTAGAATCTCTTTTGTTAAGCTTTGCCTGTATTAAGTAACATTAATGCTTAAAGTGTATCACAGCAATGAAAATGAATCATTTATAATGAAAAATGAGTTTCTAAATAATAGAGTAAAAAAAAATTAGGAGGGATAAAGTAAAGTTACTGGAAATATAAATCTGTAAATCTTAGACACAGTACATTTGATTATATGTTCTTATTACAAACTAATCACCCCCTCCCCACTCTAGTGGTTCTTGTCTTCCGATCTGTCTTACGTATGTAGTTGAGTTGTAGAGGAGTTTCCCGTCTTCCTGGTTTGATACATGTGGAACCCTAGATTGTATTTTTGAAATAGAAAATGTATTTCACACAGAACAAGGTAAGAAATCTGTCTATTAAAAGGTGTCTAATCCCTCCAGTGTTCTAGGGGTCAGGCTTTACCATATCCAGCCATGAGGCATGACTTGGTGAAGGATTTGCCAGTCAGGCTCTGTTAAGCTTACTATCTAGGACTAATTGTGATTATTAATAATGTCTCTCTTCCCTGAGATCAAGCTCTCAACATAGGAAGGAGGGTTTACCTTTAAATTAACCTATGATATCTTGTACATGTCAGGTGAAAACTTAGCAGTCTCTGCTTAGGTTAATTTGTTGTTCTTATGAACTAAATAGCTGAGACTTGGAAATGCTTTTTCATGATCCTTCTATTATGATCTGATCATCGCTTCTTCTGAAATTCATATTCAGAAGATTAACAACTTTATGTTCAGTATCGATTCTTTGTCTTTAACTTTGTAAATTTTTATTCTAAAATATTTGGATTTTTAAACCTTTTAGAGCTAATACCATACAGTTGAAAGATTGTATGTAGTCAGTCTAGTTCTCTAGTATTGAAGGCTTTCTAGCTCAAAAAAAAAGTGGCTATTAATATGTTTGATCATAATTTATATTAGAGCTTACTGTCCAGTTAAATATGTTATGTTTCATTCGTTAAATAAGTTATGTTTCAGTTTTTTCATTGGAACTAAGTGAATTTGAAGTGCATATCTGCTCCTTCATTTTAGGTAGGGCAAATTACAGCTTGCTATTGAAACTTACTGAGTAATGTAGACCAACCCCTTACCTTATTAATTTGTTTTTCTTCCCTTTCCAGGATTACCTTGGACATTTCCGAGATGGATAGGGAAAGGTGAAAACTGGCCCTATGACTATCCAGATGTCACTGCTTATTATATTGTTTCTTGGATATTAGGAGCAAAACAGTATCACGATTTGGATATTGATTATATTGGGGTCAGTAAAGCAAAATCTGTATATTTTATCTATCTTCATTCCTATGGTCTTGATCTTGTTGATTATTGGAGGAGGAGGATGGAAAGAGAATTTTTTTCTTTTTTGCTGGTTGCAGTTTTATCTCGTTCTGTTGCCAGGGGAAAGGCAGAAGTTATGTTTGTCTACTGTCTTTCTGCAATGATGGCTGTTAGAGTAGAACCAGTGTCAAATGACTCCTGCCTTCCCAATTCTAGAGCAGTTACCAGAGAATTTGAATGTTCTGAACTCTTTTCCTCCTCTGCTTCAGTTTCAGCAGTAACCAGCTAACAAAAAGCATTAGTTAGGACAGTTTATGAAAGTCAGCTAACATGACTTCTTAGCATAACATATTGTTGTTATTTTGCAGAAAATAAGTCCTCTACAACTTCTTCCATTTTTGCCTCCATTTTTATAGTAGATTTATAGTAGATAAAGATGCATGTGTTACAGTACATTATAACTACTTACTGTGCTCCAGTGTTCTATATGGAAGTAGTAAATGCTTGGGAAAAAATGTCCTAATTTGGAGATGAGAGAGAGAAACAGACAATCTGGAAAAAGTTCATTAGTTGACCAAGAGAGTGTGTGGCTAGGATTCCCTTAAAATCAGTCCTATACTTACTGAACAGTTGTTTTGGTATGAGATACTTTAACAGCAGAAAAGCTGAAAAATCACTTCAGCAGTCAAGAACTAAGCTTCTAAAACTGTTCCCATCCCTCAAAAGAAGTCTGACCTTTCTGCTGTAACGTGGGAAGGTGTATCTCATATATATATCTCCTCTGGAATGCATCCTGCTTGATGTTCCCAATTTATTACAGCTTGGTCAGTCTTGCACTGTGGGTAACACAGTGGTGCTTCAGCAATTCAATTGTGGAGACAGGGAGAAAATTGCTGTTACATTTTTCTTTGCCCTATACCCTTGGAGTAGAAGGTAAGTTCTGCACTTCATGTATTGGAGTAATTCTTGACTTTTGTGTTGCAACTTCACAGTGATTGGCCTTATGAATTCTCTGCTAAGGAAAGGGAATTTCTGCTTCTGCAGGCAATACAGTGACATTGCATATTGTCCAATTTCTTTGTGGGTAGAATCTGAAGTACCTGAAATCAGTGAGATCTGTGAAGGCTAAGAAACTGTCAAAACAATTTTAATACTGTTATGATTCTACATTTGTGAGCCTTTACCACTCTTTTTGTTTATAGCACATGTTCTGTATTGCTATGTGCTTTATTATTAGAGGAGCCTTTCAGTAAGTAACTTTTAGTTGGCTCATTTCTGAAGTCATGTGGCAGCATTTATTGAAAGATACAGAAATACCAAAATCAGTTGGGCTTATTCCATCTGCAGGAAACTGTCTGCTTGTACGTGGTTGTGTAATCTAAACCTACGGAGGGATACTTTCACCTTTACTGGTGAACGTGAGTCACAGTGTTCATGTTTTGGATAGAAAAAAAGGAAGAAACAAGATTTCTGCCTAAACATTTTATAGGCCAGGAGATTTGGTACAGAGGCTTTCCTTTCCTTTTGAGCTGTATTTAGCTTAAACACTCTTTCCCTAAAAGTTGGAAAATAAAGAAATGAGTTCATTTTGTGTCTGTTTACTTAAACTATGCTGAATCTCTTTTGTGTTCAAGTATGGATGTGGTCCTTGTTAAATTAGAGCTGTGATCTTCATTAATTGTTCAATATGTGACTTACTCTCACTCTCCTATGTCATTGCATTGCAACAGGGCCCATTCATTAGGTCACACTTTGAAGCCACAGTGTGTTTCTCAGTGATTCCTAACAAACTGTAGACCAGTTGGTAACAGCATTGTGTGTAACCCGGCTGCCATTCTAGAGCTCAAGCAGCTTTAGCACTCCTTTCAGCAAGAAGGCAATCAGGAGACCTTATGGAAAGATAAAAAAAGCAGCTATCATGAACTTTCATACAGAATTTTCCCCTTAAAAGCTGATAAAACCAACCAGAGCACTTTCCTCTAGCACAGCAAAGCTATGGAGTTGATTAATGAATTGTATAATCTTACATATATATAAATAAAATACTCCATTATGCATTGACGTATCCTGATTTTGCTGAATGGATTTTTACTTTTCCTTTATAGATATGGAATGAAAGGGCATTTAGTAGCAAATACATTAAGGTATGTCTTTTTTTTCTTATTTCTGTAAAGTGAAATGCTTATCTTATCGTATGCAAACAATCAACTTTTCTGAATTTGCTTAGTAAAAGGACCCTAATTCTGCAACTACTTTACTTAATGAACTCCTTGTGGTTGCACACATGGAATGCTGACATGATCAGATCTCTAGGTTGTCTGAAACTTATTTTGAATGTAAAGCATGTCAGTGTATGCTAAATGTTTAGGACTTTCACATTTTAGTGGATGCTTCAGTTGATGTTACTGAAATCGTATGAATTTGTATTATATTCATACAGGTTTGAGTATAGCTAGAAGTGCAAGATCTAGAATTACTTGAAGTTCTCTAGTAAAGTTCTGTGGTTATAGTGCCCTTAAATATTGCTCTAAACCTCCAGGTTCTTGTTTTATGGAAAGCATAGCAAACACTCTGTTTTTAGCTGTGCAAAATTCAGTACCTTTTGTTCTAAATGGTTGGAAGAACACAGTATTTCACATAACCAGCCTTAAGATATCTCTAATATTTCTCACTGCGGAATGTCCCTGCTGCCTTTGAATGCTCCTGCTTTAAAAACTCTCTTCTGTTCATCACATTATCTTAAGTAAAAGCCTCCGCTTTGTTCCTTTCCTTGTTACTTCAAGGCTAAGAAGCAGTAGCATTATGTCTTCTTAAAAGCAAATAAGACTTATAGAGTGGCTTGAGTTGGAAGGGACCTTAAAGTTCATCTTGTTTCAATCCCCCTGCCATGGGAAGGCACACCTTCCACTAGACCGTGTTGCTTAAATAAGGGTTATCCAACCTGGCCTTTGAACACTTCCAGTGGTGGGGCATCCACGACTTCTCTGTGCAAGCTGTTCCAGTGCCTCACCACCCTCATGGTAAAGAATGTCTTCTTAGTACCTAATCTAAACCTACCCTCTTTCAGTTTGAAGGCATTCTCCCTTGTTCTATCACTACACGCCTTGTGAAAAGTCCCTCTCCATCTTTTATTGTGGCTCCCTTCAGGTACTGGAAGGCTGCAGTTTGGTTGCCCTGAAGCCTTCTCTTCTCCAGGATGAACAATCCCAACTCTGTCATGTTACCTGGAGGCTTTCTTGTCTGTTTGTCTTCCTAGTGTGGGGAGGAAGAATGTGGAGAAGAAGCTGTTGAGTCTAGGTGCAGCACTCTGTTAGCTTTTTGAATGCTGGTGAATTGGAACGGAGCTTTTGGCCTCTAGAGCTGAATATTTCGTTTAACATTTATTCTTAAAATCACCCAAATATTTACTGAAAAGTTTTGGCCTTTTCTCCACTGTATGTTAACTGATAAAGGTTTTGGTTTGGTTTGGTTTTTTTAACACCTGTTTTACAATTCATTCTCTTACAGTGTCACATGGCACCTATTCTCTAATCAGCATGATAATTCCATTTGCAATTTGCCATTTTGAAAAAGGTCAATTTACTCACGTGTGCTGCTGGACACCAAACATTTTCTGCAATATCTGTTAAATACATGACAGATAAGCTCTTAGTTGTCTTAATTTTTACTTGTAAAGTGTTATTTTAGTTACTTTATCCACTAAGGCATTAGTTATGTTTCTTACTAAGTAGAAAAAAAAAAAAAAAAGATATGAGGATTCTAATGCTTTTAAATTCTTGTTCAAGAAGATCCTGTTCTTCTAAATATATTTTTAAATGCTGTCATCTTTAATCCCAGAGTGTACGGAGTATCTGTACATAGACGTGAATACAGGGTGTGGGGGAACCATTTTGCTTATGTGATTGTGCAGTGCATTTTGAGTGTCTGCAGTTCTATGCCCACGGTACTTATCTTCCAGCGTAGAAGTTCTGCAACAGTTCTAGTAGTTTTGTTCTGAGCTATCTCTATGGTTAGGCAATTTTTCCTAATGTCTAGCTAGGTAGAAAGCTTTAAATTGCGATGACCTTCTAGCATTATGTACTTTTCTTCTAGTAAACTCTGTGCTTCAACAGCTTCAAACAGCTGAACAGAGCTTCATTTCTACTTTTCTTCTTCTTAGTAAATGTTATGTTCTTTAGAGCTGGGCTTTTGTCATCATCAGCACTTGGACTTTGATTTCTGTCTTTATTTGTTTCAAAAAAAACAGAGATGCTCCCTATTCTTCACATTGCTAGAGGACTATTATGAGAAATTATTTAAGGATTCATGCTTACTGATCTTTGAATGATTGGAAAATCTTTCTTATGAATGCATGCATACACAGAGTAAATAGTGCATCATTCCTTTATATCTAAGATTGAAAAAAAGAATTTTAGACTGTGGACTGATGTGGGGTTTTTTCAGATGCAGCTGTATGTGCAAGCTGCTGAAAATGCTTTTTAAAATTTTTTTTCCCTTGAGTCTTCAGATAAAACATGATTTATTTTGCGTGGATATGTCTTATCTAAGAAGTTCTACAGACAAATGTTAGAGGTTTGTCATCTTTAACAATGAAATAGCAAGGAGAAGCTGTGAAGGCAGAACAGGAATTCTTTTCTGCTCACAAATTTGAAATTCAAGTTCATTCCCCTCAGTTTTCATGTAAACACACAATTCAGTTTTACTCATTATGTTCCTGAAAGTTAGTGAGGCATGACAGCCTAGTAGTGGGTAAACTTAAATATCAAACACTTAAAATATCAAGGATTTTTTTTCTTCAGTAAAATGGGCTGTGAGAAGGAGGTGTAGGTGCTCTTCGCTTGAACAGGACAGGTGTTTGGCAAAGACTTCTGTTCTTGTAGAGAACTGCATGGTTACAAGGTCTTTTCTATTTTAAAACTTCAGTCTCTGTTTTCTCAATAGACTTTTTTTGGGATCAGTCTAACTTTCACTTCTGATTACTTGTGGAGGTATGTGCACTGCCTCATTCTAGCCAGTCATTATTTTTAGATCAACTTAACATGACTGACTTTATGATAAATGCATTACTTATGTGTAGTGAATTACATACATGCAATGGAATCAGTGTGTTGAGAGCGTCCAAATGGAGTATGTTTAGGCACACAGGGTGTCAAAAGTAATCAGAGTGATGAGGAGTCCCTTTTTGTGTAATGACTGTCTGAGTATCACAGATAACCCTTCAGTTTTAAAAATACCATTAACTTTGTCTTAGTTGTCATTATGACTCTTGTTTGAGACGTGAAAAATTTTCTTGTCCATCTTGGTCTGAGGACAAATGCTTCCACTGATAACTTCTATAGTTCTTAAATTGTTTTCAGTCTTAAATTTTCATGTTGCCTCATTGATGAAGGCTGTACTTTAAGTGGTGTTGTCTGTTACTAAGGTGCTTCGACATTCTTTGGACAGACTGGGTCTAAGGAACATTGGCATCATCGCTGCGGATGGAGATTGGAACGTTTCAAAGGAGATGATAGTTGATCCCTATCTTAATGATGCTATTGAGGTAGTCGGGTAAGTGTGGGAGAAGGGAGGAGTTTTAAACATTGCTTATTGCTTCCTTTCTGTAAGTAAGTCTTCATCTCCATTTTCAAGAGTCATATATTCTTATTTCATACTTCCTAGCTGTTCCCATTTTTTTCATCATCATGTACAGTGGTGATGGATTATTCTTTCTTGTCTTCCTCTCTTTCAGTTTAGTGCATGTGTAAGCTGACCTTACCAGTCTTCCATTATTTCTTTCAAGTGTCCATTTAGGAGCTATATTTTAGGCTTCTTAGCACTAGTGAATGACAGGAAACTTCTAACTAATCTGCATGTGCATCTTCAAAGTCAGAAAAACTTTGGGACTGAATTCTTGGTCTGCACTAGGTTTTAATTTCAGGTGAACTTGAACTTTCACAGTGAAACTTATCACCCTGGGACTTTCTGTGCTTGTGGTATTCCCTGTTACATGCTTGTGATTTTTCTGGACGTATCCTAAACCTAGGATTTTCTGGTTTTTTGCTTATATCTGATAACAGTTAATATCAGAAGTGCACACATAGACAATTCAGTAGAAGTAAAAACAAACATCCAAAGTTTGTAAACTAATACAACCTATCTCAATTTTGGCAGCTAGAAATGCCCACTATTAGAGTTTCAGCAACTGTCAATTCATTTGTTTGCCTTCGCTCTTGTTGCATAATACACTTTCTTACTACCTTGCTTCTGTCAGCTGGCTTGATACTTACTCTGCTGCTCTTGCTTTCTTGTAATCTCTGTTTTCTCAAAATGTTAAATTGTTTTTTAAAAATTACAACATGTTCCAAGTGGAAATTACCTATATCAGTATAAATTGCTCACTTGTGTTACATTTGTTATCTTGTTTACCTTTGTTGTTAACCTTACTGTGATAAAAACATTCTTGTGGTTACTAGTGTACCAGTTATCCTCTGTATGTAAGGAAGTGTGATGTGCTCATCACTGTTTGAATTAATGCATGGTCCAAGAGTTAACAGTCAGCAGGGATTTTATAAAGAAACTGCTTTCATGTGTTGAGCTTGTAAACACTGATCACCTGGAAGTGGCTGCCAGAGAAATACAAATTACAGTATCAGCATCGAGTAACTCCTTTGTTGTAAAAATTTAAAACTTTCTTGGGCTAGGCAAGACTTGCATGTCAGCAAGTCATAGTGCATTAGGAAATGTTTTAGTAATGATTTCCATGCCAATACAACTTGCAGAATCGATGACTGAGTGTGTATGGCTCTTATTTCTTTAAGAGCTTGACAGAATCAACGCTAGTGCTACCTGTTTTGACTTGTGCCTTTAGAGCCACAGACACGTTTTAATTGTTCCTTAAGATGATAGTTCTTTTAGTGAGAGGCTTTTCTCGAGTGTCATACAGATTTTTCCCCAACTCCCCCCCACACCCTGCTGATCACAAAAAAGGAAGAGTTAGGCTTTCCTGTGCAGGGGTGTTGTTATCTGTCAAGAAATTAAGGTTACTACAAAATGAGAACACTATGTTTGTAAGCCAAAGCTGACTTTAAGATTCCAACTACCAAACAGAGTTCTTGCTGACTTAGTGAAAGATAATAGTATTTAGGCCTCTGTCCTTCAAATGCTAAGGTTCCGAAAGTTGCTAAAAGTACTTTGTATCTGTATATCTCTTAGATAACTGTGTCTAGTTTGCAAAATCTGCTAGTCAGTCTGTTTTCCTAAATATTCTTAAATTCTTTTCTCAGAAATCCTTTTCTGTATATTCTTCTGTAATCTCTTTCCAGGTATAACCTCTCTGACTTTTTCTTAGTTTTTTTCAGTGTGGAATGGAAACCTGGCCTTATATTGTTTTATTTAGAAATTATCAATGTAATTGAAGTGATTGTTTTGGCATCCATCCACAAAAAGTAACTACCGTTCCCCTCTCTTTGTGTTTCATTTAATTTTCAGTTTTCCTTTCTGTTCTTTTTTGACATCAGGTAATTTTTACCTTGGTACCATTGCTCCACGTGGAGCTTTATCCCTGCCTAAAATACCATTTATAGTCTGAAACAGATCTAAAGTATATTTAAGGTAAATGGGATGTGGAGAGAATCAGAAGGGCAGCAATGAGAATTCATGAGTAAAGCTAGACAGTTTAAGAGGAAAAGCAAAAGCTCTGCCTGCAAGCAAAGCAAAATGTAAACTTCCAGAGTTTTATTAAAGACATAAAACAGGATTGGTCCTGATATCAGCCTATGGAGGCATTGCGAGTAATCTGCCCCCTGACTGCACTTTTCTGTCTACCTGGGTGGAAGGCCTTGCCCAAGTCAAGGTATATGACATCCACTGATTTCACTTTACCCACACAGGTGATCCATCTTGTAGAAAGCAATCATGTTTGTCAGGCATGATTTGCCCTTGGAAATCCATGCTGCTGTTCCCATTTATCCTTCTAGTGCTTTGACATGCCTGTAACCCTCCTGGGGACCGTGGCTAGATTGATGGCTCTGTAGTTTTTCAGGTCCTCCTCCTTGAAGATGGACATTTAAACTGTTTTTCTCTAATTGCTTAATGTTAGCCTTTCTCTAGTGCAAGATATAATGGAAAAGTACAACACAGAAGTACACTGTTAGTAATGTTAGTTACAGTAACATTGTATTCAGCTGAAGTTCTTAAAACTTTGGGGGAGGAAATCTTGATGTTTCAGGCTGCTGTCAGACTGCATGTAACCTAGCTCATATTCTGATCAGTGGAAGAAAAATCTTGCAGCGCTGCTTTCTGCAGATAGTGTGCCCTGTAAGAGAAGATTGTATCTGGTAGAAATATACAGAATGCCTTGAACATAGTTCAATTGGCATGTCATGTTACATGAATTTAAAAGTACAACAAGTGCTATTTAGAGGACCTGTGGACTACCAGAAACTGCATTGTTAACCTTGGTGCTACGTGACAGTTTAGATTTGTTTCGTGGACTTTCAAGGTCTTAAAATGTCTCTAGGGAAGTGTACGGTAGTTGCAGTTTTAAAGCTTGAAATACAACACAATTGAGTAATACGGTGTGTACGTGTCTGGGGATTTTCTTTTTTCATTTGTTGCTATGTTTAGGAAGAGCTCATCTCATTTCTGTTGCTTCATTGTTAAACTGAAATAGTTGATTGACAGGGAAAATAGGGGGAATCAACTCCAGTTCTTAATTGAATGCTTACTGTGTTTTTGCAAGGTTTTTAAATTGTAATTCAGTGTCCTTGCCCTGTATGGGGTCCTTGTAACTTAACCATCAGCGTAGTAATGTCTAAGTGGCTGATCTGCCAATGGAGTGTCTTGCATGAAATGGGATATGTTTCGTATTTATCTGTAGTTTTGTTTCTGTAAGAAAAGAAGAATCAAATGTTTTTAATTTTAACTTTTGTCATGTACTTTGGGATTTGGTGTGGTAGAGGACAAAGGTGTCCTTCTTTGAAGACACTTTTTGCTTGGCAGTGTAGTACATTTTGTTTGGTGTAACAGTTGTTGTCCAAGTTGCAAAAACAAGAATTGAAACATAACTTTTTTTTTTTTAGCTGTGTTCAAATAGTGCTGAAAAAGATGCTGCCTTTCCCAGTATAAAGTGCTGACAATTTGAAAACAATTTTTTTTGTTTGTCCCTTCTCTCTGTTCTTTGCTCTCCTTTTTTTTCAAAGCTGTTGAGATACACATTGGATAAGCGTGGTCTGGAGCAGGTGAGGATCATAGCCAGCGATAGACTGTGGGAGCCCATTTCCTTTGTCTTGCTGATTGACTCTGAGCTCTACGGAGTGGTCGATGTGATTGGGTAGGGGGTTCTCTCTGTTTTTCTTTCTTGATGGTTTGTTTATAGTTTGTCTTCATCTTATTTATAACTAACACACCCAAAACTTTACTTCTCTGTACTCTTACCTGCAAAGAAAGGATTGATAGTGTAACCTTTCTTACTAACCCACCTCAAATCATGTGACTATTGTCTTGATAACAGCTTCAACCCTTTTGTTGAATTGTGAGTCTTCTATTATATGGAAGATTCCTAATGGGTGTGGATGCACTTTTGATGAACTGAAGGTTTTTTGGACAACCCTGTTTATTCTGGGTGTTGTTTTGATTACTGTGGTTGGTATATAAAAACTGTTTTAGCTTTACAGCTTTGTTTACAGCCTTGTGTTATTGACTTCCACTGGCCTGTTACCCAAATGGTTGTGATTCAGAAATTAATTTGGGCTGTGATTCTTCCTTGAGTTACAATAATGTCTTGATTCTTAGTTCCCGTTTTGTTTTGATGAGAAAATTGTGTTTGGAAAGCATTTAACCAGCTGACTTGTTTTACTAGCTCTGGGTTTTGTCATATGTTGCTAATATTGTGCTAGTAGACTAAATTTGAGATTGATTACTGACTTAATGGCTGAATGGAAATATATGTAAGTCTTGCTCATAATAACTTTTTATTTTACAGCTATAAATTTTAATTGCTTGGTGCCATAAGCTTGCCTAACCCAATCATATGCTTCAAATGTGGCAGTTCCTTTCTTCAGCTTGTCTTTTTCATCTGTCTTTATATACCTGACCCATTGGAGGTGTAGAAATGAAGGCTTTTTTTCCCCAAATACGGATAGGGAGTCAGTGTCATCTACCCCTGCAATCAGTCCTTCCCCTCGTTCTGAACATGAACAGTATCTTGGCAGTTTTTTGCAGGTGGAATCTTGGATAATGTGTGGATGAAGCTCAACTGTTTTAATACTATGTAAGCTGTAGTTGCTTAACCCTTTATAAGTGTAAGTTTTACATCCCTATTCTGATTCAATCTTAACAGGGAGAATAAATACTTTGTTATGTATTTCAGCTTTTATTTGGCAGTGATGTTGACACATAATATTAAGAAACACCTTTTCAGGATATGGAGTGTAGAAAGTCAGATTATTCCTTCTCTGCCTTGTTTTTGCAAGCAATGCACTTTATGCCATTACAAAAACCTTTGCTTGGTACTAAGATAATACTTACATTTCCAAGCCAAAGGGGAAATACACAGTAATCTGTACAGCGGAAAGGAATGAAACTAAAATATATAGTATCAGTTATACTACCATTAGAGAAACTGTGTATGAAGGACTACACTAGCCCATTGTCCAGTAGAGGGAAAATAATGAAAAAAACCCATATCAACCTGGAAAAACTGGTGTTCCTTGTGTCCTTGCCAGAAATGTATCAATTTGTCAAGTTTCAGGGTAATAGTATAGGAAGTATTTATGCTTTCCTTCTGAGTGCTGATAATTTCATTTTAGTATAGGTATTGAGCGTCTTCAGTGAATATGCTAAGTGAGGGAAAAATCATGCCCTTGTTTTTCTGCAAGTGATTTGAAAGATTTTATTCCAGTCAGACAAACCTTACGCAGTGTATCAGTGTTGTGATTGGGTATAACCAATAGTCTCCACTTGGAGAAAGTATCTCTCCACATATGGAGGAAGATCTTGAAAAGAAAATTATCTTTCATTATATGTTTCAACCACTTTCAGTTTATACCTCTGTAACTTCTATAGTCCAAGTAGCATACTTTTTTTGAAACCCGCTTTTTTTAAAATGTGTAAAAAAATCAGTCAAGTTCATGTTTAGGTCTGCAGACATTCATGCAGTTAAGTTCTTGGAAGAAGGCTTAGTACTGTATCTTATTGTTGATTTTACAATTATTTATGGTTTTAATTAAGATACTATGAGTTGGCATGTTTTATCTCTATTTAGGACATTATAATTATGAAAACCTTCAAGCATGGTTTCAGGACACAACTTTGCTATTACAAGCTGTGGAAATTGCACAGTGTCTTTAAATCCAAGTTTACTTATGTGCTGTCACGTATCAGAAGACATAGTCTTCTACTGATGCAAATACAATAAGCTCTGGAATATTATAGCTCCCCCTTGGTCATTTTCTTCTATTCCAATACTTGTAGCATTCCAAAGAAATTTTGTTTTTCATTTTCAGTTTGAAGGCGGTGACTCATTGCTGCTGTATGTACTTCCGAATATTGATTTTTCTCTTTGTACTAAGTTCTCTTTCTTTTTAAAATATTATGTAGGGCTCACTATCCTGGGACAAAAACAGTGCAAAATGCCTTATTAACTGAGAAGAAACTGTGGTCCTCAGAAGATTACAGTACTTTCAATGATGAAGTAGGTGCAGGCTGCTGGGCTCGGATCCTGAACCAAAACTACGTGAACGGAAACATGACCTCGTGAGTGTTGTGCCCTGTCCCTCACTTTCACAGCTTCATGTGTAAAATTTATTTAAAGTACTATATAACACATCCATCTGCTGCGATGAGAAAGCAGGTAAACTGAAGCTCGCCCCATTGTTGGTCTGAATTCAAATATGGTAAGGTATGAAGTCTGATGTCCTTAATTCTTTCTGGGGTAGAAGTCCCACAGGTTTTAGTGTATTCTTGAGTTACTGTTCCACAGCATTGAATGGTTTATGAAGCTAATTTCATATGCCTTTGAGACTACTGATAGTTCTTCTCAAAAACATTCTCTTTTTAATAATTATCAACGTGAAAAACATTGGAGAAAAATAATAATGCTAACTTGTCCGTGTTTTTCTTAAGGTCTTTATCAGATTGTTTGTTTTCAGTTAAAAGTAGTATGTATGGATGTCATTATCTAGTTTTTCCATTCAACTTCTTCCTCAGAATCCATTCTAAAACATGCTGTAGTCAGTCATTTACTGTTCTGCACTTTTTCTTTCCAAACTGAGAACTTGAAGCGGTGTTCTCTACTGGGAAATGACATAACTCACAGTTTTAGAAGAGAATAAAAAATATGGTTTGATGTTTCTAGTGTGACAACTACTAATCTGAAAGAAAAAGAAAAGTCTGATTAAAGCAAATATAGGCTTTAAGATGTAAGCAAACTGTCCAAAGCTTTTACTTTTTATGTAACTTCATTTTGGAACAATAAAGAGAATTCTTTTTGTCTGAAATGCTTGAAGTGGGGCCCAGTACAAATCACTTAGATGCTTGGAAAGGGAAGTTTCTGGAATCACCTGGTTTCTACAAATCTTTTGGTTTTTTTGCAAGCAAAAGTTTTCTAACAGATCAGTATTTCCTGTGTGAATTCCTGATCATTCTGGTTGCTTCTTGACTCTCATAATTTGGGATCTTTCTTTTCCCAGTGTTTTTCTATTTTTACAAGGTCTTTCTAGTTATATATGCTCCATTTGTTTTGCAGCCTGACAGTCACAGGCATATGTATTATATTTATAAACTATTGTAGAATAGTTGTAAGTCTGTATATCCAACAGTGAAATTATCTTGGCTTTTATATTGAAAATAGAATCTTCTTAATGAAAGACAGCTTATCTTCCTGTTAAGCTTGTTTCCTTGAAACTGTTTCCTACATTTCTTTCTAAGCTTGAAATCAGCAGAACAAGTTTAATGTGAAGGAGTTTACAACTTACGAGTTGTTTATTTTACGAGCATGTTTTGTAGAATTCCAGTGTCTCTTCTATATGCATGTATAACATGATAAATCTGTAACAGCGACTTCAGAACGAGGCCTTTGCACTCACTCTGGAGCAGCAGAACAGTTTGCCAGCCTTTGCCTTCTGTGTAACCACTCTACTAAGCTGTACTTCCATACTTAGGGCCCATAGGTCTAAAGTTTAAAGTCCTTGCAAGACATTTTCTGTGAAGACCAAATCAAAGTACTTGAAGTGATTAACCTTGTCAGTATCTCGACAACCTCTTGAAATAGCAACAGCTCCTGGGCGATGGCTGGTCAGAATTGTTTTCTGTTTTTTATTTATATGGATAAGGAAAAGATAATTTTGTTTTAGTGGTACTTACCTGCTCCCCCAAAAAGCACCCAAAAACCTCCCTGCCACCGTGCGCAGCAGCAACCAAACAATCAGAAAAAACCTCTACCAAATAACATCCCATGAAAAAGCTGTAAACTTTGCTAACAATATTTTTTCCCTTCAAAACAGAAAAAAATGCAAAGAGTCTAGCTCTCAGTACGTATTTCCTTTAATATGTAGCTTTCTATGGTGTTATAGCCAGAGCATGTATCACCAGTTTTGGAAGAAGTTCTCAACACTGGAAGCTGATTTGCTCTATTTTCCTCTCCTGTGGTTTTTTGGTTTTGTTGTTTTTTTTTTTCCCCCCTTACCTGGAAAGATATTCTCTCCACCCCCAAATTTTCATTGTATGGTGGCGAAAAAAGAGGAATGGATTCTTGTACTAAGTTGATATCCTATCCATATGAATGGAGCAAACATCTGTTTTTCCTTCAGGACAATTGCATGGAACTTGGTGGCTAGTTACTATGAAGAATTGCCCTTTGGTCGATGTGGATTAATGACAGCACAAGAGCCATGGAGTGGCCACTATAAAGTTGAAGCTCCTATCTGGATTACAGGTAAAAATTTTGCAGTTAAAAGTTTGGTGATCTGACACTAAGCATCACTATTTTCGAAGGCCTGCCTTTATTTAGTGTTTTTATGTGTAGCATTTTTGTACCAAATTAAGGTAGATTTATGGAAAGGTTTGTGAATGCTTTAATAGAGGTGAGGAAGAAGAAAAAAGTTCTTCTTTCAAAAGAAAGCAGAAAGATCTAATAGCAAGGGAAATCTTAATATTTGATCTTTAGAAGTAGCAGAAATGAATAAGCTACTGCCTTTATAGCTGTTAATATTAAAATATTTTTATCTGAAGTGCCCATAGAGGTTAGTGTGCTTTCCTGTTTCCTTCCCCTCTTCTGTTTTTAATCTTTGAGGAGTGTAGATTCTATTTGGTACTTCTCAATTTGAGAAAATGAAACAAAGAACCTCTGTATTGTTATCCTGATTGAGATTCTTGGCTTGTGTAAATCAGCATTTTCTTGAGCTTGGGGAAAAGGAAATACATTCATGTAGTGTCTGTGGACACACAGATTCACTGGCTACTCTGTAGTCCTTCTGTAATATTTTACTGTCCTTGCCACAGTTCTTTAGAGCAAGTAGAATACGCAGTGCCATGAATGAGGAGCAAGACAAATGCTTTGATTTTTTTTCTTTTCTTTCCTGCTGCTTAGCTGTATATGTTAAAGCATTAAAAGAAGAATGGCCGTGCTGTCCCATGAACAGTTCAGAACAGCTGAGCAGTTGTTCCTATGTCTGTGTTGCTCAGGGTTTTCATCTGGGTCATACTCTTCTTTGATATTCTTTCTTTTAAGCTGAAAACCTTACTTATTTTGTTACTCCTCATGAAGATTCTTTCCCTGGCACAAATGTTTATTTAAAGAAAAAAGAGATTTGGTAAAGTCTAAACTGTGATCAATATTCAAATTACATGTGTGTGAGTACCTTATATAGTGGTGTAATAGTTTGTTCTTCCTATCTAAATAATTGCTATAATTTTAACTGTTTTGTCTGCCACACGGTTGATGTTTTAAATTTTGCCTTAGTATAATTCGTTAATCTTTCTCCTTGTATAGGTAGAATTTTTTTTGGAAGTTCTGTTACTTTTTTTCCCAAATCAGGTTTTTGTTGTGTAAGCATGTGTGAGAGAAATTTAATTGCGACTGCAAATGGTACTATTTTTTGTTTTCTTAATTATTGTATTCTGATTTTTGTTCTTACTGTTTCAGCACACACGACACAATTTACTCAGCCAGGCTGGTCATACTTGCAAGTGGATGGACACTTAGAAGGAGGTGGCAGTTTTGTAGCTCTGACAGATGGTTTAGGGAACCTTACCATCATCATTGAAACTATGGTATGTGCATCAGCAATTCCAATGAATTGGGAAAGATAAAGGAAATGTTTTGTTATGAAGGGCTTGTGTTGAGTTAGGTAGTTAAGTATCTGTGAATGTTCTTTGATACTGGTACCTTTATTAGTGAGTCCACTAGAGGTCCTTTTTTCTACCTGAACTTTGAACAGCTCGTTGAGTCTTCCTGAAGACCAACATATATGTCACCTTTATCTTTTTATCACACAATTGGCTTTAATTTCATGACACACTCTGGGAGGAAGTTAAATCGTGCTTTTTTAAAATCAGTATTCAAAATAAAATTATTAAACTAGTGTAATTGCAGTTATCATTAAGATAACAGTGAAATAAATGATTGCTTTTTTATTTCAATTCTGTATTGTTTTACGTGAATGTTGCTATGTGATGCATTCCAGTAATGTATGTTCCTTCTCTTAAATTTATTTTTTTCTTCAGACTCATAATCACTCTCAATGTATCAGGCCTCCACTGCGTAATTTCAGTGTCACACCTCAGAGAGCAACTTTCTACCTCAAGGGGTCATTTGTAAGTAGATCTTGAATACATTTGAACAGTCTTGTACAGTTAATTACTATTCATAATCAAATACATGCAAAACAGGATCACAGGTTATCAAGACATTAACAGCCTCCAATACTAGAGGCTTTTACACACCTGGCAAAGTTTTAAGCATTCTAATTCTGCTTTTATCATGAGATGCAATGTCATAACTGAAATCATAGAATTGCTACCTCCCAGTCTAATCACCTATATTTTGAAGAAGGAATTTCCCAGAAGAGAAATGCTACAGGATTTTTCTTCTAGAATTTATTTCGAGGCTGGGTGCTGTGACTATGTGGTTTTGTTGTGTCTGGCCAGCATGGCCATCAGCTCCTTTCCAGGGGAATAACTATAGTTGATTTTATGCTGGAGATTATATTGTTGCATCCTGTGAAAAGATATTCTGATAATCTTCTAGTTGTTCGTTTGTTTATTCTCCTTTTTAATCTTGCTAAACTAAATTTCCCCTGAAATGTGACTAATACTTTCACTATAAACTGGAGTGAATCTTTGTTTATTGATTTGGATGATTCCTTCTCAGAAGTTGACAATGTTTACTTATTTAGAATTTGATTTTTGGCAGCATTAGTTTCCTTCAAGAGGAGATAGCTTGAACAATACTTCTGCCAATAAAATGGTTTGCTTAGGAAAAGCAAACTCTAGGTTGCTTGCTTTATTGTTGATGTGGGTAACAAAAAAAAAGTTGTAGTGGTTAGGTATGATTAAAATCTCTATCTAGTACAATTGATATGCCATAGTATTACCAAATTTTGAAGATCCGTAAGCAAAATATTTTGCTAAAAGATGAGTATCAAAGGACCAGCAACTAAACTAAAGGTCTCATTAAAATGAAATTAGCAGGAGATTATTTCAGTCTAGTTAATCCTAGGCAGAGAGCTTGTATCAAAGAGGTACCATTGTTGGTAAAAGAGAAGCTAAAGATGACATGTGTGATTGCAGTGCTTGCTGTCTTTAAAAGCAGCATTGCTGCTTGTCGGGACAATGCCTTATTGATGTATAGTCTGTAAAAAAATAAGGCATATGTAATGACTAGCTGAATAGAGTTGTGGCTTCTAATGTGATCAAATAACACAAACTAGACACTCTTAGAGGACTGATACTTCTTAAGGTGACTATTCAGAGTTGTTTATTTTGCTGTTGTGTTTTATATTGGATATTGTGTTTCATTGTAGTATATGGTGGAAACCCTTCAAGTGTGGCATTCTAGACTTGGTTTTGAATCTGGGAACTCCAGTCTTTTTCAACGACTCCATCCTCTAAAGGTGAGTTATCACAGACTGTCTGCACTTTCAGATGTGTCTCCTCCCTTTGCTGAAACTCCTTGGCATTGATCCTTAAGGTGCTTATTTAGGGCATGTTTCATTAAGGCCATTAACTAGCTATATACAAGCTTACCTGGAGGTAATAAGGAATTTGGGGGAAAGGAGTTTTCAAAATAGCCTGAAGGTATGTATTAAATGCTGAGACAAGAAGACAGGACTTTTTGCTTAAAACAGGACTGTAGAGTATCTTCTTTAGTTGAGGAACTTGGGTATTTTGTCATTTAGTTGTTTAATTTTTGCATCTTGAGCTTTCTTCAATTCCAGATTTGGAGAGGAAGATTTTCTTTAGATCTAGATGTGGATGAAGTCTACACTTTAACCACACTCAAGACAGGACAGAAATGTGTTTGCCAAGAGCCACCACCGCCTCAGCCCTTTCCTTCAAATTACAAAGATGATTTTAATATACGTAAGTCAGAATTCTCTTATCCAAAAGCTATAATCATAATGTGGAAAGACAGTGAGTTATGCTGTTTGAATCCTCTACATGAAGTAGTCTGAAGGTCTGTTTTGTTTTTTGTTTATTTATACTTGTTTCTCCAACAACTTACACCTGTAGACTTCACTTGCAATGAGATATATTTAATTCTGTGTTGTAACTGCGTGGTCAGTAACACTTTTAAAATTCTTGATGCAAATGGTATAGCTTGTAACTACACTGAACTAGTTTTTCAAAGGAAGATAGGGAAGAAGATAGTTTACTTTGTTCATGTGCTTGCAAAAAATGGTGTCTGCTTAAAAACTTCAGTTTTGGAGACTCTGCTTTGATATAGCTAGTCAAAATTCTTGAGGAAATTTTCAGGGAAAATTTCTGAAAACAAGAGTACATAGAAAAAAAAATGTTTTGGAGTTGATATCTATTTTATTTTCTGAACAGGTAATCCGCCTTTCAGTGAAGCTCCAAATTTTGCAGATCAGACAGGTGTCTTTGAATACTTTGTAAATGCTTCTGATCCAGGAGATCATGTGTTCACACTCCGCCAGGTGGTGGTGCAGCGGCCCATCACTTGGGTTTCTGATGCAGACCAGACCATCAGTATCATAGGAAATTTTCAGTGGTATGTAAATGCTATTTTCTAGTGACATTTGGGAAAGTGTCCTCCTTACCAGTGTGAGTTGTTGTGATCGGTTAATCTGTCTCAAGCCTCATTTCTCTTGGACAGAGGGCTTTTGGTTTTACATTGAGATTCTCAGTGCACATGTAGGAATGATGTCATCGTGACTTCCAAAAGTCACTGAGCCCTGCTCAGGGCCAAAGATCAACTCCATCTGTCTAAATGACTCCTAAAGGATGGGGAATACATCGTATCTCTTGGTTGCCTCGCCCACTGCTGCACCATCCTGGCATTTTTTTTTTTTTAAACCATGTCTGGCTGGGCATATTTTTTAAATCTGATTTTTTAGAAAATGGACCTGAGTTGACATACTAGAAAGACTGAGTTAAAACTCTAATTCAAAGTGGGCCCTGAGTTTCAATATTTTTTAGATGGGACAAAAAAAAATTTTACATTACATAATTTTGAGTTGTCTGGCTTAGTTTTTAGCAGTTTGATCAATCTCATAATTCCCAGACTGTTTAATTGATAATTTGGTTGTATTTGTTGCAGACTGACATCTTCTGAGCAGTTCCTAGAACTGTGTAGATTGATTCACCTGCTGCTTAAATGAGTTTTATTTATGGGTAAATATGAGGTTTACTGCTTTGATAAGAGTATGGTTACAATTGCAATTCTTTGTAGGAGCTGTAATGGTAGTAATTCTGAATCAAGCAGCATATTTTAGAGTAACGTTTATTTAAAATTATTAAGCCTTTGGGAAAGCCTGTTAACTAATTGTGTTTTTAGTAGTAGTGATAAACTTCATGCTTAAAACTTTTTCTTCTACTAAGAAGTAAATCATATTCAGTGATTCCTATAACAGCTACTCAGGATGTATTCTTAAATTAGTGTACTGAGGCTCTTAAAAACTTCCTGTTATTTCATTTTGGTTCCATTTCTTTCTGAATTTCGGTTTTGTTTCAGATCCAAGCTTGCTTCTTGAATATTCAGCTGACTATTCAAGTTTTACTGATCTGTAACTTTTTGTAATGCGAATCTTCAATTTCAGGCCCTCAGATTTATTTGCTTCATCCTCAGTTTAAGGGTATTCTTGTCCCTGGCAGATGTTTTCAACAATTAGTGCATGCTGTTGAAATTCTGAGCCAATCTTGCACTAAATTTGTCTGTGGAATGATATTTGACTTCAGTCATCAATGGCAATTTATTGTAATTCAGTTTCAGGATTATTTAGTTGGTTTTAGTTTGCATTTTGAACTTGTGCATGTGAAAGTATTTTTTTCCCCTTCTCCTTAATTTGTTAGTGTTTTGCTCTGATTGTTCTATTGAACCTAGCTGTATTCTGAAAGCGTTACTATTTAATTAATTTTGCATTGCTTCCAGTCTCTTTATGATGACTTAAGGAAGGTGTGTGGCTTCTCTTGTTTAATACATAGGGAGGCAAGAAAGTAATCTTGTTTGTGTAATGAATATATATCCAAGAATCTGATACTTGTAATAGTATTACGTTAGAATGATCTGAGGGTGTTCTTACTGTTATGTTAGAGTTGATGAGAAAAGATATTTAAAATAGATGCTCTTTGATTCAGTTATCAGCCAAGCTGGTGTCACAGAGAGTCTTTTCCCATTCTGTAAATAATCATGGATAATTTAAAATATGTGACCTTGTGACTATATCCATATTGCAAGTGCTTTCAGACATGGAATGTAGATTTTTAATTTGAATATACATTAGTAGAGGTAAAGAAGTCTTTTAACTTTCATAGTTAAGAGCCTTGTAGTGCAGCTTTAGGGAGGAGAAAGTTGTGTAAATTTTCTAGGTGCTGTTTGATGGTTCTGATTTTACTTTGCTTTATTCTCCTGTAGAGCTGTTATAACACAGTGCTTTATTGTTGAGCTGGAGTATCAAATAATTTCAACCTATTGGAAAATTTTGTTTAAAAAATATTTGTTTTGGCTTTGGGGCAAGCAATCTGTATTATTTAAGACTTACCCTGTATTAAAAATCCTAGGAAAATGGCAAATATTAGCAGATGTGGTGCTATGACCTTGAATCTTGGATTTGATTTAGTTACCTAGAAGCAACTTTTAATTTTGGAGACCTGACAGTTTTTCTGTGGACATGCAAAACTACTCTTTGGTAGGTTTTTGTTTATGTGGGTTGGTTTTTTTTTTAAATTTTACTAATTAATTGAAACTTGCTGTCAATACACTTTTGTTGTTGTTTTCTTAGAATTGCCCTGCCTATGAAAATCTATGAACTGGCATTGGGAAATGAGTCTAAATAAGTTCTGTGCTTCTCCCACATTTGGATTACTAACTCTTTCATTAAAAAGGTTTCTTCACTGTGGAAGGAATATTCTTCTACCTGCTGCCTGCCCCAAAAGATTGATTCCTTCCTTGTTAAAACACAAAACTTTTCTTATAGGGTAAACATGACAGTCACTTGTGACATCTACATAGAAAAACCACGAGATGGGGGCGTGTTTATTGCAGGAAGAGTTGACAACGGTGGGATATATGTTCGTCGTACCAAAGGAGTGTTCTTCTGGGTTTTTGCAGATGGCACCTACAGAGTCACTAGTGACATAGGTAAGCAGCTAAAGAGAATGCTGGCACATGGACATGTCTTTTTGATAACCTTCATAAAAATAGATAGCATTCAGATTTTGTAGTTCAGTTGTCATCACTATGAATTTAACCTGTTGTGCCCTAATTTTGGGCACTTTTTGTAGGTGGAGAAAGCATCTGGCCCACTTTCTCAGGCTCAGCTTTCTGGATTTTTTATTTTTTTCACTGGCAAAACTTGTCTTGCACATATAAACTATTTTGCTTTTCAGAAATACTGTGATACGGTATTAATTATGTAAAGATTTGATCTGTATTTTTAAACTACATGTAAAAAAATCCCGATTGCAATGGATGGTCTTGTCTTACAGAGCAGTGCAAGGCACTGTATGTACATCTGGCTTACGTGATCATGATGTGGCCTACTTTTTCCTCAAATTATGCATCTTGCTGTTAGTCTAGCTCAATGGAGTGAGAGCATATTCTCTTGTGTTGCTAACATTCGTGTGTGCTCATCTGTAGAGCATTGGACAGGCACATGAAAGAATGTATGTCATAGTGCCTCATCAATAGCTGAAAGTTCTTTTCAATTTGCTTTCAAATAGTGGCAGGTTATGTTGTTTAAATGCATTTCCTATCATTTCATGAATATAAATTAAAATTTTCAATAATTTCTGATGAGTAAAATCTAGCGTCTGGTGTAAAATCTAGTACTGTCTCTATCTACAGTATATTTGATACGATATTTTTGTGTGGATTCCTTTCCTTTTTTACTGTGGACAAGGAGTGTAAAGAGAGTTTTGTGTAGCTTCTCTTAACATACTGGGGCTCCCTGGGGAAACTTTGCACGTCTAACTCTGTGAAAACTTAAATTTCAGCTGTATGTAAAAACATACTTATGTTTAGGATAGACTCCAGTATTTATTCTTAATAAGACATCACAAAGTTACCCAGTTAGTTTCTCAGACTGTCAAAAATAATTTTTTCTAGATGAAATGGTTAACCACCTCATTATTTCAGGCTGAGACACTTGTTACACAATATGATAATTTTTTTCTCTACAGTTGTTTTCAGTCATCTTTATAGTTTTTTAGAAGGAAGCCTGAGTGTTAAGTTACCTTACAGCTAAAACTGTCTACCAAATAATTGAACACTTGTCGCACTTAATTTTTTGGGGGTCTTCCATGCAGGCATACTCAATATTTGCTTAGCTTAAATTTTAACTAGAACTAAGCAACATGATGATGTGGCAGCTCCAACCCTGTGATTTAGAATAGTTTCAAACAATACACGAACATGGAGATCTGTAGAACAAGCAGAGTGATAGCTGCTGTCATGCTTCATGAGCCCCTACTCTCAATAGGGTGAATCCTCATCTCATTCCAAGTTGCCAAGAGCGTTGGAGATTTCAGTGACAAAACAGTCATGGCAAAAGAGGAGAATGCACCGATAATGTAGAATCTGGGTTTGCATGTTAAGCCTTCCATGCTGCAATTGAAATTGGTAAAATATCAGTCCTGAGCAGTTCTGAAAAATAGATACTATTTTCCTTTTGCTGGCTTGGTGTTTATCAGTTTCAGGAAAGGGCTGAAGTTACGCTTTGTTAACGTAATCATGTTTTGCAGCTGGACAAGAAGTATTAATGAAAGGACTTTCTGGTGTCCGGGATAATGCATGGCACACACTTACTCTCAACATTCAGGTAAGGACGCAGGCAAAAAGCCAGAAAATCAGTTATGAAACTTCCAGTCCCAAATGGTTTAGACAAAACAGTGCTATACTATTTGTGGTCTACTTGCATTAGTTTACTCTATCTAAAACATAAATAATATCTGTTATTTTAAACCAATATTAAAATAGCATATTAAGTTCTGCTGCCAGTATTTTTAAAGAGATCTTGAGAACCTCTGGAGGGTATAGAAAATAACTAGAAAGATGAATTGAAGGATGGAGGTAGGAGGGCCAGAGAGGCAAATCTGTTTAACAAAAAGATCATCGCCTGACTTCCTATTCTGAAGACAGCTGGTAAATTACTAAACTGGCCTGTTTTACAAATCTGTCTCCCACCCTTTGGGTTACTCAGATGAGCTGCCATCCTTCTCTACTGTCATTAAAAAGCATGGGTGTAGTGTTTCTGTGTAAGTGGGCTGTAGTTGAGAAGCCTGCTAATATTTTTTTCTTTCCCATTCACTCTACTCCTTTTGACCATAGTCACTTGGGGAGGAAAGTATTCCCAAACTTTGCTTTAAATATAGCTGTGTGCTCACCTGGGTATGACATTGGTGCAAGTAACTAAAAGGCTTCAATTTCTTCTTCTGAATGACTAATGCCTTTGTCTAATGTAACCCTTGCAACTGCAATGTGGCCTGAAATGTGAGGAAGCTTGAATCCTAGCTGGGTAGATCTGCTGCTGAAGGTAACTCTTCTAAAATTATGCACTGAGTCCCTCGTGCTAAAATGTCATTGAATATTAGGAGCTATCATGTTTGGAGACAAAGGGACATTTGTACCTGAGACATTCACTGGAATGAATATAATTTAGTTTTGGCTTTGGTACACGTGCATTTATGACAGTGATTGCCATCTGTAAAACAGGCCAAGACATTTTTTAACCTGAGTGGTTTACTGAAGATGAACATAAATCATTTAAAACACAAGACAGTCATGGTAATTTTAAAATCATGGTGCTTCAAACTTGCGTCTGTACTGCTAAAGTATTTTCTACCAAATAGACTTTTGATGTAATGATAGATGTATTGTCTTTAAAGAATTCTTACTTCTTCTTGAAAGACATTCTTTGCTTTTACTTGTGTCTATAATTGTCTTTCAGGTTAAGAAATACAAGTAAACTGAAGTACTGTTTTCTAAATACTGTTTAGTGGAACACTGACAAGATAAATTGTAATTTTTCCTGAAACTGTTTTTAATTTCAATGGCTTGAATTGTCTTGAGTGATATTTGAAAGTTCTGCTGTTTCCTCCTCCTCTCAGCTTAATGAATAAATTACATCTATCTTTACTTTTGACTTCTGCCTAATTCTGCAGAATCAGTGCCAGGTGTATCATATCCCCTTAAGACAGTTGGGCTGTTTGAGGGAACCTGATAAAAGTGAAGGAGGAAATCCAGTTTACCTTTCAGATTCTACACTGAGTTAGTAAACCTGTGATTTGGGGAAGACGAGCCTTTTATATATTCACTGTAAAGGCATTAGATCTGTTTCACAGAGCTGATAGACACTGGAGGATTCTATGCAATATTTAGAAGCACCTCGGCATGAAAAATGTGTGAAATGTAGTTGAGTTGACATCTTTCTGCTTTGCCTTGTCTCCCATGGGAGTAGGCTCAGTGTCAACACAGACACTGGATTTTACAAAGCTAACATTTTCCTTTTTTTCACAGGGCAGTTCTGCCTCAGGACTGTTAAATGGTTATCCACTCTGGGAGAATGTCACTGTTTCTAAACCAAGTAATGGCTGGGCTGCTCTTGGAACTCGCTCGTTTGAGTTTGCACAGTTTGACAACTTCCACGTTGAAGCTTACTGAGGTGCCTTTGGTGTTTGGAAAACCCAGTCCTCATATTACTTTGAATAAGAGCCAATTCAAACTTGGAGGAGAGTTTAATGTTATGCTGTGATTGATCTGTTGGCAAAGAATCTTTATTCTATCCTTACTTGTTACAAGTTTACTTGAGTAGATGTCAACATGACTGTAACTTTATCCCCTGGTTGCTATGGGATTTTTGCCCTTCAATTTTTGGGGGTAAATTTTAGTTCAAGGTAATGATGAAAACAAATTCATGGATTTAAATATCTTTTCATAACAGCATCTTAACTTACCATCTCACGTCTAAACTTACTAGCTCACTTCTAAGATAACTTTAGAAGTTAACCGAAGACAGATGCTTCTTAAGCTGCATTTTTTTAATACTTCCATGATTGTGTCCATTCCTTTCACTGTGAAAGAAAGAATTAAATGCCAGTAAGCCTTATGAGCCAGTGGCCCTATACTTTTGTAGGTCTATCATTCTCAAGTTTCATTTGGATGAAGTACCTAGATTTTCAATAGTAAAAAAAAGATGTTTTATCTGTTTTTCTGCTACAGTCTGCGACTAGACATTACTGTACTCCAAGTGCATTTGATTACTTCTTCCAACTTTCATTGCCTGCCCTAAAATAGATCCTATTTTCACTGGAATGTAAATGTGCCTTATGGCTGATCAGGCAGTGCAGGATGTGCCTTACTTCTAATCTACCTCCTCTTTCCAATGAAAGGATTGAAATGGATGAAAAGATACTGTAACTTAGTTTGTTGATGATAACCTTATGGATTTTTTACATGGTGCAAAGAATAAAATCTTTGCATCATGGATGCTGACGAGCAGAGTCCTTATTTTTGTGTCAGGTCACATGTATAAACTGGCCTTTTGTTTCTAGAAAATTTGGCAACCATCTCCCACTTTTGATGGATCGAAAGCTTAGAACAGAAGCATAACAATGCTATTTAGCTTATTATATTACTGTAGCACAGAGGAGATATGGATACTATCACTTCCTGGTATAAAAAAAATGAGTCTTTGTCCTTAAGAGCCTGCAGTCTGTTCATGAGGTAAGTGCCAGCAGGTGGACGCAGGCAAAATTATTTAGTGAACCTTGCAGTAGTATTGACACAATCGTGTCTGTTTTTAAACTTTTCCTAGGTATCATGGAGTGAAATTCAGAGGGAAGTTCAGTTCCTTGAGAAAGGACAGGTTCTGTTTTGCTGTTGCTTCCTTTTATTTTTTCCCCCAAGTTACTGTGTTATAAAGAAAGCAAATAATTGAGAATATAAAGAGGTACTGATTGAGATTTTCCTCACACACATTCCACATGCAATTTGAGTCAGATTTTTTCTTGTTTGCTGTTGGTCAGTTTGAATGAGGATGATGTCTATTGCTGTAATGCCTCCTGTGTCCATCTGCTTTTCGCATTCACATTGTATTAACTGACAAGCGAATGGTCTGCAGACTTGATAGTGCACTAATAGCTGTGTGAGGCCATTTGTAGCAGGCAACATCTTGAGAAAAAGATTTGCAGCATACTTGGATTTATAGAGATTATTCTGATCCATTTTACTTTAAAGGCTGGTTCCAGTAAGTGTTAACTTCAGTCTTTGAAGTTGTCATCTAATATAGAGCTAATGTAATACAAATTGTTCCTGGAAAATTTTTATGAAGTTTATCTTTCAAATTAGTTTTTGGAGAAGAAAATTCCATCTCTAATAGCTAAAAGACAAAGTATTTTTAGTTATTATACTGATACTGCTCATTCCGATGTGCAAATTTTATGCGAGCTAGTATCCTTGAAAAAGGTTCAGACCACTAAACGTTAAAACTCTTAGAAAGCTTCTAAATATGAATAACTGTTTACTTAACTCAGTGAAAAATGAAAGCCAGTTTTCCATGTCAGTTTTGTTTGATTGTTGAAGTGTGGATGCAGGTCTGTTCATTACTTGCTTGATTTCATAAGGAATGTTACTGGTCACTCCAAATGTGAAGGAATCTAATTTTAGGTCCTCATATTCAAGTAATATGAGTAAAATATCTCAGCGTAAATGTATTTCAGCTGTGATGGATTTTCCTAGTAGGATACTTCTTGTGGACTTCCTGGTAGCTTCTGTGGCTGCAAATGGTGTTTGTGCAAGAGAGAGATCAGCAATGATGCAGTTATTCCAAAGAAGCTGTCCATTTTTTAATCTTTTAATGCACTAGTGTAATAAACTGTACTGTTGGGTACTAAACACAATGTATTTTATCAGTGGACATGTTGATTTTTTTTTCCTAATCTTAGTTTACAATGTTGGAGTATTCAAGTGCTACGAACAGAGTAAGTGATTTAATGTTGATATAATGTTATTCATCTTTGTATGTCTGTAATTCTTCACCCTTCAGCAGACTGTAATATGTTTGGCAATAACAAGCTGTCAGGTTTTTCACTGAGGGGTGGATTTATGTTGTAGATTATAAACACTAATCATTCCAAATGGACAAATAAAACACTTAAACCCCCTTTATTTGTGTAGAATGCTTCTGTAAATGGGTCTTGGTTTTCGTCAGTAAGAAAGCTGACAGTTTTTTCGTTATGATTTCTGATAAATATGCTTGGCATTATTTTGGTTGGAAGATCTTTTCTGACACTTTGAATAGCCAACCAGTCCTCATGAACAAATATCTCAAAATCCATATGCATTAGGATTTGTGCTGTTGATCAAATGATTTTCTTATAGCATTCAATATATGTTTTGTGTCTTTCTGGGTGTTTTTTTTTGCATTTAGTGAAGGGAATTAAATTGTGTTTGAGGACCAGTCATGCAAAACTGCTGAGTATTAAGGTCTTAGGAATTTAGCTGAAAGACAGTTTCTACATATGGAAACAATGTTGTATGGACATACTTTTAAAGTTTAAAGAAGGCTTCTTCACTTCGAGTATTCTTTTGAATCTAGCTTCAGATGCAATTTTTTTTAAACTAAAGGGTTCAACTTTAAAAAGAGGGGAGAAATTCCATAGAGCTAGGCATGTTTTCCAGTCCATACATAGGAATTACCCTGGAAATACGGTCTTCTAGTAACCAGGTACATGCTACCCCCTACACTGCATCAAAATCAATTCTGTCCCTTCTCTACAACCCCATGTTTCAGGTTAGACACAAGCAGTTCTTGGTATTTTCTAACCCTGCAAAACACTGTGACTTTTTTGCTTTAAAGTTACATGACGCTCTATTACTTTAGGCTACTGATGATGGTTCCTTTTGCAGCCACCTCCTTGTATCACTATCAAAAATAAATCTGTACTTCTGGATTTGATTTGGAGTGGTTGTGGTTTGCTCTTTCCTTATTGAATCAGTTTTATCACATCATAGCACCAGGTTGGTTGTTTTCACTGAATAAATTTTCATTTACTTAACTGGAGTTTCTATCCAGAGTCCATTTTGGAGGGGTGTGCATATTTTGAAAATAACCACAATAATTATTGCTGTCTTTGATGATTTCAGCATCCCCTCAAAGAGGAACAGTGCTTGGACTTTGTTATTCTCACTCTGATGGTTTGTTTTTTGGAGGGTTTTTAGGGTTTTTTTGTGTTTTTTAAACACCTTGTAAGTATTACATTCATAAATTCTGGCACATCCTAGGAGTGGCAGGCAGGCAGGCTGTAAAAGTACCCTTAATTCTGAAGACTTGCTAAGCCTGTAGTAGAATCATCAGGTAATAGAGTTTTGAGAATATTATACTTTGATACTTGCTGAGAACAAATACCATGTGCCAGTTAATGTCAGGGCCTGCTGAAAGAGAAAATGCAAACGGTTATCCATTTTCTTAACAGATATATCTTAGGTAAAGGTATTTGCTTTTTTATATATGGCTGGGACCTTAGAAATCATCCCAATCATATTGGTAATGTATGAAGAGTTAACATGAGCAAGTTCCTCTTGCCACTAGTTATGTTCCTTCCATTTATGCTCAAGTATTGCTGAAACAATAAAGGTGGTGTTTCTAGAACTTGCGTTCTTAAAAAAACCCAGAGCAGAGGAAAATGTGCATTTGCAGCAGTGTTGCCAAGCTTTCATGGTGTGCCAAGATACTTTCATGTGGTTTTCAGAGTGGCTAAGACAAACAACTGTGAAACAGTATTTTGCCTCTCAAGAAATTTTATTTGGATGAGGTTAGAAACAGACACAGAATCCAAACATCAGTTTTGTCAGGGGCTCCCAGTAACTTTGCAACTAGTGCTTTAGACCTGACTTTTACTTTTGTACACCTGAGGTTAAACTTAGACATACCTCTGGAAAGAAGGGATGAAAATATCCTAAAAGTATTTGTTGGAGTGTTGACTTTTTTTTTTTTTT
>VWZG01012817.1:20598-152004 GCA_013396735.1 Grallaria varia | reverse complement strand
TGTTGGGCTCAAGTGTACCTAAGTTTAAACTTCACTTAGGACAGGAAAGCAGTAGTTTTTGTTTTTATTTTGTTTGTAGATACACAGTACTGTATTAGAGGATGGCTCAGTACAGACTTAAGGGTAAGAGGAAACAAGCTAGCATAACGTTAGGCTAATGTTATGCAGCCCTGTGGCCTGGGGATCCTTCATGGTCTAAGACAGAGGAGGTAACACCAAAATGACTGTTAAAAAATCAAAAACACACTAACAAAAAAATCCTTCCAAATAAACTCTGCACACCTTTCCAAATAGTACAGGGAAAATCAAAGAACAGTCCAGGTTTAGCTTAACTACCTGGAAAATACAGCCATCTTCCTTACTGCTTTCCATTAACAATATTTTAGTTAAATACCTATAGAGAATTCAAGCCTTTGTTGTTGCTAAAAAGTAAATGTTTGGCTAATTATAGACACTGCTGTTTCACAAGCACACTAGGATTAGAAAAGGTTAGAAGACGCAGGTTATGCAACTGAAAGGCATGTCTCTGCTGTGTGAATCTGTCCTGCTCCTGACTTCAGATTTCTTCCCTTTGAGCATGGCCGCAGAGCTGTATGAAAAGGGAAAATGTTTCTCTGTTACTGCGCCCGCCTTCCAAGGCTTTGGGAAGCTTCATATACATCAGCAAGTCTGAGATCGCACAGGAGCGACTCTGTAGCCTCTTAGCTTGATTATACAGCATTAACAGAGTCATTTCAAAGAGCAGATGGCAGTGACAAACAGCAAATCCTGTTAAGGATGTCCGTATTCCCTTCTAATGTGATTGCTCTTGTAGTGGGAGCAATAAATGGTAGTGTTCACTGGCAAGGGATCAGGCACGTTTTGTGCTGAGCTGAGGTGCACGTTAATGTCTTGGTGCAGATATTTATAAAGCTTCACTGGGATGCGCAGTGTCTCTGTCATAAGCTGTCTATTTCCTGTTCAGTCTAAGATTGCTGTTTCATGGTTCAACTTCATTTTTTTTCTTGCTGCTCAGCTGATACTTTATCCTAAATAAATAGTTTTGCCAGCATTATGGAAATATGCTCAATGCAGCAGGGCAACCAGAAGGAGGAGGCTGAGAATACCCTGTTGGTCATTCAACCCATCTACTTGACACCTGTGATTTTACCTGGAGAGACAAAATACTCTGATTAGATGAATACAGATACACTATGAGCACCCCCTTCCCAAGCCGCTGGGAGTCTATTAGTGTTACTCAATCCATGTGGGAGACTCATTTCAAATGCCACAGTGAGCAAGATGTAAATAACTTTTTCTAAATGTTAGTTCTAGTAGTTCTCTGTCACAAAAATTCTAGCCTCCCTCCATGCAAATGTATTTTTTACGTACCTGGTTTCATTATTTTTCCTGTTTGCACTTTTAAAATGATAAATACTTAAGAGATATCAAATTCTCAATCAAATGCTTAGCCAGGTGAAAATGCAAGAATCTTTATCTTTTGTACAATTTGATCTTTTTATCTCTGTATTGCAGCTGATTTTTTTTCTTGAGCTGAATCTGAATATTGTCACTTCACTTGGTTTTTATAATAAATAGAATTAATGTAAACCAGGCTCTGCAAGGAGGCATCAGCAGGGCCCTGTAAGCATCTCAGCTTTCTTCAGGTGTTTTATCTGCCAAGCCGCAAGTCACCGTAACAGTATTTTTAATTTCCTGCCTTCATCTCCCCATGTGCTCCCCAGTGGCGTATAGGGAGGCTACCTGGGTGACATCCTCAATGGTATTAATAAGGATTGAAGTTGAGTGTTTTTCTTGTGTGTGACATGGCAAATTGGGAATGATAGATGCCCACCTTCTGTACCTTCTTTGTAGAACTCAACCTCCTGGAGTTCAGGCAGGTTTTTGATCTGTTTTATTAAACAATCAGGCATTGGAATGTTAATAGCCTGAAGGATTTTCTTTCTTTTCCTTTGAACCTTTACTTTTTTTCTATTTTTCCCCAAGAACCCTGATGCAGAAAGGGTGCTGAGTTGCTTTTATGACATCAAAACATGATTATAGCAATTCTGTGTTTAGCAACCTCCCTGATGAGCATATACTGCATCTTCAGATGCTTTTGAAGACTTCTGCTGAGGGTACTTCTCCTTACTAGGTCATTTCAGAAGGCAATTTCTCTGAAAAATTTGCTAGTTTCCACTAACGTAGTATGCTGATTCTAAGCATGGTGGTGTTTATTTTCTGCCCTGTGATGTTTTAGCTTTGCATTGTCTAACTGAAATGTCTTTTTTTCCTGTTTCTGCAAATTCAAAAGGCTGTTGGCCACATTTCACTTGTTTAATCTGCAAGGAACTCAGCACCATGCAAATATGTCTAGTACCCTCTAGTGCAAATGAGGGAGATGTGCGTCGCATGGGGCATGTGTCAGGTGATCTAGAGATTCTCTGTTTAGGTGTATCTCTGTTGGAGACAGTGCTCTGAAATCAGAATATAATGAATTTACATATGAACTTGTACTGAGTTTTCAAAACATACAGTCTGTTTTTAATTGATTATGGGGCTCTGTGTGCTGTCCTGGATAGTCATGGATTTTTTTTTAATAACATTTAAATTCACTACACTTACCAGATCTATAACTCTCTGGTGGATGGCGTTCTCCAGTGCATCCTAACATGGTGTGCTAGACTCACTCCATGCCTCAGTTTCCTCATTAGAAAGCAGACACAACACAGGGATATTGTAGCACTGGCCACTCTTGCTTAGTGGACCTGAAACAGAGCTACTGCCTTAACTTCCCTCCTACAAAGGCTAAAAGCATTATCAGAGACCACACTGATTAAAGGCTCTGTGTCGTGTCTTGTCGAAAGTGTAAGTGGGAAAAGGATAGTGTCCTGAGAGCAGATGTGCCTCTGTTCAGCTATTGTCAACTCGGCATTACTGGGAGGTGTGACTTCATTTCCTTTTAAATCTGCCACTGAAAGTGCTGCCTTTTTTATTCTTCATGTCTGCATAGAACACCGATGATGCTCATGATAGTCACATGATGATACCTCTAATGATAGTCACATCATGAGTGTAAGTCTTTTCACACAGTTTTGGAAAGGACTCCCTTGATTCTGTGTACATTGGTGTCCTGTGGTTTCTCAGTCCAACAGTCTCACAGTAGAGAAAAAACAGGCAAAAGTGATGGAGTCAGTGAGCTGAAACATAAGCACCTCACCAACAGCTGCCATGACCCACAAAGGAAATCTGGGAAAGGTAAGGCAACATGCTGTGCTTCACAGAGTTGCCTTTCTAGGGGAACCAGTAGAATGGAGATGGGTAGGATAGGTTGAAAATGGCCTTGTTTGGAATAGACGCACATAGTGGAATGATGTAAAGCTTACGTAGTGTCTTCTTGGAGTTGTGTCAGTCCCTACATATTTAGCATGACCTAAAAAGGTAGGAGGATTTGTGTTAATGCATCTGTAAAAGCCTGGATCCATAACATGCCCTCAGAAATGCCCATCTCCAGGCTCTCCTTTCTTTTCACTGAAAAAAAGATGTCATACCTAGCAAAAGAGCAGAATGCTATGAGAGGAAAACAAGGCCAAGTCCACTTGCTCTATCTGTTGTTACCTTTCCTCAGTGTTGTTTTCCTGAAGCTAATGAACACTGCCCACGTTATTGCTTGCCTATGGCTACTTCTTTTCCTCTGGAGACCCAATTCCCTGTGAAAAGTCTCTCAGTCCTAACCAAAACCAGATAAACAGCAATGCTATTCCAGTTCACCGAGTGTGACTGTCACGGTAGTTGAAATCACCACTCAGTCCAGACAGTCAGGCGGGGCAGCTCATTCTTCAGGCTGCAGCAAAACTCGCCTCATTAAAGCAAGTCTGAACTGTACGCAGAAAAAAAACCCTGTAGTGGTATCACAAAGATTGGTTTCCGAATGAAAAATTGAGGTTGGACATGAACCCTAGGACTTTTTATCTTTTGTGACAAGTACGTAAAGCAAGAGGCCCTTGCAGTCTGTGCTGGAGGCACTAGATGGCAGTGGAAGTATGGCCAAGAAAACAGCTGTCCTGCTTCTCCGAACCGTGAAAAACGCGGAATGAAGGAGGCTTTACTTGAGAAGAAAGATAAGGTTGAGACTGTGGACGGCCTTGTGTGCACAGAACCCAAGGCTTCCCTTACAAGGAATACTAATTCCTCTTTTAATAATTTTACATCTCCTTTAAGCAGATTAACCTATTAAAAAACCCAAATGCTTTTTAGAGTATCTATTACCTACAGTTGTTTTTCTGGATCAAAGCCATTAAAACAAGAAAAGCCCGAAATGTCCAATTGCTGTTGGTTGCATGGCTTTTGTGTGTATTATTAATCTTTAACTTGTGTATTTAAGTTAAGAAATGATCTGCAGTTAGTATTTTTAGAGCACAATGAGTTTGCTCTTCACTGATAATTACACTGCTACAGCCTCTATCCTAAAAGCCGTTGACATGCCGCAGCCCCAGTACTGGAAGGTCTCCTTACAAGCACACGTCTGTACGTGCTGTCCTGAGACTCCGTATGGGAGGGCTGTGCACAGATGGGATCACAGGATGCAACCTCAGACTTGATGTGACAGCGAATGAAAATGGTGTATAAGAGCTTTTTACAGTGCACAGCTGCAAGATTGTTATTTCCCATCACTTTGAGGTTTTCTGAGGTGTCAGGCTCATCTTTTCTGCCTAACTTTTAAAATATGAAATCGATAGCTTGGGACTCTGCAAGGGACAGATACACTGTGTGAGAAAGAAGCAGCATGTTTGCATTGACAGAGGAATTGTCATACAGCTTAGCCTTGAACAAGGCAGTTCTTTGCTCAGAGGGGTCTGGAGACGAGGCAAGGCAGAGCCCTGCAAACGTGTGTGAAGGGAGGGCATGAAGGGCTCATCAGAAACAGGAACTGGCTGACGTTGGGGTGATCGAGAAACTTATGAAGAGGTCGACAGTGTGAAAGCAGAAAGGGAGGATGGGTTTGGCCATTATCAAGTGTCTCAGAACAGCATAAGCAGAAATATGGGAGAGGTAAATGAGCAGTGATTACCGGGAAAGCAATTCACTCCCTCATGCCAGGTTTTCAAAAGCTTTATGTGCTGTAGGTTAATAGCCAGCTATTTGCTTTCACTCTGGATTAAGCCCCAGGCTTCCTGAGGTGATGTCCTTCCCTGTCCCTCACAGACCCCCAGTGTCAGGCAGCTCAGCGCTGGACACAAGTGTGGGCTGTCTCAGCTCAGCCTCTCCAGCAACACCTTGCTCAGGGATATCCTTAGTTATGGGTTCCCTGGGTTGCTTTCTGTACCTTTGGCATTGCCCCAGAAAGGGCCTACCTGGATGTGTGCAGGGTCTGGGAAGCAGAAGGACTTTGTGTAAATTAAAACAAAGATACAAGGTCCTGACATGAAAATGTATCATTATGCCTTGCCTTCTGGAAAGCAAAGTGAGAAGCATTTCTGATTTTGACAGAGATTATAGAAATACCCAGAGGATGTTTGAAACTTAAGTGGGGACTGTTCTTTAGTCTTGCTTTTATGTAAGACATTCATGAAGTTTACTTCTCTAAAGGGTGGATACATAATTTGTGTGGGGTGGAGAACACACAAGGCAAGGAACTTGATGCTTATTTGTCTTCGGTGGCTCTTATGACCAATATTTTGTGCAAGTTTTTGTGGAGGAGGAAGAGAATGGTTCCTGTGGGAGTGTCATGCCCCTGTCTAATGAGAAGTAATGTCTTTGAAAAACTACAAAAATTTTCCTTATTGCTTTGTAACCTTAATACTGTCTGTGTATTTTTTTGTCCATTTTCTTTACAAAATTCCTCTGAGTGTTGGTTATTTTTACAGGCCTTTAGGTGCTCTGTGCTTCTGGGTCATGGCTCTTTTCCTTGTAGTTTGCTCTGACAGAAAGTGATCTTCAGGAACATCTCAGGTTTTCATTTTGCCTTTCCTTGTTATAACTACCTTTTTGCACAAAAGTGAGAAAGAAACCTTTCCATGAGGTGCTGAGGGACCAAAATGTGGTCACTGAACCCTGACAGGATTTCCCTTTCACTGACAGTGCTTTGAAGGCAAATTGCTTACCAAAAATGTGCTTGGGTAAGTGAAGGATATACAGGAAAGTGAAAGAGAGATTCCAAGATATCATATGACCTGTAGAGGACAGTGGTTATCTTTGGAACAGGTGAGTTATATGGCTCTGTCTTGGCCCGCAGGATAACACCAGGATGACTGAGCTTGGTGTAGCCAGTGCAGCCATGCAGCTTGGCAGCCTCTCAGCAACGTTTTGAGTCATTTTGAAACATTCCTTCTGCATTATTTAGTGAGGGAATTTACTTAAGACAGAGCCTTTAGCTCCTGAGAGAGAAGGAAGAGCCAGATGAGATGCTGCTGTAAATCTGCGCTTGCCAGTCACTGGTGAGAGGTCCTGCTTCTGGTTTCCCCCTCAGTCATCACAAACCAGCTGTATGGCCCCAGTGCTGCAGTGCTGGTGGGTGCCCAGGCTGCCTCAGCCTGCAATGCATAGCACAGAGCAGTAGAGTTAACAAGGAGGGCTTAAAGTAACAGAGGAGCTATAACGCGATGCCTGTGAGAGCCGTCCGTAACGCTCGGCAGAGCACAGTCTGCTGAGAGCTGTAATGTGAGAAACACCACGGCAGGCATCGGGCTCGTGCCAGGCCCTGGACCAAGGCAGGGAGGAAGGGTACCTGGGAATAGTAACCTGCTGCTAGTTATAGAATGTTTTAAGTGAGAGAACGGACCTAACTCCCAGAGGGAGTGAAGACAGGGAACTTGGTGACCTTCAGCTGGAGCTGAGGGTAGTTAGCCCTTCTGCAGGTAGGTCCGTGGTGGTTTCTGGTTAGGCTTGCAATCTGCCCTTACAACTCTCCTGGGGAAGAGATGGGAAGGTGTCTCAGCTGACTAAGGAAGTTTGGGAAGTAGGATTTCACCTTCAGACCAAGGGGACAGAATGATGTCATCTTGAGCTGGGAGTAGTTTTTAGTAGTGCTGATACTCCTGAGAAGTGATAAGCCAAACATAGAAGTATTGTCAGCCTGTCGGTAGAGTTCTAATACTTGAAATTGGGGTGTTTATGAGTCACTGAAGAATTATCCAGCCTTGACACCAGTCCTAAAGTCAAAATTTTGTAGAGCACCGATGTGAGTTTCTTGTATATGAGACTCCCTGTCTGTAAAATGGTGTGCCAGTGACATTATTCCAGTCTTGAAATATATTCATAAAAATTCTATCACAAATGAAAAAATATGATTATAAATCAGAGGACAAATACAATAATAACAGATCTTGTCTTTTAAAATTCCATCCCCCACCTGAAAATAATAGCTTGCATTATATAAAGTCAGCATCATATAATGGAATTTACTCTTGAGAACTGAAATACTAAAAGATGGACTGTAGCTAGTGAAGGCAACACAAAAATTGAGATATGAAAGATCAGTTGTTATGCAAACAAAAAAGGTTTAAGCTGAGCTCTGGATGCTGGGATTTCTTCAGGAAGAGAACTGTGATTCTGTGACCCAAGAGGCATTGGTCTGTTGTGTAAAGAATGGCTAAACATTTAGCTTAATATTGATAATTTAATGATAAGGCTTCTTTTTCATATTTTATTTATTCACCATTTTATAACTCATGGAAAAATGGAATGTCTATCCTGTGACAAAAGATGTTGGTATGGAAAGAAATTAATCTTGGAAAATTCAGGAGAAAAATTCCACTTGGAGATAACTATGACACATGGTTCCGTTATCTTCCTAGCTTCTTTCAAGGCAGTCAGGTCTCTAGAAAAATGAGGAGGCTGAGGAAACCAGAATTGTACTGACATGTACCTGGTGAGGTAGCAAAGGGGTAACAATGCATTCCTTGTGATGTTTTCAAAACTGCTTCTGCAAGAGCTTCTGATAGACCCGCCAAAGGACAGCTCTCAAAATCATCTCATTGCTGCAGCATCTTGAGCATGATGCAGGGTACCTGTCACCTGTGCCTGTGGTTGGAATGGGAAAGGAAAGCATGTCAAAGCAGTGATATTTTTCCTCATTGTTATGATATTATAATTTGTAGTGAAACTGTGGCTCTAGTGATCTCTTTTAGCTTCTATTTTTTGTATACAGATCAGGATTTTAAGTCTAGGGGAATTCAGATTGAGTAGCCACAATAGATCCATTATGTTCACAAAAAAATGTGCCACAGTGAGGTAAGAGGTCTAATAATTTTTCTGGATTTGTTGCTTGAGAAGTGTAAGAACTTGAAAAGAGGAGACTTTTTCAGTGTGGTCTTTTCTTGAATCCACTTGGTGCATCTGGAAAGTCTCCTTGTCTTCAACCAAAAGCACCAAAACAGGTGACTGCGAGCTTGACTTTGATGCTTCCTATGCATATTTCATGGTAGACATGGGCAGACCTTCCTAATGCTGATTTTAAAAGGATATATTACCATTCTAGAGCAGATCAGGATTTTTCAGATATAGGAAAGAAGAGTTCACACCAGAGCAAAACACAACCAGGCAGTTGAGTTGGTGTGTCTGGATTTGGACCCTTGTTTTCTCTGATTTAGTCCTGGAAATAAAACTGACAGTCTGTTTTTCTGTAATGTTGAGATTGATTGCTGTTTTGGGGGGATACATGAGGCTTTACTCTGAATTCAGCCTCATCTTACGCTGATTTACACTTGTTGTCAGATGAGTTTTGACATTTGAGATGAGCTGTTGTAAAAACATATGTATCTTCTTAGCTGGCAAAAAAATTTAGTATTTTAATGATGCTTAAGACAGCTCCAGCATAGAGAAGACACACTATTAAAAACAGTAAATCAAGCTCTGCAAGCATAATAGCTGAATTGGAGTTTGAACTATTCCATTGTCTTTACATTCTACTTCATTCCTGTTATGTACACACACAGAGGCATATAAACTATTTACAGTTATAGTTTTGCAATTTACTGTGTTGCTTACAGCCACAATACAATTTAAGGAAACAGCACAATATTGGACCAGCTATCACCAGTAAAGCTAATTTTGCTTCGTAAAATCCTCCTCAGTACATTTCTTCTGTTCCAAACTGAATATCTTCATAAACCACACTTGGAAGCATCTTGTAAAAAGTCTAAATATCTTAATAATGACAAAATATTTTTTCTTTTTACCACTGTCTGATATTGGGGGGGGGGGGGGGGGTGGGATGCGTGAGGGGGTATTGAGTAGTAGGAGGGAAAACCTGTGTTTCCTGGCTCTGCACTGAGTAATTCTAGCATTATCCATATCTTAATAGACTGGACAAGGGAGAAATCTCAGATACTGTGACATGAGAAGTCATCTTGCACTGTACTTCTTTTATGGAATAGGACTATTAAACACCAATCCTAGCTTACTCTCACAGAAAAGATTTAACTTATGGGTGCTCTGCTCTCTGTGTGAGAGATCTGCACCCGTATCTCTGGTTTCAGAACAAGCTCAGTAGCTACTTCCTCTCCTCCCACTTTCAGCTTCTTGTATTCTCTTTGCATCTCAGACTACGGGTAAACAAAGTCCTTCCATCTTTTGCCTTTCAACTACACAAGGCAACACTGCTTAAAATTCCAGTCTTTCGTATTCCATGAGCCCCTGGGAAGTCAATAAATGTCAAAGGAATGTTGGATTATTTATGTATTTATTAGGTCTATGCTGCATTTCTGAGAAGGCCTTGTGGCATTTGGTCATCACATTCTTCGAAGATATATCACAGGGTAACAGCACTGTACATATTAGAATTTAGATGTTTCCCACAATATGATGAATCTGTATTGTTCTTGAGACATTTTTGTGTTGGAAAAGCACTTCCCTCTTCATTATATCTGTTGCAAATAACTTGCTCAGCTCTCCTTTATGTTTTTGCATACTTTTTTAAGGATTCATAAGCAAACTTTAGTGCAAGAAGGAAAAAAACTGGTCTTAGATTTTGTGTATTTCACATATTTTTTCTCTGAATTAGTTCCAAGTCATGTGTGCTCTTTCATAACAAGTGCTAAAAGAAGAATCTCATCAGGATGATGCCTAAACCTTTTGGTAGGATTCAGGTAAAGATTCATGGCTCTAGCATTGGTGATAGCATCTTTCTAGCTGCACAGTTGGAGCTCAGTAATGAATTACAGTCCCCACTAATGCAGTTTGACTAGGGATAGTCTGGCACTCGTTTGAGTAGTTACGGGCAGCGGCAGCAGCATCTGCCCCACCGAGTTTGAATCAAAGAGGGCAGACAGCAGCTTTCTACAAAATCTGGATGTCCCACCCATGGATGTGATAAGCACTCTGTTGTCTTACCCTGCTGTAGTCTCTTTGAAAATCACACAGCATCAACAGAAATTATTTGTAGAGACTAGAGAACTCAACCCTAGTGTCAGAAGGTCCTATGGGCTTCCCTCTCCCCCTCCCACCCTACTTCTCCTCATCCTGTTTTCTGTGTGTCCCTGGTTTTGACTGTGGGATGTATTTTAGAATTTACCTGAATTTGACTTATGAGTCATCTTTTGATTTGGATAGAAATAACACACTAACTCTTTCTCCATTAGTGATGTTAGTAATGGAAAGGCAGATTCCGTAGCTTTCATGGTCTTCACTAAGCTTTCTGATCAGTGTGACAAGGCAAGGGACTGTAGAAACAGAGAGGTGTGATATATGTAAAATAAAAAGCCACTCTCCACAGCTTTGCAATGAATGGAAAAAAATGTGATTTGGGTGTACCATGCTCATGCTGGACTTGAGAAGATTGGCCAAGGACACTGTTGCCTAATTCTTTACCTTTAGTGAAAAACTAATATATGATTGTTATTATCCTGGCAGCGGAGACTCTTTTCTTGTCTGCATTCAGTAAATATCCTGATATGTGGCCTATCATCCATAAAGGGACAAAAGGTTCTGTTCATGCCTGGATTCAAACTAGTAGTTCATGGGCATTCAAATACTTCAAATATGTTTTGCTCAGACAACTGAGGCACATCTTCTGAAATCCATCATCTGCTGCGTTGTGATAGGTAAAGCTGGTAAACTGGTAATGCTTCTTTAAAGAATTCTAATAATTTTTTTTTATGAGTGATCTCTCAAGAGGCCCCACTCTCTTTCTGCATTTGTCCATTGATCTGTTTACGTGAACAGCTTTCACTCTGTTATTTACAAATTACTCTGACTGTGTTGTTCTCCATTTAGAAAGTTCTGACAGCCAAGTGGACAAGACGATGCTTTTGATCAGATAATCGATGTCCAGATCATTTATGCCTAACAGGAAGTAAATCAGAAACCTTTCAAAATGGTCCCATGAATATTACTGGATATTGGCATGTGTGTGGTGGTGTGCTTATTCTCCACAATCACCCATGTAATTCGTGGCTAGTTTCTAAAATAATAGGAAAAACTGACATCATGCTAAAAATGAACAAATATCAACTAATGCTGTATTGTTCCATATTATTTTTAAGCCTTCTGGATGTGTGTTGGTTACTTTGCAGACCAGGCAGGGACATAAGAACAAATTGCCCAGATGATTCTGCAATGAGACATAGTGTAAGTTATATCTGGGGCAGCAAGAAAGAGAAATGTAAAAGGAAATAAAGGTTACCTCCAAGATATTAAATATAGGCAGGTCCACATCTTGATGGTGTATTCACTTGAATGCAAACATATTCACCTAAGTGTACATAAAATCTTATTACTTTTTTAAATGCATCAATTTAGGAGTAGGCCAAAGAATTCCAAGGTCAATTATTCATATTTTTCATTACTGTAGATAAGAAATAAAATGGCTGCCAATGTCATTGGGGTACCGTTTTACTGAGTATGAAGGTGGAGTGTTATAGGACCTGCAAAGGGGCAATAATTTTTAGCAACACAGGTCTGCAGTCAACTGGGAAACGAGTTTATTACTGACAGAATTTTTACTATGCTGGCTGTAAGTTTATTAAGCAGTATACTGCATAATTTCTGTCAGCATATTGTGTCATTTTCTAAGCCATATAATAATATTGCTTTGAACTTCTATGGTACCTTCCATTTCTGTCGCCTCCTAAAAAGTTATACTTATGTTAATTGCCATGGCACCTCAGAGAGGCAAAGAAATATTTTCCTCCTCCTGGGAGAATCAGTACTACTTTTAGAAGTGAAAGTGAAGTGAAATGAATGGCTCAAAATTGAGCTGAAAGTTGGTCAGGGCTGGGCTTGCAAAGGGAGTAGCATCTTGTGTCTTAGCTGGTCGACTGACATCTCTCAATGCAGCTGATCTTGGCCACAGATTTTCTGCACAATAGTTAGTAAATGCCTTTTGCCTCAGTTCTGCTGATATGACTGTATTTCCTGCTCCTAGTCTTGGCTGTTGTAGAAATGGGTTCTTTGGAGCAGTATTCTTTCTGGAATGTACTTTGCTCAGTGAATTGGGTTCTTTGGACACACGTCAAAATAAAAACGTATATTTACAGGAGTGTCATTTTCCCCTGGACATTGATAGAAAGGCTTTCCCTGTATAGTGCAGCACAACCATAGTTCCTCCTCTGATAGCTGGTGGAGTCATCTGAGGGTGAAATCAAGTGCTTTTGATTATCTCGGAATACATCCAGAGCACTAACAGCTGGAGGCCCTGAGCTCATCGGTCTTCATAAGCTGTCCAGAGCTTGGACAGAAAACCTCCAAGGGAAAGCCAGGATGCTGTAAGCCACTGAGCTGGAGATTTCTCTCACTGGCCCATGTATCAGGTACACTGTAGTGTCAGAATGCATGGCACCTCCTCAATAACTGTCTGTCAGATTTGGTATGAGATAAGGCCTGATTATTTGTAGGACTTGATTAGGCAGTGTCAGGCTTTGTAACACTAAGGTTGTGAGCCCTGTAACCCATAATAATGTTCACTGTGCTCTGCCTACCTGCCCTGATTTTTGGTTACTGGTACACTATCTTGTTCTTCATTATTGTCCCTCAATGGTGTAACTGTGTTCCAGTGATGGGTGTGGTGAGCGGGACCCGTATCATATCGAGTACTGGGATTACAACTTTGATATGCACTAAATTCTTTGTGATGCTTCATTCCAAACTACAGAAACAACCTACCTGCTTCAGCGTGAAACAGTCTCACTTGCTTTTCATGGCAGAGCAGGTGACAGCACAGAGGAAAAAACAATGTCCACCTTCTTCATCCTTCTTATCCTGTTACTATAGAAGCTGCAGGCAAGGTTTCTGCAGAGACAACTAGCCCTTTTCAAACCAGCGCAACAGATCTGTTGGTCACTGTCTTGGCTCTCCTGGGTGAGTGCCCTGGATCCTTGCCTGGGATGCACAGGGCTCTCAGCCTTAGTGCCTGCCTCTCTCAAGTTAGCACTTCTGCTGGCTCTGGAGCCTTCTATTTCTGCTACTGAGACAAGAAGTAGAAGATTAGTGTTTAAGTTTCTTTAAACCACTAATGCCCTGTGGACATAAATCCCCTCCCAAACATTTGTTCATTTCTTCCTTCATCTAGACCTCTTCAGCCTCTGTAATGGGCTTAGAGCTGTAAACATATCAGTGGGACCAGTTCTATGCAGGCGCAACTTGCTCTAAGCAAGGCAGCAGATAACCATTCTGAAAGAGGTTCACTGACACACTTGTGTCTATTATAAAGTCAGGACTGCAAGGGTGACCTGTAGAATCAGATTTTTCCCATTTTTCATACCTTTATCTGAGAGTAGAAACAAATCAAAGGTTTTTATCAAGAAAAAAATAGTATTTTCCCTCAATTTCTTTTCCACCTCTGTTAATGTTGGGAACATTAAAATTAGGATTTCTGGTTTGGCTGGAGATTTCCTTGAAGGAAAGGGCTAAGGAGGGGATGAGCAGGGCTTGAGCAGTTCCAGAACAGTCGTAATTGAAGAGGTAAAATCTGGCACTCTAATGAGGGGTTCTTAATTTTCATGATTTTGACATCAAGACACTTTTTCTCAAGAGTGTTTTTGACCTCCCTTTTACAAGAATGGAGCAGTCAGCAGCTGCTGTTCTGCTCTGTGATATCAGAGGGATAGGGAAATCTTGAGAGTTTTGGAAAACTTGGTCAAATTTGATTCAGGAGCTATTTGTAGGATTAATCAAAAGTATAGGTTGAGCATCCACAACTCATGCAGACCTGAGGAAGAATTTTGGGGTTAACAGCACCACAGTCCTTATCAATCTGTAGCATCAGACTGATGCCTTGCTCTTTTGTCATTTCCTTTAGCCTATCTATTCTACCTATTTATCTGTTTTTATTCTAAACAGGACTACTGCTAAGCCTGCATAAAAATATGTATTTTTACTTTTGATAGGTCTTGTAAAAGCAGTGCATGTGTTTAATATCAACACAGAAGAGAGAGGAAAATGTCAGTGGTACTTGGTGTTTACCCATCAAAACAAAGAACAGAAGTAAATCCCACAGAGAGTTATTCCAATTAAAAGTCCTACTTTTTACAGACGACAGAATTCAGCAGCCTAGCAAAGGGGGAAATACTCTTGGCAGATCACAAGTGGAATAAGTGAAGGAAGGAGATTAAACTGAGCCTTGAGGATGAAACACCTACCTTGATGAGAAATAGGTTAAGTAATGCTCTGCTTTTCAATTATGTTAGAGCTGTGGGTGCTGAAGCCTGCTCATTAGCTGAGGCTATAAAATGCCACATTTATCGTGTCATTATTCTTTCAAATATTTGCCCAATGGGCTTGTGAAACGTTTAGCTCTCGCTGCCTGAAATACCCACTGGTTCTTCCAAAGGAAGCATCTCTGCATAGCTCTATACTCAGAAACATCAAATTCACACCTGTTAGCTCTCCCTTTATTAAAACAGTGCTTAGTACTAACCTTTTTTGTATACTCCTTGTGAAGAGCAACATCATGTCCTATTCACCCTCCTGCTGACAATCAAAGCTGTGCTGACTGTAGGTTCATTGCCAGACAGCCCTCTGGGTCAGTCTGTCCTAGTGTCTTACTCCCCACTGAACTCTACAGCCCCCTGAGGCTATTATTGAATCAGTTTTTCTCCAGAAAATGAGCATATGACAGCTTGGCTTTATTTCAGGGCCTGAGCTATTGCTTTATTAATCAAACAGTAACTCTATTTGCCTTATATTTAGTACTTGTCTTAGTCAATCTCCATCAGTCTTCCAGCACTTTCCTTACCTCAAGCATCTTTGACCTGTCACATTTTGCTTTGCTAGTCACAAGGCATCAGGACTTCTTGATCTGCTAACTGGGGTACCCTTACTGGTCTATGGCTCTCTTCCTTTTACAGCTGAGCATCCTTGATGTCAAAGGGTTTTCTTGGGGTATTAATAGTTAATTCAGCTCTTGAGATGTAAGGATATAACAGTTGCTGCTTTTTGCAAGCAATCCCTAGGGTTTTCTAAGAGTTTCCACCCAAATGACAATGTGTATCCATAACAATCTGCATGACATGGTAAATGCTATACAATATATAGGTACTGTACCTTCAGTATATTTCCAGTTCTATTAAGAGCTGATAATCAGCTTTATTGTAAAGACACATTTTCTTGCTGCTGATATTTTCACCTGTTGTGGGCTATAGACTAACTAATACTATCCTTTAGACTTTAATTTTTGACTTCTATTTGATGGATAGTAACTGACTGAATTCAGACAAGCCCATGAAGTAAGAAACAAAGAGCTGTGAACATTGCAATGCTTCCTTCTCGTGTTACTTGATGGTTTTCCTGGTCTGATAATTATCTAATGCAGTAACAGAGAAAAGGTCAGAGTTATTGTGTGTGGCTGCTTCTGAATGTAATTTTTCAGCTCATTTTTGGCATGTCATGTATGTAATCTCCCAGCAATGAATATTTGCATTTCACTCCCATGATTTAGGATTTTTTTTTTTTTTTTTTCTGTTCTGGAAATAGCTTTCATTGCTCTCTGCAAAATGTGCTTTGCAGAAATGCAATGTACTTTCTGATTTTATTCTGGAAATTTGATTTTGTTTTTCCCCTTCAATTCTTGTGTCAGTCAGTCTGGTGTAGGGGCATGAAGGAGGCTGGAGAGTAGGAAAGGAGTACGTAGGTAGATGATTTGTATTTCAATAAGAATAAAGAATATAGTTCAGTTTATAATATCATCCAAAAAATTAACTTCTCTGTGGAGATTAACATTCAGAAGTTTTTTAACCTGTATGCTTGTACGTGCTCACAGTGAATTACTGTTATTAAATCCAAGGAGAGGAGGGAAGCACTGGGGAGGAAACACAGTGTTTCCCTGACTCCTCTGGATCTCTACAAATACAGAAAGGCTCATAGGACAGACAGCTCAGAGCATGAGAGGTGCTCAGAGATGTCTGTTTTGATAGTGCTTGCAGTGTTTCTGTCTCAGAAGCAGTGTTAGTATGCAGGGCAAACCGTACAGCTGGTTTCACTCATCTTGCCTCAGAGCCAATCAATGCCTTGCGGGGAAAGATTTAGAATAGCGGGGATGGTAACAGTTTATAAGTTAGAGACAGGATTTAAATGTATCTTCAGGAACATCTGTATGTGGCATTTTGGGTTCAGGCAATGAGCTCACTTATTTCCAGAGCAGTGAGCCCACACATTGGGCTGTGCAGACATCAACTGCTGTAGGGGTTTGTTTCTTCTTGCAGACAGGTCTTATATCATCCATCTAAAGTATGGGTACCATAGGTTTCATAATTCAGTTGTTCGATGCCCTAAGCCTGACAGTCTCTAAGAGGCATTTGAACAATGCACTTAATAACTAATTTTCGGTCAGTCCTGAATTGGTTAGAGACCTGGACTAGCTGATTGTTGTAGGTCCCTTCCAACTGAAATATTCTGTTCTCTTATCTTTGTTTTGCTCTAAGTAATATATCTCACAGGATTTTTCTTATTTACAGAGTTCTTGTGTGCCTCTCTGCTTCTGATGAATCATTTTAAGGAATAGTTCAAGAAAAGAGTACAGGGAATTTTGTTATGTATTGTTATACCTGTTGGCAGTAGAAACAGTTCTTTCCCTTAAAACTTGTAGTCTAAGTAGCAAATTCAGTTTTGAGAGCTGTTCTCTTTCTTCAGTTTGAAGGATGTGGTCATCCTATCTGCTGACTATTATTAGTGTAAATTGTGTGTTTGCAAAGAAATATGTGGATGTAATTGAAGAGCAATGAGAATAATAAAAAACCTAGAGAAACATGGACTGTGGGAAAAAAAAATTAGTGTGCGGCTGTTTGATCTTCTAATAGGTATAAAAAACTGCTGCAAAGAGGAAGGCAATAATTCATTTTTCATGCCCAGAGCACAAGTAATTATGGTTTTAAACTACAGTTCTGAATCTCTCTGAGCATTCTCCATTGCCTTGTATTTCTTTCAAGTGACTCATTACTCACCTACTTGGTATTCTTATAAAATGTGCTCTAGTCTGAGCTGTGCAGTATGATCTCACCTATGAACCGCCTGTGACTCTCAGAAAGGGTGCTGTGGGGCAGCTCTCTGAACTAAATGCAGGTGCAGCAGAAACCCAGTGTAGTTTGAGCTGGGAGCCTGGCAGCAGAGCTGAGGAAGGACTTTGGATCTGGCAATCTGCAAATGAAATCACCATTCAGGAGTTTCTCACCTCTGAGTGCCTGACTTCAGCATCTTCGTCTTTCCTTCTTCATGACCTCACTGATAACCATCATATGGCCCAACTCACATGACCCTAATCATGACGTGTGTACCCCCCTCCATGGTCTGTAATGGCTCAGAAAACAGTTGGGCTCTCTGCTCTGATAATTAGCAATATAAATGTTATCTGTGACTGAGGGAAACTTTATACTATCTTTTAATCTGTTGGACATCCTGCTTGGAAGAAGGAGTAATTTTTCAGCTGCAGGAAAACCATGAAAAGGAAATCTTTTGTTGCTGTTTGACTGATTTTCACCCTGACAAATGGAAACAATCAATTGAAGTTACCAGCTTGGGAACATCTATCTTCCCTTTTTCCCCATGTGAAAAAATTCCCCAGCCTAGAATGATATCAACTTTATTGGGAAACTGAACTAGAATTCAGATATTTGCACTGATAATGGTGGTCTACATCATACAGCTTCCAAGGTTTGTAATCAGGGCTGTCTGAATAATGCTCATCTCAGTTTGAGTCTCTGAAAACCTTCTTGTTGTGACAGAGTATGTGTTGATTCATGTAGTCACATCTGCCATACCTGCATGCAGTCCTAAGTCCTAATTTTGAACCTTTTTTTTTTCCCACTCAAAAAGCTAGAATTAATTTTGGGTGTGTATTTAATGGTCCTACTTGGGCTACTTCACATTCATCTGGTAACATACAGCAACAAAAGCTCTGAAGGAACTAAAGATATGTGATGGCTTCTTTTAGTACTGTCATCCCCTAAAACATACTGTCATCTATCAGTCATTCCATCTGCTTTGGTATGGAAAATACTCTCTTAGGCTACATTTCCATCATAACAATGGTACAGATGTAGGTAGCACTTCCTTGGCTGAGGATTTGGCTCACATTACATTTCCTCTCCATTCCAGTCCCTGGATCTATCCCCTCATGAATCTCATTCCTGCACGTCTGGCACTGGTGTCCTTCTGCTGCTCTCTCCTTTCTCAGTCACAGGACTGGGGGAGGGGAGAGTGTCTGTTCTAACTTATTTTTGCTTCATTCTCACTTGAAAAATTAGTTGTTCAGATGCCATCCTGAACTGAAGACTTTTTCATATGGGGGGAAACCCAGGCAGGCTTTAAAGCATAAGGAACTCGGCAGGAGTCTCAACTCCTTTGTCACATGGTGGGTACTCAAATTTTTGAATTCACTGTTAGCACTCAGGAACTTTGTTTGATCTTGCTATACTGTTATATAGATGATGCCTCTCACCAAACTGTGATTCCTGCTGGTTTTATGCTGGAAGTAACCAAAAGATGATGCAGCCCTATAGCCCACAGCCTTTAGGCCAGCACGTCATAGCACAGCTATCGATGGGGTAGAAGAGAGCATAGATGAAGGGGCCTGAGAAACAGTCCAGAGGAACTGCAGGGTGCGATTGGGTACCGGCCAGTGCTCTGTAGCTCACCATTCAGCGGGAGCCTCTCACAGAGGCATCAAGCTCCACACTCAGAGCATATCCAAGTTCTGTATACAGGAACTAGAGGAAGAAAATACACATTTGCTTTCATCGTATCTGTAGAATCTTATAAACCCAGGTTTTTAGGATTTGCATGTGGCTAATGGGGAATTTGAAACCTAAACCCACAAGGTTCCCAGGAAAAAATTCACATTACCTACATAAAATAATACTTTTTCAACCCTACAACTTTAACTACAACTGCATCCCTGCTCTATCCTGCCTCTTTGTTTTGGTGGGAAACATTTCATTTTTCATTTAAGTGGTAAATAGAGCTGATGACTGAAGCTGGGGTATTTTCAGCCAAAATAACTACCTTGTAAAAAGAGTGATCCACAAAAACAAGTTACTGTTGTTCAGAGTCCTGCAGCGCATAAAGAAAATAATTTTGGAAATGCCTTTGCAAACAGGCAGACCTGCCACAAGCCTAATCCAGAATCTGTGTCAGGCCTCATAACCTTTTTTAAGATTTATAATTAATTGGTTATCTTGTTCTATTTCATATTTTCTTGTTTTGCACTTGGACTTAGTTGATGCTAATGCAGAAAGCACCAAGTGGCTGGAAACGGATATGATTCTGATATTTTCATACTGAGCAGAGGCAATGAAAGGGAGAAGTTTCTTTCAACTCCTCCCTGGAGATCCAGAAAGTGCTTCAAAGCCCAGAGACAGACATGAGAAGCCATACATACTTGCACTGGGTACCACCCTGACATGAAAGAAGGCTGTGCAAAGAATTGCCACAGTAAGAACGACTGAAAAGATTTCAACAGAGACTATGAGGTACTTTTCAGGCACAGCTCTAGATAAAGAAAAATTGTGTGTTTCTGCTTGCTGTAGCGCTTTAAAAGGTTTCATGCTTGTGAAGCCATGAGAAACAGCACCTTGAATCTGTATCCTGCTTTTCCCTCTCTGCATGCTCCACTTCAGCGGGAAAGCAACTGACAATCAAACCCAGTTTACAAAATCCTAATGATTCCCACATAGATACTCAAAGAAAGAGAAGTTCTGCTTTGTGTCCCTACCTAAAGTGGCCTTAGATGATCACTGTCTGTTTTAGTATTTGGTTTACTGCTTTTCTATCACTAAAATCATCCCCATCTAGTTTGTGTTTGGATGCACTGAGTCCAAATGCGAATGTACTCTTGACAAAACAGATAAGTAACTAGCTTAACTGCATTAAAATAAATTTATTTTAGACCAACTCCAATGAAATAAATGCACAAACCATTCTGACATGAGCATGAGTAAAGGCACATTTGTGATGAGAGAACACCTACACACAGAGAGCCTGTACTCCTCTACACTTACCAAGAGCCATGCATCTGTACCAAAGAGCCATAATCATCTAAGAATATTGGGGTGGCAGAAACATCCTGTTGAATTTTTCCTCTGCTCCATCTAATTTTCCCGATCTTCTGAAGCCTGTATTATTTTTGTAAGCAAGAGGAAACAATTTGCTTGCTAACAATACACTGGTTTAAATAGACCTTCAGGTATAGATTTTCCATAAACCAAGAAAGCAGCCCAGCTTATCTGTTGGCTTTTAATTCTGAAATTTATTAGCTCTCCATGTCCATTGCAGATACAAGCACAGTCTTAATTGCTCCATTTTTATTCTCACAGAAGATGCAGTAAATCTTAATGGTTGTGCTTCTAACATTAGAGGCAATGTAGTAGTTGTAGGAGAAAAGTATTCAAAAGATGTTAAATTAGTAAGTGCTTAATAATCAGAATTTATTTTGATTTTGAAAGAGTAAACACTGCAAGAATCCTTAAAGGAGAAATCCAGCTGGAATACTTTCTCCCCCTCCAACCCTGAGATTTCCTTAAAACATTTTCCTCACTCCTCCATCCCGTCTGAGATTTTTCAGAACTGTGAAAACAATTTTTTTTACTTTAATTATAATGCTAGTTGAGAATGTCTTCCGTTATTTTGGCTACATTACCAGCTCACATACTGTTTGTTTATAGCTCTCTGCAAAGCCATTTTAATAAGGTCAGATTTGCAATTTAAATTAACTTTAATATTTCTTACAAACTCCAGTTCTGTTTGTTTATGCAAGGGATAAACATACTGGAAATTTATTGTTTTAAAAATACATTCCTTTCCTTTTTTCAAATTGGTACATTGGGTAGTAAAAAAATCTTAACTTTATATATTTTCTTCTGTGAAAAGGAAGAAAACTTTTTTTGCAGGAAGAAAAGAACATGAGAGAGTAAGAAAGAACGAAATCTGTTACTTAAAATGGAAATTTTGGAAACAATCCACACTGAATAATTTATTTTACAAATGAAGCAAATGAAGAACTTTTTTTTTTTTTTTTCCTCCTAGGGAATTGCTACTTTAAAGATTTGTTAAATCTTTTGTAAAAACCAATATCTACACATGAATATCGTTGGACTATCCACTGGGCATTTTTATTCCCATACTGGAACTGAAACTTAACATTGGATTGTTGGTCATTACATTATGATAACACTTTTTTTTTAATTTGATGACCTGAACTTTTTCTTTCATCAGAAAATTTTCTTTCATCCCTATTTATATGAACAATAGATATTTGCAAAGCCTAGGATTTTAATAGCTAATTTTACACTCTTCACAGAAGACACTACTGCAAAGCCTGAATATGAAACAAGTTCAGTTTCCAATTAAATGAATATTGAAGTCAAGAATTGTGGTTTTGGGTTTTTTTCCCCCCAGACATTGATATAAATATGTTATGTGTAACACCTATCATGTGGTAGGCTGCCAACAGGAATGTGAACACTATGAGATGAATTTATGATGAGGGGTCCCTGAAACAGTGTGAACAATTGTTTTCATTTTTCACTACTTTGTTGAGCAGTTAATGTTTGATATTGCCGCATTTTTACAACACCTGTGTAACTGTCTCACTGTAGATGGCAGGCACGGCTGAATTCCTGCCACTTTGAGGTAGGGGAGTAACTGCACCACCTCACTGGTAACAAGATATTTCTGAGTGCTAGAAGAAAATCTGAAACTCATTCTTGGCTGGAAGCCTATTTTGCATGCACAGAGTCCTAGATCTTCAGTTACAGGCTGTCGATGCCTCTCACCTGATTCACCCACCCCTGAAGGCTGTTCATTAAGTCAAGAGCCACTGTTGCTGCAGAGTACCTTGTTTACAAATATGAAATACATTGTGGATAGACTTGAGATGATGGTGTCTTAGCCCCCTGGCAATGGCAGGCAGGTGTCACAAATGTACCTGTGCTTCGAGGACTCCTGCCATTGCTGCAGACTGTTGGATCCAGTGTCACTCTGTATTTTTCCTGACTATTTGCTTCCCTGTACAGACACGTAAGGTCCTCACTCCTTTTCTACTTTCTGCCTCATGGCCATCCTGGTAGGGGAAACAGTCAGGTCTGTGGGATCAGTCACTTCTTGATCTTCAGAGGCAGCCAGTGGAGAGACCACACAGCGAGTGTGGGTTTGTGCCTGTGGACATGGATTTGCAGAGGAGAGAGGTTGCTAATCAAGGTAGCAATGAAAGGTCTTGTGTTGCCTGAGTATTTCAGAAATTCTGGCTCTATATTTGTTTTGTGATGTGGTTTTTTTTGGTTTGGTTTGGTTTTTTTTTTTTGTGTGTGTGTTTTTTCTTTTTTCTTTTTTTTTTTCTTTTTTGTGCCAGCCTGCTAGCCATTTTTAAAATAGAGATAAACACACACCCTTTCTCATGAGACTAAATGGGTAAGGGTGTGAAGAGGACAGCAACTTATTCAAGCAGGAGGAGGGAAGAGAGGTCAAAGCTTGAAGAGCTCAAAGGAAGAAAAAGAGGGTGCTAACAGCAGTGACACAGAGGTTGGGTTCAGGATTTATTTCCCCTAAAGGTTATTCTGTTTCATTGTTTTTAAGAAGATCATTTCCTTCTGCTTTGAAGAAATACAGCTCTTGAAGTCATTTGTTTCTAGAAGCAACAGCAGGAAGGAAGAAAGGCACAGATAGGGATTTTTCAAGGCAGTGTTAGCCTTTGCCCTGCTTTATTCTTATTTGTCTGGAAATGGCTATGGCAGAGACATGGATGTTGGTGAGGGCAGAGATTTATCTTGCAGCTACTGAAAGTACAGAATTCTGGTCCATGAGAAGACTGAGCATCAAGTTTTCAGTAAAATATCCTTTTTTTGAAGTGAACTCAGTATAAAATTGAAGCTCACAGAAATGCATATGTTCTGACAAACGTATTTTCTCTGGTGTGGAGTTTGAGTCAGACCACAATAAAACAGTGAACTCTTGACATTGTGGCCAGTAGATTGGTCCTTAGGACATTGACCTAAAATCTGAAGTTCTCACAAATCCATGGAACTGACCTGTTCTATGAACAGCTGGATGTTCTGAGGATGTACAATGTGTTCCACCAAAAAGAACAAGAAAAGGTAACATGCAAATCCCCTCCACTCATAAAATAATTAAAAATCCACAGCTTCTCATGTTATACAAGGAGAACCCGTTTAAAAACCCTTGCTGTTTGACAGAGAAGAAATACTGTTTTCTGATCAATCTGAAATATAAGCTGCTTCCATGGAGTTTCCTTCTGCTGTAGCAAGAGAGAAAAATTAGATGCACAGAAAAGATTAATTTCCCAGCAGACTGTACCTGTGTCCGACACAAGTTTAAGAGAGAAGAAACCGATTTCTTCTCTGGGGCTTTGCCTCTTGAAGAAATACCACAGTTCTGGTTTTCCCATACTGCACCTGGTGCATCAGAACTTGCTTGCCACGTGTCTTTGCATCTTCTTAATGTAGCATGGCAATTTTGTTCCTGGCTGAGTTTATTAATACATTTCATAATTGTCTGTGCTATTTTTTCTTCTCTGCTCCTGTCTAGCTGTGCACTGTCCACCTGGTGGATTCTAACTGTTTGTTGTTAGTAACATTGTGGAATACGTTTATATATTTTTTTCAGACTTTGGAGGTTGAAGAGGAAGGTTAATCCCATTTAAAATGTAATATCTGTCAAAGCATTTAAAATCCAATTTAACATCTCCAAACCCTGATTTATTTCTGTGTACACAAATGGAAATAAAAGCTGTGTTATACAAGGTGTCTTGATGAAACATGACCCACACTCCTCTCCACCCTCAATAAGTCAGTGGGAAGTGGTAGGTTTGGCCCTGGGATGCTGTTATAGTGTAGATGTCATTAAAGAGATAAAATTGTTCAAATATTTTTACTGAAGGTTTTTGCAATGTGGAAAATTAATAAATGATTGAAATGCTTGGTCAGGTTAGAAATCAAAGCAAACCATGGCAAAAAATTTCAATCATGTCCAAATTCTTGAAAAATCTTAGGGTAAATACATCCAGCTGGAACAGTCTCTTCTGGGAGTGAGATAACCTTTAAGAAACAATTTCTTGATTCTGGTATTGTTTTTTTTTAAATTAAAATAGTTTGTGTTTTCTGGCCTTCATTTCCCACAGCCTGACGTTCACATAATCACAGAATGATTTGGGTTGGGAGTGGACCCTGCAGATATCTAGTTCAACCCCCCCTGCTTAAAGCAAGTTCACCTAGAGCAGGTTGCACAGGATTGCACCCAGGCAGCTTTTGAAAGCTCCAGAGAAGGAAGCTCCACATCCTTTCTGGGCAACCTGTCCCAGTGCTCCGCCACTCACACAGGAAAGAAGTTTACCCTCATATTCAGATAGGACTTCTGTCACTGGGCACCACTGAAAAGGGTCTGACCCCATCTACTTGACACCTTAAGATATTTGTAAATGCTGCTCAGTATTTGTAAATCTCTCAGTCTTCTCTCCTCCCAGCTAAAAAGGCCCAACTTTCTCAGCCTCCAGACTTAAGGAAGGCACTCCAGTCCCCTAATCATCCTCATGGCCCTCAGCTGGGTCCTTTCCAGAAGTTTTTTGTCTTTCTTGAACTGGGAACCGCAAAACTGGACACAGTGCTCCAGATGTGGCCTCACCAATGTGGACTGAAAGGACAGGATCATCTCCATTGACCTTCTGGTCACATTTTCCTAGTGCATCCCAGGATACCATTGGCTTCTTAGCCATGAGGGCACACTGCTGACTTTTAGGCAATTTGTCCAACATTAAGTAGTCTTTGCCTGTCTCTCATCTATGCTGTCAAGAAGGAGAATTGAAGCTGACTGGAAATATAATTCTTTTGGAGGATTCTCCTGGGAAGCTCTTGCTGTGGATATATGGGGACAATTAGTATATTTCTTCCTTCAGGATTTCTAACTGCATACAAATGCTTTTGGTAATTTTCTCTGCATCAGCTCTGCTTAGATTTTGAGGCTTTGTTTACATTGAAATCTCCTGTTTAAATCAGCTTTTGAGTCTGTTGATGATTTTCATCTGAACCGAGGCTTAAAATTTGTTTGGAGAGTTGTATTTTCAAACCCAAATGCATTGGAAAAATTTCAAGAGTGTGTTCCTCCCTTGATTCAAACAGATGAACTATCATCACATGAGATTTCTCAATGGCTATATGTACTGTGTTCTCTCTTTTTTTTTTTTTTTTTTGTTAATAAACTGAGCACTCAGAAATGTCCACTGTGGAGAGCAAAATGCCAGTCTTGAACAGCCAATAAAATCGTTCACCTGAGGAAATGTCATATTTCAATGAAGATAGTAACCCGTCTCTTGGTTATCCGTTATTATATTTTTTCATCTCACTTCTCACAAAAGGTGAGGGCTGTAGGCTTTTCATTCCATTTGCTGCTGCTTCTTCTCCCTTTCTACTAATAGATCTCTAATACTAATTCTTCATTTTATGTGATTCTTCTGCATTACGACCCCAAGAGTAGTCCAGTTGGTTAGAGCACAGTGGTAATATTGCCAGGGCTGTGGGTTTGACCCCTGTAGCGGTCATTCACTTATGAGTTGGACTTGGTGATTCTTGTGGGTCTCTTCCAACTCAGAATATTCAGTGATTCTGTGAGATAGGAACACTGAGTGAGGTTTGGTTGGCTGTATAATAGTAGTAGAAATAACGTGGACAAAACATATATATTTTTTGTTTGACTGTACAATGTCCCAATGGAAAAGCCATGAGTTTTACGCCTTTTGAAATGTATAGTGCAACCATATCTACTAACGCCTAAAGAGATAACTATCCATCTGAAGAATGAAAAGAGAGGAAAGAAGTGGCCATGACCTCACTATTAGCTATGGAACAGAAACAGGGGTTGATGTGAACCACCTCTTGCACTGAAATGCACATGCCAAACTGCTCCAAACCCTACTTGGAAGTAGAAGTTATGGAATGTCTTAATTCCTATCAGGATGGAGCCGCCTTATTATCTTAAGCCAGCATCCCAGTGAGGAGAGCCCTCAGCATAGTGTAAGGACCCTGGCATTGTATTCTTGGCTGTGCCACTGACTTACTACGTCACCTTACTTGACTTATTTAACTTCTGTGTCTTAAATTGTCTACAAAATGAAGATAGTTTTATCCACTTTATATGGATGTTGAGGTTTATGTCTTCTTTTGTTAATGATGGTACTGTGTGATCTGTAACAACTTGGCTGCTTGTCATTATGTTCTTGGACTATATTTCACAAGTCTTCAGTGATAAACACTACTGTAATTAGTCATAAACTGAGGGATATTTTTGCCTTCCTTTCCCAGGGACACTTATTCATTTGCTATTCATCCCCTTGTCACAGTGCTGCAGCAGTACACAATGATCAGTCATTGCAATGTAACATATGCCAGCTCCAAAAGAAGTGGAGCCAACAGCACTCAGAATAAGTGAGTTTCTTAATGTAACACACGGCTGATAAAAAGAGAAAGATAAATGAAGCCCATAATTCCTTCACTGCACTTTCTGGTAGTGAGACATACCAAGTTGCTGAGTAGGATTTTAAATGAAACCCCCTTACTATTTGTCATGAACACCAACCCCCCCCCAGTTATATAAAATAAAGTGAAAACAATCTTATAAAATGAAGTGGAACCAATCACTACAATTAAATGAGATCACTTTCCTTTTAGGTTTGTTACTTTCAATCAGACCTAATATAATGGGGATTGAAATCAAATTAAAAAAGTCTCTGGTGCAGCAAAAAATATAAATGTAAAATGCTGTTAATGCTCCTTCACTACACAGTGGCTATCATCATGGCTGTCATTGGGGTTGCTAAAAAAATGATTAGATGAAGCATTGTATCCTGAAAGACGGTACTCTCATTAATGGATTCTTATCCATTCTGTGGTTAACCAATTAACCAATTCACCTAAGTATTTTGGGTTTGAAAGACAGAATTATTGTTTTCCTATTTCAAGCTAGGTCACCTACCATGAGTCAGAGCAGAGGGAAAAGCTGAGTTACAGATGACATGGAAAAGTGATGACGGGACAGGAAATGCAAATAATTGAATAAGACACAACTGTGCATAGAGAAAGATGGGTGGAGAAAAGGGCAAAATATTAAGAGATATTTCCACTACCCTCTACAAATTGTTCCTGAAAATTCTTTGGCCTTATTATTATACTCTAACACAGAATGCAGATCTTTTATTAATTTAAGTAATATGCCATTGTTTGAATTCACAGATAAGAGATTTTGGGAATCTTGTGTTTAGTAAAATCCATGGACAGTGTGAGAGATTTGCATGTCTTCAGAGAAAGTTCCCTTTTTCTGCTTATAATATGATCAGGTAGGAACAAACAACATACATTTGCCAGTAACCTGCAAACATCTGGTGAATTTCTTGTAGCAGATTATTTTTTTGTTTACATTTTCATGTGTATAATGCAATATTAGGGGTGCTGTTTTATGAATACTAAGCCTTAAGTTGGTAGAGAGAGATATTTTATGAAGTGAATAAAATTTTAAAAATGAAGGGCATTTCTACTCCTGTCCAGAGATATATTCTCTTATGGAGTTATTCTGTAAGATTATGTTGAAATATTTTGCATAACAGAACCTGATAATTCATCTTAATGAAGCAGCATAAAAGAGAGAAGATGGAACTTGATTTACATTAATTTTTATTAAAAATTAATAGATTTTTAAGGCCAGAAGGGATTAATATGATAATCTACTCTGACCTCTAACAGGCCATCAAATTGCAGCCAGTGATATGTGTCTTAAGACTGATACCTACACATCTGAAGAAGTTCTGTTAAAAACAGCAGGATTTGATGGGGTCATAAGTGATATGGCTAGTAAGAGAAGGCCTCTTGGGTTAGCAGTGGTTATCCTAGTTGATGCATGACGTACATTTATGTGCATGTGTGTGGACTTGCTTTGACCCCACTTTGCTGCCAGCCAAGCCTAGTCTCCATTTACTGAACTCCCAGAGCTTGAAGTGCTACAAACACTTAGTTCCAGAGCTGATGCATATGCATTCACATATGAATGCACAAAGCATGGTGTGTCAAAAATGTTAAAGGTCTTACTAAAAGGTAAATCTTTCTAGAACAGATTTCTATCAGCAAAGTAGTAAATTTAGTGTGAATTAGATGCTTTAGTCAGTCTTCACAAACCATTTCCTTTAAGGGTTAATGCTTGTGTCTCACTAGGTGTAATAATAGTTTTGTTAGAACAGTTGACCTACTGTTGCTGCAGTTCTGAAGGTGTCTGTGTTTATACTACCATGCTATCCAAGTCAGATTTATGTGGTGATTGACAGATTGCTTTGGGAAGGGAGGTAATTTTTAATCAAAAAATCCCACATATCCCATGTCACTTTGTAATTCATAAAAAACCTTGCTGGGTAAGATGTAATTCAGGCTATGAATTCTCACTCATTTTTGATGACTGACTGCTGGCTTCTCTCTGACATTTAAGATTTTCACATACCAGCTGCTTTAGTTGTGATCTGCAGTGGTTCCTGTCTCAGTGATTGAGCTTCACTCTACTGAGCACAGCTGCACACACAGAGCTGTATCAAAACACTTTATTATATGTGTCCAGTTGGGAAGGAGAAGGAACTATTTTTCCACTCCTTTTTCTTCTGGAGTATGGTGAAAACACAATTCTCCTGCCAACTCTTTCAGTTCTTTCTTCTTTATTTCCTGGCAGGATAAACTTGGCATTTGAAGGCCAGGCTGACAAATAAATGCAGTAACTAGGAAGGCACTGAGGAAGTTCATTGCTATGATTATGTGGCAGTAGGATATTTGGAAGTTCTCTGTGATACTTGGTCTACCACTCTAACTTTCCATTTGCTAAAATGTAGCAGATTGTCCAATCTAGAAGCGATTCCCCACTAGGCATTTGGAGACTTAAATAAGAACTCATATATTTTTTCCTATTTGGTATAAAAAGCATCTGTGCATGGTACAGTTTTGATGGCTTTTGAGGGCCTACTACGCCCTTTGCTGCTCTTTTTTCCTCCTGTAAATTTAGTTTGCATGATCATGACAATATGGGAAATGTCAATTTATTTTTTCTACCTGTTTAGATATTCCTGGACACCTGGTATGTGTATTGATTAACTGACTTCCAAATTTAGGATCTAATTCAATTGTAAGGTCTATTTTATCGTAGACAAAAAGCCCTTTGCCTTCAGAAATGTTGTATTTTACAGAAGTGAAGGTGAGAAGATGACTTAAACTTTCTAAATCTAGTCAGAAATTATAGCTCTTTAGAGAATGATGTGGACCCTTTCAGAAAGTGAAACACAAGGAACTAAGTTGTTGCAGCTATGCAAAGACTCTTTGAGGGGATCTGTGACTCTTATAAAGTCAGTGATATGACCTTCTTGACACTGTCTTTTCCTTTATGACCATTGATGGCCATTTGTATTTATTTAGAAGTTCCAGACATCTTGCTATTTCTCTTCCACCCGGTAAAGTTACAGAGCTGTAGGAATTTGATTATGGAAAAGAAAACGTACATTTGAATCAGTCCAGTTCCTGAAAAATTAGTTTCCCTTTGGACTACTGCCCTGCTCTGTGCAGAGAACATGGTCTACATAATGCAAGTGAAAGAATAAAGCCAGAAGATGTCTCTTTGGGGTTATAATGGTGCTCATGGTAACATTAAATGGTATTGCTGTGTCCTCCACAGCCACAGTTTATGGAGACAAATTCATCTTTGTAATTTTACAAAAACTTACAAAGTGAGGCTTATCTCCATGGCTAAACATAGCAATGAAATGATTGAAGCAGGAGAGAAGTATTTTCTCATTTTTCCTTCCCATCTCATAGAAGAGGTGTGTTACTCTCTAAGTTACTGAATTAGAAAACGACTGTGCTTGAGAATGTCAGAGCAGTTCTGCTGTGACAGTGACTATCTGAGAGAGTGTTATAGCCAGGGCATCATGTCAGTAACAAACTTGTTTCAAGTACTTTTAAGTGATATTTCCACTGAATCTAGTTGAAAATGTCATGTAATGGAGCTGTAAGTGGTATTGTAAAGGTTCTTGTCAATACAGTATTCTCTAAAAGTGAGCAAATCATCTTGAAGGGTGCTCTACTAAATGGATTTATAATGTATTGTTGTCTTAATGTGCATGTCTTCTGACTAACACATACTGATCTGATTAAGTGCTGATTTTCACTTGCTTTTAAATTACAGGGCAATGATTGCTCTGTGGACTAAGATTTGTGTGACTCGTGCAAGAACATCAGTGAAGAAGTACTACAATTTTAAAGATCTCTATCTTGTTAGGTATTGTTGGACAGGAAGTTTTCTTTACTTAAAACATCTTTTGCTTAGTTTATTTTTATTACACTGCTTTCAGGCCTGGTCTTCTGAAGTCAATGCAAAGTATCCTTTTGATGATAATGAGCTAAGTCTCAGGTATGGTATGTGCTAAAGGACTATCATTACAAGAAGAAGTAAGTTTGATTTACTTGTGAAGCTGCTTGTGAGCTTTTCCTTAGGGTCATCTTCAAAAACTTGAAGGTCTTGTTCCACTCTGTAGTACCATGAATGTAATTTTCTTTCCCTCCATGTTTAAACTCTTAATATACTTAGAAAAAATTCTCCTTCTTTTGCTTTTTGGCAAGCTACAGACAGTTTTCATATACAACTACTGATTTAAAACTGTGCATTCAGAAAAAAAGACACTCCAGATGGCACTTCTGTGTGTATGAACAGTACAATATGTTTTTTGAATGCACGGAAGTGTACTCTTCAGTGTTTATGTTCTTATCTATTGCCATGTAGCATTATGAGTAATTTTCTGCATAATTCTGAAATTCATTCAGGTGCTGATCTAGCAATGGAAGGTAACTTTTTCCTTAGTGTTAATTCTGTTTTTTGTGTCAGTCAGGTTTGTTGTTACGTTTGGTCTAGGCTGGTTGCAATAGGGCATGGGGTCACTACCTCATGTGACTCATTGGGAATGCAGGAACATGTATGTGTGTGTGTCTGTGTCTATGTCTGTGTGTGTGTGTATGTCTGTGTGTATGTCTCTGTGCGTGTGTCTGTGTCTGTGTCCATGTGTATGTCTGTGTGTGTGTCAGCGTCTATGTCCGTGTGTGTGTGTATGTCTGTGTGTGTGTCTGTGTCTATGTCCGTGTGTATGTCTGTGTGTGTGTCTGTATCAATGTTCATGTGTCTGTGTGTATGTCTATGTGTGTGTGTCTGTGTCTATGTCCGTGTGTGTGTGTGTCTCTGTGTATATTGTCTGTGCATCTGTGTTCATGTCTGTGTGTGCAGGGGCAGGGTGTAGGAGCAGCTGTGCTGCCAGTAGACGTCCTCAGTAAACCTGACTAGTGAAACTATGGCTGTGTTGCTAGTGCCATGCATTTCTTAAAACTAGAAGTTACACGTGACTGCTTGGAAACACAGGGAAAGCCAAGAAAAGAATCAAGAGGGGAACACTGTAACACTGAGGGAGCTGGTTTGATCTGCAGTTCTGCCTTGCAAATCTAGCATTGTTTTTGTTCTCTGCTCACTTCCTCAGTTTGTGTCAAGAGAATATTCTGGTGGCTCGACCTTAGAAAATATACCCCCAAGAACACTTTCAACTAGCTTTCCATATCTTACCGAAAGCAGATGACCAGAAGCCTCAAAGCCACTTACTAGTTTCTTTAATGCTTTGGAAACATAACTGCAAAGTTTTTTGATCATTTATTTAAAATGTGCCTGTGAGTTAAACAGAGAAACAGCCCAGGAAAAGAAAAGAGAAACTTTGTTCAAACTTCCTCTGTTTTGTGCCTGAGCTTGACAGGACCTCCTTTAGGGATGAAAGCTTAGACGAGGAAAGCATTGATGTGGCATAAGGAAAAGGGACTTGAATATACCATTCACTTATGCAACATGTACAAAATACCTTCCTGCTATGAAAAGGTCTCAGCTGAAATAAGGAGGTGGGAAATAATTCGGATGATCTCCTTTGATTATCTGCTGTGGATGAATGAACAGGCCATTCGTGTAGGGCTTGGATAGCTGTGTAGGTGGGGTCTTGTCTGCCTGTACACTGAGGTGGACTGAGGCCCTTTGGGCACTGTTAAACTGGTGGAAATGAGGGGACTTGATTACCAAAGGGCTCTGAGGTCCTTGAGGTTGTCAGTAATTCTCTTTCTTGCTGTGACTTCCAGCGTTGTCAGAGGGGACTCAGCAGAGGTGAGCCTGCAGGGAAGGGGTTTGCCTGGCTTATCCTCGACCTCATTTGAAGATCTGTAGCATGTAAGACAGGACAAGTTCATAACGGGTTCTGGAGGAGGGGACCATCAGGATGATAAGAGGTTTTAGATTCAAGTCAGATATGCAGTGTCATATTTGTCCTGCAGAAAAAAGTTCAGGATTAAGTTTAAACAGAAAAGCAGTTAAAAATATAACTAGTGAAAGTTTTTTACTTCACAAAGGAGATGTAAGCAAGACAAAGCCTAGTTTTCTTTTAAAGCCTTATGACCAGACTTGCATAGTTTATTTTGAGCTATCACACATTGGATGTATCAGGGCTTAGTGGATGATATTGCCACTATTTAAATATGGTCTAATGGCTTGAAGTCAGATTACAGATTCCTTTCCTTCATTCCAAAAACATCTGTTAAACGTTGCTGGAATATCACTTTAATGAAGTTTTCACCTCAAGTTGCATGTTTGTAAGATGCAACAGAGTCTCACAGAAATATAAATTTCAGATCCCCTGATCCTCCTTGTTTTCATGTCTTTGCCTCCATGCAATCTTTTACCTTAGGGCACCACAAAGTGGTGTGTGACCCTTGAGCTAGGATGCAGATAGACATTTCTGGAATGATGTGTTCTATGAGCTTCCCTGACCCTTGAAGCAGGTTAAACTGATGGCCACTCATTCCATTTTCCCAGAAAAAAAAAATTTGCAGAAACAATATTTTCTATTGAAAAATCATTCTGGCAGCAATGTCCCAAAGAACCTCACCAGTCAGCTTTAAGTGCAGAAAAATGAAGTTAGTAACAAGAAAAAGCTCATCTAGCAAACAGGAGAAAGAACTGTAGGCAGTGTGACTCAGGGCAGACTTCCAAATATTGATGGTTTGGGATAAGAAACAAATAATAATAATAATCTGTTAGTCAAAAGTGAAATAGATAAAATGCTCTGTTTCTATAAGGATATCTCCTGGAGCTGAGACATAAAGCAGAGAAACTTTACAAGTGTCTGTCAAATCAGCTCAACAGAAATAAGATGCGTCTCCTGATAGCAGCATCAGACTGTCAGCTGTGTGACGGGCCCTGAATAAATTGCTATTTTCCAAAGATTTCTTCAAGAACAGAAACATAAAAGCAAAAGAAAAGAATACAAACAAAAATCCTCCACACACAGTCTCTTTATCACCTGTGCCTGAATTTTAAGTGAGAAATATCACTTCTGAATAGATATACTTACTGTGTTTGATGTCTCTTAGAATCACTGGATTTATAGTCAGTTTATTTGCAAGATGACCCATCCCAACAGCAAAGGCTAGACACTTTTCTCCACTCTTGGGTAGGTGTCTTTTTTCCTGGGTCATCTGCAGCATGGGGAAAGAATTAACTAGAAACAGTCTGAGCCCTGGAAAGGGTGTAAAGCTGACCTCATTTCTGCAAAATTTATTTTTCATTAGACCTCCAAGGGGGTTAAAAGAATGCTTTAATGACAATGTTATTGGCTCCCATATGAGGAAATACTGGAATTACAACAACTTGTGTGATCATAACTCCCATTTTCCCTGCTGTGCTTCTATAACCAGGCACTTCACCATTTCCTCTTATCTTTTTTTCTACCTCCTCATCCAGTTGCTGTCTCTCCACCTGTGGCCTGCTGTTGCACCCTCCCCAATGACATTTCTCAGTCCCAGTCTTCAAATTCCTTATGCAGTTTCCTCCCTTTCCACCAGCTTCTTGTCTTGAGATCATCAATCAGCTAATGCATGCCTTAGATCCAGCTTCAACATCTAGATTCTCTTCATTGTCAGGACTCACACTGATCTCCTCACCCAACTTTTTCCAGGGTCTTCTCCCTCGTGCCCATTCCAATCCCAATCTGCTTATTCTCTACTCCACTTGCTTGTTTTTGTACTGGAAGCTGATTAATAACACACATGGATTATGAGCTTGTAACATCAGTCAGGTAGAACCATTCGCAGAATTTCTGTCATACATGCTGCAAGTCTGCCACCCCCTCCAAACGGTTTTTTCTCCACTTTTGACCTCTTCTTCCAGTAGTAGTGGTGTGCCAGAAATAGAGCAACTCTTTTTGGTGTCAAATGCAGTTCAATCACTGTAAAAAGCTTTCTTCCCAGCTTTATTATCCTTCCTGTTAGTCTAGACAGACTGCCAGAAGAATGGGGCCGTACAGCTCCCCGCGCCTGAGCTGGGCTGCTGAGAGCTAGCTCAGGTAGCACCACAGGGGGTTGTTCAGGCCACAACAGCGACTCTTTGCCTTCTGGTCTGGGCAGCCTGTTTGCTTTCCGTTATACCTGAAAAGAGCATTTACAACATAACAGTGAGAGGCTCCTTGGTTTAAACTCTGATGTCCATTCTGTATCATCCCAGAGCAGCAGCCGAATAGCAGGTCTTCCTTATTTCAGCATTGTCAGGAAGGCAAGAAATCCCTCTGCTTCTCTGGCTTTTTTTCTCCAGAGCTTTTTTTATAAAACATGGATTGTGTTTTGCTCTGCAGCTGTAAGTACTGCTTATGCTGGTTTTAGAAAATTTCTCAAAGGCCAGGTTAATCTGTTATCTCCTGAATCAGCACAGGGCATGAGCTGACTGACAGTGCCATGGCAATAATAATCATGAGTGCATTAGGTTTCCTGCCTAGGTTTTTTCATTTAGTGACCAAGTTGCTTTGGGGTTTTGGGGTCGGGATCCATTTGTGACTTCAATTAGAATGACAACAAAAGGAAAAAAATGGAGGAGGAAAAACCCCCCAAAACTGTAGGAGCTCTTAAAAATATTTATGTGACATCCTCTTAGTCACTGACATACTGCATCATTTACATGATGGCTTGCACATCCTTTTCTGACATTTGAATTACAATAGTGAAAGTTGTTTTATTTTTCCTCTGTGCATAGACTTAAAAAGGGTACTAGAGCTTCCTAATGTGACTGTTGGGTCATAGACTTGTTTGTTTGGCTTTTGTGTGCATGTGTGTGTGTGTGCCGCAAACAAACAAAAATATTTAAAAAAAACCACCCCATCAGTTATGAGTGTGTTACTGTATTAGCTAATAGAGTGTTTGGGTTAAAGATTTTATGAATTGTAGCATGAGCCTTTTTATTCTGATTGCTATTAGAGTTATCCATCCTCAGCTTCTAAAATGAAATGGTTTCACAACTTTTGTGTTTCCTAAGGTTCTAATTTTGGTTTTCAATTTTTTTTGGTGATACTGCTATATTGCCTATTTTGTATTGGAAATAATGGCAGGCTGGCCTAAACAGTGATCAGCAGCAAGACTCCTAGTGATTTCAAGTTACAGCAGAGTTTAGCTTAATGAATTCAATAACTTTTAGCATGTCTTACATGTCCGCTAGTGCTTTTATTAATCAATCTGCTGCCAGCTGCTTGGACAATAGCTTCTTGTACTTCATAGCCTGTTGCTTAATCAAGAAAGTATTGTTGCCTCAGAACTTGGCAAGGACTTTAAGCCAGATTCATATTTCATTTACTTCTGTGAACTTTGAAGAGTGGTGTGGACATCAGTGGTGTTATTTTGGTTTTACCTCTGTATAAATGTGATTGCTATATGGCTCTTTAATTTTCAAATTTATCTTAAGAGATGTATCACACTCACATGGAACTTTTTCAGCAAGGTCTTTAGCTGTGAAAACCCCTTTGCTATGGATGTGTGCATGTGTGTGGATGTGCATGTCTTTATGTATGTTGTATAGAACATGAGATCTTACCCTTTTCATTTGCTGGGTCCCTGCAGGCCAGCACAATACTAATTACCTTGGAAAATAATTGATGTTTGTGTTAAAGCCAATATGCAGGTGGAATGCATTATAATTTTCCATTCTTTCATTTATCTCTTTTTAACAGCTGATTGCTGCCTTGCACAGGGAACTGAAAAGCTTTATCAAAGGAAATATTTGGATACATACAAATTTAAATCACAATTGTCTGATTGAAAGGTCTTTTATTTTGTTCAGCTTTTTGTTTGTGATTTTTCTCCCATATGATTTGATTGTGTTCACAATGGCCAGTCTGAGAGAGACCTTTCAGAGACTTGACAAGTGGATGGGAAAGGCCTATGTAAGTGCGGCTCAGCAAAGAGGTGAATTAAACCCATTCCAATACTTAGACTGTAGTGAAAAAACCCAAAACTTCCTATTTAATCCTTCATGATAATAAGCAGACACTGCAGGTCAAATAATATTAAAAACTATATTTTTTAATAGGAATATATTATTTCTATCTCTATTATCCAGCATAACTCTCTGTAAAGTTTTGATTGTAAAGCTGTGATTATGGAAGTGGCCAATAACCTCAGCTCACTCAGTTCCTAGTAGGAAGAAGAGAGAGGAAACGTTAGTAAGACAAGTCACCTTGGATTCCCACAAAATTGCATGGTCCCCTTGCTTCCTAAACCCACTGTTTCCTGGCCTGTCTGGACACTGTTAAGTATTCTTCTAGAGCCTGTAACTTCTCAAAGGATGCTTCTTTTATCATGCAAAAGTAAAGAGAAAGTGCATAGAAGAATCAGAAATTTTACTTACTGGAAAACTTAGATGCATTCAAATTCATACCTCTTTGCCTATCAGAAGATCCATAACTTCTCATACTGTGTCTGGCAATAGGATTTAGCTCTGGTTTTACCAAGTAAGGCTGTAGTCAGATTAGGGTGATAGTACAGAATCTTTCTAAGGAAGTAAAGCCTTGAAGCCATTTTGGTCTCCACACAAAAGGAGACCTGGGTCATTCTTTCTGGTTACCAGTTATGTGTTTGTGTCAGAAGACAAGGGCAGACAGCTAATATTTTGCTTTTACTGGTTTTCTGTATTTCAAATTATCAGTATAATAATCTCGTTCTCCAACTTTTCAGTGAACAAAGTGAAACTTCTTTCACATTCTGCTCCACCTAGCAATTGGTCTGAAATTGTACTGGTTCAGAGAAAAGAGGAATTAGAGACAACATGGAGTATGATTAAAGTGATACAGTTCTAAAACTTCCAGCCTTATCTCCATTTCACCCAACTGTAAAGAGATCGTTTGAGCAAGGAAATCAAATGTGTCCAAAATCCTGGATGCATTGCATCAGCTCCAGTAGCTGAGATGGTTGGCCACACCTGCCCAGTGGGCCACCTAGAACTAGACTTAAACACACTTTGGATAAAGCAAGTGAGTTATCTCCAAAGCTATCACTTCCACATCAAATGCACCTATAATTACTTTATAGTACAACAACATTAAAGAAGAAATTTATTATTATTACCAGCAGCGGTCCACACTACACTTTAGTCAGTGGACTGAATCCTGTAAGTGTTCCACATGAGAAGATCTCATTAAAATTAATGGTAGTCTTTTCGGTACAAGCATATTTACTACTCTCTTGTGATTGACATTTTAAGAATTATTTTGCTGAGGTTTTACTATTCTTACTGTAGTTCAGTAGTAAGGATCCTTTTCCAAAAATGTTTTCATGAAGGTGGTGAAGCATTATACAAATGTTTTTAAACAAATAGGCTTTGCACAACAACAGAACAGTGTAGATTTAAAACCCACAAAGGGTGCCCGCTTTGCGGATTTAACAGCTAACCTAATTCATGTGCTTGTTCACCAGGCTGGCATCTATCTCTTCTCATATTTTCAATTAGTCATACTTGAGGTGCTTTGTTTGCCCATGCTACTTTTGAGTTGTTCTTTTGCATTGGTCCGAGCCTCTTCTTGTCATAGTTTTCGTAAGTGAAGAAGTTGAATGCTTTGGGTCAAAATGGTACTTCTTTGAAATTTTCAGTTAATGTAAAAAATGGTAGATCTTAAATTCAAGATTGAGCAAAAACTTTTATTATTTTTAATTGAGTTGATCTAATCTAACAACTTTACCACATCACCTTTATGCAAAATTTGTGCAGCTTTTTCAATTTTAGAGTAATAAAATAGAAGGTATTTTTATTATTCTGCAGTTTAGAAATATTAAGAAATCATCTGTACCTAATTACTCACAGGAATATTGTCCTCTGACTGTACACAAGTTCAATGGCAGTTTCTCATTTTTTCAGTCTCTAGATTGTATTTTTGTTGTAGGAGTGACATAAGTCACAAGTATTTTGCTTACTTTCTCAAATTCATCATGCTGTACTTTTCCTTACCTGGGCAATGACTATATTTGATTAGTGCCAATGAATTTGAGACAAAGAGTGTATATCTCCTGTGCATATTATATTACTCAGTTATGAACACCAAGTGCATACTGAGGATAAGAAGGTAGGGGAAAATGTATTTTCCCATAGATATGAGCCCAAATCTATAAGTGGAACAAGTACAAGGTCTCCAGAGACTTTTTTTATATTATAGCTATAGGAGAAAAAAGCAATAAAGGGAACACTTTAGCTGTGTTGAAACAATCTGTCATAGAACAGACACGAGTATGTTGGCATACCTGCAGATATCTGTTTTCTGCATCCACTCATAGAATTCCCAGGATCCTCCTCTATGCTATTGATTTCTGTGCTATTTATTTGATAGATAAAGGTGTCTCATGATATTCTATCATTGTATGTTTATAACCTTGCCATTTCAGCATGTCAGAGAGTTATATTAATGATGAGGGTGAAAAGAAAGGTAAATGTTTAATTGTACTGAGTGAAATCCATCTCATGTCTGATAACATGGTGCATTCTTGATGCCGTTTAATCATAGTAGAGAGATATTTCCTAACTTCAACAAGCGTTACCTGAGCTTCCTCACTTTGTCTTTCTACACAATAGAAAATTGTGTGGTCTAGTCCACTGTTTGAGTTTCAACACTTAGTTTAACAACATTGCGCTTATTTCAACCAGCTCTTTACTTATTTTCCTAACCACCCACATCCATGTTTTTTTTTCAGCAGCTCATTAAACTGGAAACAAGAAGGCAAATAATTTGTGGCAACTATCATTTCTGGTTTGTTACGATGAAAACGCAATGGCTTTTTTTGTAGAGAATTTAAAACCTCCTATATGCTGCCAAAAGTGTTCTCTTTTTTTTTTTTTCTTTTTCCCAAAGATCTGATTAATAGGGAATGTGAATGCATTTGCTACTTTTAACAAGCTCATCTGGTATTTTGGTTTTGCTGATAAAGAAATCAAAGCAAATCAGATCCAAAAGGCTATACACTTCCCAATATATGTGGGAGAAGTACTAAATTCAACAAGAACAATCCAGGTTAGCCATCAGGTAAAAAAAACCCAACCGAACCAAACCAGCAGAGGTAATGAAGCACCAGAATGGATTGTGGTGCTCTCACCCTAGAGGCCTTGATTAGACAAACATCTGTCATTAATGATGCAAGTACTCCTACTCATGATCCCTCTGTAAGTAGGAGTATAGACATTCTTATGAGGGCCTATATGGTCTCATTTGTTCCATGATATATAGTAAATATTGCAATTCCCAGCTGTTAGGCAACTCAGAATACACACTGCAAAGCGCAGCAGGCACAAAGAAATCTAAAATTGTTGAGGTAGTTTTTTCTTTTAAAGCCCAGGTCTAGGCATCTAATATAGTTACTGAAAGCAATTTGGGTCTATAAGCCAAAATTGTTTTTCAATTATCTGCTTCAGCTGCAGCCCAACTTTAGAGTATCTACACAAAGTGTTAATGATATTATCAGTCCTGTAGCACATCAGCAGTGGCTGTGGGAGTGGTACCCTCATGCTGTGCTTACCAGCCCAGGCTCAGCACAGCTGTTTCTGTATAAACCCTAGCCAGAGAAGAAGATACGTTGAGAGAAACAAGGACAATATTCATGCTTTGAACAGCATAGCAAAGACAGTGAAAGATCAAGCCATTGTCAGGTAAAGCATAAAACGGGTCAGGGCTCTACATATTCTTCTCTGGAAGGATGATGTGTTTGTCCATCAGAGCGATACCAAAGATATGTGACTTGTTATTTGTAAAACTAATGCCACTTTCTCCGGGCAACAGTCTGAAGGATCAGGCCATACTTGCTGCTTGCTTAATGCTCCCTGGTGAGTGTGGAGCTGACTGGATATGTTGCCAAGTGCTGCAGAGGCTGGTGGGAGTGGGAGAGTGATGATTGCTGGAAGGAGGGAATCATGTTATGCACAGCAGGCATGGGGCAGTGCTGATGACTGCCAGGGCTGTGGAGGTGGGAGTGTAGTCTGGGAGAGCAGTGGAAGGGGGATGTATTATCAGAGGCAGAAGCAGCCATCTGCTGCCGCAGTCCTTGACATGGGATATTCCTCTCATTACATCCCTAAATTACCAGAGTAAGAGTTCACAGAATCTTTTTTTCCTAACTGGAAGCTCTTCACAGAACTAATACAATTTCTGTACTTGTTAAAGGATCAGAGGGACTTCCTCCTTACAGGACAGGTACCTAATAACACCAGTACAGTACAGCTGCAGTGATTCATTTTCAGCTAACTAGCTGCAACACTACGAGCTGTGGCAGCCCAAATTTTATTTGGAAAACATTCCTGCAGGGCAAACGGTTGGGCTGTTTGCAAGTGCTGAGCTCCTCACTGTTGCTGGTAAACTGCTGCCAGCTCCTGAACTGACTGATTTAAGGCAGACCTGGACACAGCTGCTCTATGGCCACAGTGCAGTGACCAGCACCAAGACTTACACTGCAGGGGACATTCTCTCACACAATGAGAACAAGATCAGCTGACTTTAAAGAGTGGAAAACAATGAACAACGTATCTTTTAAATACCCGTATGCCTCTTTAAACATTCCAATGGAAGTTATTAAACTTACTGATGTTATTAGAACAAGTACTGTGTATTCCAACAGGAGAAACAAGATGCAATTACCCACTCTATTGAGAAAATAAGGAAAAATTTGAATTTTTCAGTTCCTTGTAATACTTAAAATCTTCTTGACTTGACAGGATCTAGCATAATGATAGATATCAGAAAATTTATTTTGGGAAAACTATGCTCAGTTGCTTCCCTGATGTGCTGGTTTAAAAGTAAACCGGCAGGAGAAATGAATCCAACTCAAAAGAGTTTAGAAGTCAGAACTACAATTTAATAAAAAGATTACAATAGATACACTGATACAAAGGAAAATTGGTTTCAGCCCTCAAAACCCAGTTGTACAACCCAGCCCCCTGGGGCACAAACAGTATGGTGCTCACCAGCCCCTGTGCTGAGCACCACGTGGTCCCCCTGAGTCCAAAGCAAAAAGAAAAGGAAAACCTGCTTTCCTTCCAGAAGGTTGGTGGTCGCAGTCTGGTTGAGAGTGGTAGTTGCAGTCCTGTTGAAGTTCTGGTCCTCTTCTCAGACTGACAAGTGAGTGAGTGCCTCCAGTCCCCAAACCCCAAGCTTATATACGCTTGGGTTCAGATGGGAACACCCAGTACCTCCCCCAGAGTGAGGTGCTTCACAATAGGCAATTTACTCAGTGAGTCACAGGATATTTTGGTCCACTTGATGGCCCATTAGCAGACATGACCCCTCAGGTTGGGTATGAAGGTGTTAATGATTCCCAGAGGGGAGTTATCACACCTGAATCATTGGTGTGAAGACAGGGAACCTTCTTATCTCTGTTTTCCCACGCACCCAGTTCATAGCCTGAGGTGTCAGGTGTGTCCTGGGCAGCTGTTGCAAACAATGCATCATTAACAGTTCGTGATAAATGGCAGAGAGGGTATAGAATACACAGTTCCAGTTACATTCCCACAGTGATAAACTGGTCCCAGCCACTATAACTAGGACACCTGACCTGCAAGCATGCACTCAGCTCCCAAAAGACACCTAAGGCCAATACTCACTTCTCAGCAACATGGTTATGCAGTCCATAACATGCTGATGATACCTTATTTTGACTGTCAGGTAGTAAATTTAATTTTAAAATTAACATAATGCATTAGGCACAATAACTTGACCTTCTGTCTCAAAATCTATGATCTCAAAAATCTGATTGCGCTAATATCTTTTAAGGATTTTGGCTACTTTAACAACTTTATTACCTTGTCTGTACATACATAAAATTAACATATTAACACATTATTAATATGTTTTATTATCCCATTAATAGAACTATAGGCCCTCTCATGTTTAAGTGTTATATTTAAGATTAGCCTTCCAGGAGCTAATTGATCTTTTATTTGGAATGATAAGATTGGGATTCCCATGCCCAAGCTTCGTAACTGGGATTCATCTCCCATTTTAGGCTGTTCTACACAACCAGATGCCCATCAGAGATTTGGCATTTAATAGCATATTTGTTGTTGCCCTTATCAATCAGGTTTTCAAAGGCCCTAGATTTAATGGCTTTCTTCCACAACTTTCAGATTTCTCACATCATGCTCAGACCTGTTTGTCTAAGCATTAACCCTTTCTCCACTCACACTTCAAAATGACTCCTATGACAAATACTTGTCATCTATCAAGCTTTTATGTTTCATGACTAACTCATGCTGGCATGTTCAAATCAAAGACCTGGAAGAGAGAATGAGGCTTCAGCCTTGAAAATGAAGTACCAGTCTCAGATGCACAGTTGTCCTTCTGGACCCTAGCTATGCATAAGTTTGAATAGAAACAGGAGACAATGACTTTACAGGCCTTTCACATGACCTACTCATCTCCCTTAAGGCAACAATGAAGTGATCTGGTTCACTTTCTGCTGCTAGCACCTATCTACTGACTAGCCCTACTGAGTCAGTGCCCTCCTGAAATCTCTGGGATATTTGTAGATGCTGAGAGAATGCTGAGCTATTCATTAACTTCTCCATGGACATCAGAATGTGCATACAGATCACCAAATGCTTGATATTTGTCTGCTGGTAATCTCAGGTTCAGATTCCCCACAGCAACATCACCATTGCTGGCGTCACAAATACGCATAATACACCTCTCTCTTAAGCTGCTCCTGACTGCTTTTCTGACACTGTGTTCAGAATATACATCACTGCCTCTTGTTCTTTTGTCCTTTTTTTTTAACTGAAAATTAGGACTATTTTTGATCTCCCTGATTCCTTTTCTGTCCTCTACAGCCTTAGTGCATGGAGCGGATTCTCTGAAGACCAGTACATGTCACCTGTCTTAGAGGAAAAACCTAATCTGTGACCACTTTGGTGGTCAGACACGTTGTTCTGAGACACCAAATATCCCCCATGTCCACCTGCTTGCAATGCAGGCTCTCTTCTTAAAATCAAGCAATTCAAAGTGGATGACAGGATCCTAAAAGTTGGATGTCATGTGTCTACGTGCTCTGCAATACTACTTAAGGATACCTATAAGAACAACATCTTTGATCATGTATAGTAACATGCCTCTGTAGTAAGCATATATATAGGCCTTTCTCAAGAACTTGCAGGAAAGAATGAATTATCTCATAACACAAACTGATACTGAAACAAGGCAGACCGGGGAAATTAAATTATATTAAAGCAATAATGTATGTTCAAATGTTTTTTCTACTTTGTTTGTTAAATGTTATTCTTTGTGTATGCCAAGAATAACAAGCTATCTTGCTTTCAAATTAGAAAAACCCTCTGTTTTAAAGCAGTAACCAAAAAATGTAGGAGATTCACTTTTTTGACGTGACTGCCTCTGTGATACATTTCTGTAGAATTATTATAGCAGGCTTTAGATTACTTATTCGATGAATAGCTTTGTATCCAGTGATTTTGTAAACCCATCCATTAATCTTTTGAATAATTGCTATGTTTGCAAATAAACAGCAAGATTAATAAAATATAAATTGGAGAGAAAAACAAGATATATCACAAAGATAAAACAACAAAACACACATTTGCAGTCCCTTCTAAGGAGGGGTTTCTCTCAAAGATTTAATCTTTAATTAAATTTATGCATTTTATTTATAGTTACTTTTATTATTTTTTCCAGAACCTGCTGACACAGCAGTGATTTTGCTAACAGAATCTGTGGTATTGCTATAATAAATATTATGGCTAACCCCCCTCTGGACTATTTCCCTAAGCGTTAGCATTTTGAGAGTGCATTTGGGTTTGACCACCATGAATTCATGCATTGTATATTTGACTGTAAAATCGTCATTGTTAAAATATATGGTTTAAATGGGTCTGAACTGGCACAGGGAAACCAAAGACAGAGTTAACAAACAAGGAGAGAATTGTAAGTACTTTGGCAAAGAGCGAAGCTGCAGTCAGCAGCTCACCAAACTTGTACTGTCTGGTGACTGAAATGATGTTACTTAGGTTTGAGGGGGTTTTTTGGCAATTAACTCCCTTGCATGCTTTCTAGGACTGCATAAGTTTTGTGTCTGCTAAGTCTTCCATTTCCACCATCAGCTATGAAGATACTTAAGTGAAACAAAGTTTGGGACTGAGCAGGAATAGGGAGAGGGCGAGTTAGCAAAAAACCAACCAACCAAAACCCTGCAAGAACAAGCGCTGAGGAAGAACAGTGCCGGGCAGTAGTCTAGGCTGACATTCCCAAGCATCTTTATTTATATTTGACTACCTCATTTAACAACTGTACATGAACAGACTAAGTTTGTGACTAAGTCTGAGACAGTATCTTCAGACTTCTTGTAACTATTTTCTTACCTATTGAGGAGTTTTTCTGTAAGGTCCCAGACAACTACTGTTACCAGATAGAGAGATGATAAGGGTGGAAGAATGTGACACATTTGTAGGAGAAAGAGCAGGTTTATCATGTATGTAGGTGGGACCCATCCTTCTTTACAGAACAAACACTTTGAACAAATGAAATATAAGAGATGAAGACAAATGGTAATGGCTGAAAACAAAGGAGTGCCGTTTCATGGAGGGATGCTGAGAATAGAAGGGAATCTTGATATAGGAAGGCACAGATTGAGTGGGTTCTGGAGAGTTTATCACCGCGGAATACAGGTAAGAGGCAGCAAGCAGAGTAGTAATGTCTCAGACTGGAAGGAGTCCATGGAGAACATTACTAAACTTTCCCTCTTTTCTTCCCTACTACCAAAGGACAGTTTTGGAATAGAGCCCAAAATTAATTAGGAAACAGTACAGTTTGGCTTCATGTAAATAATTTTTGTACACAGAGAGAGATAAGAGACAGTCCCATTCTGTCTTGATAGGATAAATAAGTGTTGATCATATGTTGTTCAGGGTAGGGAGATCAAGCTAACTCTCAGCTAACTAAGAGTACTAAAACTCGTATTGTATCCTTGCGCTTAAGGCAAACAGCTGTGAATTTTCTTTAAAAGCAATAAAGGGAAAAGGAAAAAAGTACAAAAAGTGAACTGGCACTATCTTATTATAGGAAAGGCTTCACTCCGATAAGACACAACCCTGAGGGGAAGAAAGGACGACCACTCTGCAGGCAGGATGGAGGCAAAATGGCGTTTATTGAGGGGAGCGCCAGACTTATATAGACCCAGGGGAGAACATGCTGGAAAAGGGGCGGCCCATGGGCAGTCCATGGAAGGGACAAAACCTTATAAGGAGAACGAGGGGAGGTACAATCCATATACGGTAGAATGGAGGAGGAGCCTGCCTTTTATGGCAGTGCACCATTGCAGCAAAATTCAGCCAATCAGCAGTGATGCCTTGCCATGAGGCAGGAGGGGACGCCATTTTGGAACAATTATAGTAAATGGGAATTAATACAAAACTTGCAATAACTCAAAGCAACATCTTAAGTCCCAAATCAAAACAATTCCATTAACACACAACAGAGAACCCCAAAAAGGCCTGGAAGGTTCAAAACTGTCTTTGTCTGTTAAGTGTCTGTAATAAACTGAAACCTCGAGGTATCTCATACTACTGAGATCTCTATCTCCTTCTTCCATCCGGCATAACGCTGGGGCCCAGATCCTCCCCCAACATCTTATCACTGTGTATTTCAGGTGACATGAAATCTGTATAACTGAAGGAAGGAAGTCAAAGAAGAGGTGATGGATGGTTTAGATATGGTCAGTCTTGACATGAGCAGAGTAGATTACATGGCTTTGGCACCTTCCTGGACTACTTTGTACAGTTCTACAGAATTATTGTGAAATATAACTACTCATATGCTTGGAAACCCTGACAATGTGCCAATACAGTTGACTGGAGGGGCTGTTTGGATTGTTTCTTTTTGTTATCTGCTTGTATTTATCAATACTAAACATATGAAGTTAGATGCAACAGTTTCAATGCTGTTTTATGCTATTGTAGGACAAGTTTTTAACACCTTGTTATGATCTGGTTATTAACATTATCAGTGATGCCTTTGCCCGAATTAAGGTGCAAACAAGATGGTATGCTGAAGTCAAGAGCGTGGATTTTATTTAACGGTAAATGTGAGGCAGAGAGAGATAGAAAGGCATAGAGAAAAGGGAAGGGCGAGTGTGAAGTAAGATAACACGCAGGTACTCCTGAAATGCAAGGCAGTGGAAGAATTGTAGGATAATTTATTTCCACAACTGAGAACACTAGACTTAAAAGAATATTACTCTTGATAGCACTTCAAACAGTGGACCTGGGGAAAGACACACCCCCTGCTTTTTTCAGGGCTGTCCTCTCTGTGGGGACATTCGACATGTCTGCATGACTTATTTCTTATACCAGGCAGAGTTTCTCTGGAATGTAGGAGGAGAAAACATCTAAAACTGTCTTATCTGAAGTTCCTGTCCAGTCTAAATTCTAGTCAGAGGGATATTCGGGATGGGGGGTGTGCTTCAGCATGGATGGAGGGCGTGCTTCGGTGGTTGCAGATGGGCAGTTGCTTCTTTGCAGTTTGACCAAAAGTCTTTTCTATGGTTTTGACAATGTTTAAGACATAACAACATTTCAGTTTATGACATACTTCTGAAAATATAGCAGATAAGGAAGCAAAAAATAGTATGTTTCTTGAACATCAAAATTCTGCGAAGATGTAAGGAAAGCAGTAGGTGATGGTGCAGTAATTAGAGACAGATTTATCTACAGATATTTTTGCCTTCACTACTCATGTAATTTCTGAACTTAAGATATTTCTCTGACTGTATCTCAGAAGAAATTTAAGTGCTCTCTGTCAAGTCAGGGGCAGGCCTAGAGAGATCATTAAAAAAGATGTCTAAGCACAGTTGGATAATATCAGGATCAAAGAAACAGAAAAACAGAAAAAAAAAAAAAGGTAAGTCAGTGAGCTGAGATAAAAGGGAATACGAGTTCAGTCTTAACGATATTTTCTATAGGGAGCACTTCCTGGGATAGACCATGGATGATCTGTATGAATAGAGATAGAATGATTAAACAGAGCTTACTCTCAAACCTGAACTTGCCTCGTTCAGATACTTGGAACAAAAGGCCCCATTCAGAGCCCTGGAGATACATTTCGGGAGCACTGGGGCACCATTCTCTGATCCAGGTGTTTGCCACCACCTAACTCATCTGGTATTGAAACAACTACAGTTAACCTCTGTGCCTTTTCAGCAAAGGCCCAGTGCCACCTGCTAACATCTGTAGGAACCAGAGTGCATGAAATCCCTCAGGAAGAACAGAGCAGGTCCCCATTGCAAAACATTTCGTAGGCTGAACTGTATACCTCAGGGGAATGAACCCATGCTTTGCTCTTAGCCCTCTGGTCATTATCACGGAACAGCCATTCAAGTGTCAGGTGAAGCAAGCTCTGAACTGGTGTCCTCTGCTCGATACGGGGCACCTGAGTGGTAAGAAAAGTAGAAATTCTAAGAAAAACATTTCTCTGAAAAAAACAGAGTTGGTCTAGTTCACTTTTGCAGTGAGAAAATGGAGCTGTTAACAACCTTTACTTTGCCTTGAGTCATTACAACGTTCTACATGTTTTGGTCAAAGTTAGTAGAAATTAATATAATTCTGGAATGTTTTGATGGACCAACATTTTCTGATGAGGAAAAAACCCAAATTAATTCTATCAGAAGTGTCATCAACTCTTTTGGGAAATTTTAATTTTTTTTTTTCCTACAGAGTGAGCATTTTATTGTGTGTTTTATTGTTATTTAGAAACAATAGAAAAACTTTAAATGTTTTCAGCTGAGAGTGCTGGCCTCCCACACTTTTAAAATCCAGTCTACCATAGACTACTTCTCTGAAGCATTGTGCTTGTTCTTGTTTTCCGTATTAAGGTTTAAGAAGAATTTGTTAGGTAGGCATCCCAACTCTACTTCTTGCTGATGGCAAGTATTTTCTGCAGGTTTTGTTTTCCTGCTATGCACAGTGACCAATACAGAGCCTTCACCCTGTTGGTACCTTGACTGAGAGCAGTGGGGAAAAAGATCTGCACAACTAAAGAAAGTATTTGAAAAGAAATACTCCGAAGTCTGGATGCTTGAGAAGGGGAAGAAATGGCAAAGCATTCCAGATTTATGAGGGCTCACTAGGGACATTGTACAGGTTTGCATGAGCAGTTACATAAATTAGTGACTCACATGTGATATTCTCCATTATATTTACAATATAGAGAGAATGAACTGCACCCAGCCATATTAAATAGAACTATTTTTTATCTGGAGTTGCTGGTGACAGTGTTACTCCAACAGCTTGTGCATGTCATCAGAAACCAGAGGCAAAAAATATAGCACTCTTGGGGTGTATTTTATTGTTTCACAATAACTGGATAGCATGACATCTAATGAAAATTTACATTAGGCAGACACCTAGTGTAAATTTCACCTATTGGTTGGCTCAATATAGCTGTTCTGATGTTTTGAAAAACATTATTTTTGATGAATTCTTATGAAATTAAAATGTCTATGGAGCTTAGCAGTATTTTTCAACAAGAATATAATTGCTAATGCTACTGAGTTGTCTGCTTTAAAGTCAGCAGGAGTTTGTTATCATTAGAAGGTTTGGAGTGATGGTTCAGAGAAATGGTAGAAAGAGGTTTCTTGGACTCTGAGTCTACAAACAAGGATGCACTTGCTTAAACTTATACAAACAAATAGTCTTACTGGAAAACCTCCTAACCCTGAGCATGCATGTAAGCATTTGTAGAGAACCACTCAGGTTGGTTACATCTGATTGTTCTGAAATCAATAAAAATATGTTATGAAGCTTTTTCTAAAATTTAAAAACTCATTTGAATACTGAATAAAATTTATGCTCAGTTCTCAATTTTTCTGAAAATAAATTGGCTTTCCCTAATGAGAATAGAGGGTTTTATTTTCAAAGTAATAATTTTAATGCTAAGTATTGGGGAGCTTTAATGGAATGTGCTTTTTAATAAGCAACAGTAACACCTTCTGATTTTATGGCACCTTTCTTTGTAGGTTCTGAATGTATCTCATGAATATTTTAGTCTCACATCACCCTAAGTGGAAGTGTATTTTTGTACTTATTTTGCAGACAGAAAACTAAAAGAGACTGTGAGTTGTGAAAATGAAAATATTGAATAGAGTCCCCAGTGCTAATAGCAGTTCAGAGACTTATTCTCACTCATACAGCTCTTCTTGCATACTTAGTAACCGTTTCTTTGGATGTCCTTTCATGACTGACAACTAATACCTGTGATGAAGACAAGCACAGCTTTGATAAGGCAAAGTATTCTTAGTTAGAGAATGCTTACTCATAACCTCAATTTCTCATTGTTTTAAAAAGAACTTAATAACTGTGCTCAAAGCCAACCCTATGCTTAAGGGCTTTTTGATTCAGTCCCTATTTCAGTATTGGAGATGAAATCTGGCAGACAAAGGGATAGGTTTTATTACCTGAATGGATACTAGCAAACCCCATGTTTTTCTGAACACTGATGTTTGCCAGACATATTAATGTAAATGTATGGAAAATGATTAAGTATTTATTTTCTTTAGCAAGGTAATAATAACAGAATTCAGATCTCCTGCCTTTGTCTGTTTAAGAGAAAAAACATTTCTTAGTCTTTAGTGTGGTTTGTGTTATAATACTGGTAAATTCTGCATCTGATAATTTTTTATGCCTGTTGTCAACATCTGAAACTGGTACAAGCCAAAGGTTGAATCTGGAAATATGAACAGTTCATATAATTTCCTGCCGCACACAAATGTTTCATTACAGTATATGAGATTTTATAAATAAAATTATCTATTTGTATATAAATTTGATTTTAATTTCTAATAGAATTTGCTACAAACTCACCAAGCTTGGGTAAAATATCAAAATTTCACAAATAATAGATATTAGTTCACAAAGATTCTATTGTAAACTTGCACAGTTATGCTGCTGACGAAAACAAATAAAACCACATCAGATAACTTGGACACAAATGTATACACAGACTGTTTTTTATTTCCAGTGAAAACTTCAATTAAACAGAGATTTATAATTTTCAGCATGCTTGACCAGTGTTAAAATTAACAGATGTTTATTGTAACAAAAGTGAGCATTTCAAGCAAATAATTCCACTTAAAATATTAAACACATTTTCCAGTTTATATTGTTGGAGTTTATGGTGGCATGTTTGATTAACAGGCTGTTTTATTGGTGATGCAAATAATGTGCAATGTCATACAACCCATATGTTGTAGATTAGAGAGGAATTAAACTTACCTTGGCACTAAGTGAAAAAATCTACAATATCCCTCTGGTAAAATATGTCATTTTAGGGGGAAAAGACATGTTGGCATTGCTTGTATTTATGCTTTTGATAAATTACATGTCATATTTACTTAGACGGAGTATCCAATCAAAATCTATCCTCTTTCATACTTTTGCTTCTCTTTATTTGTCATATTCCTCTGGCAAGTAATGTGTGCAATGGTCAGCAACTGTGAGTGAAACACAACTGTATGTCAGCTGCTAGTGATGAGAAAAGAACATGGAGGAAGATGAAATTGTCTAATTTTTCATAGAATAATCTCAGGGTTTATTGTCATTTATTTGGATTGGTGCAAGCTACAGCAGAATAAAGAAAGCATGTGCATTCAGGAAGCACTTTGAGAAGGATTCTCAGCAAAGCCCTAAGCCACAGGATGGAAATTCTCCTGGTGCCATATTGCATGGGAAACCTGAACAACGGGTCGGGGTCTATTTAAATATTAAAACATTTAAATATCTAAAGATTCTGGGGCCTTTGGGTAGCATTTAGTTGGGAAATGATGGCCTGATTTATGAATCTACCTGGAAACTCTCTATAAAAATGCCAGCTAAACCTACAAATGGATGAAACTCAGTAGTTTATGTTGAATTCTAATTTAAGGTTTTGAATTTTGGTAACACTGAATGGTAGACTGGGAATCAGAAAGTACCCTGGAGCTTTGCATGCAATGCAACGCAATTGCTAAGTTTCATATGTTCTCTCCACGTCTATACTTGACCTGGAACAAAATCTAGCTCTCAGAAGTACTTTTGTATTTGTTCCATGGCCAAAAGTGGCTACTTTTTCTGGTGATAAAATTCCAAATGAGAACTCTCCTTTAGAGGCACACAGCTGTCTCCACCTCAAATTTCATCTTTTGCCATCAGTAAAGTGTACCTAATTCCTCTTTCTTTGTTTTTCCCCTAAATTTCTGTTGGCTTTGATAACCTGGGATATACTTTCTTACTAGTTGTGAATACCCCAGATGGGATGTCTTTTGCCAGTACATTGGGACCTTCAGCTACTGGTACACCAGTGTACATGCAGCCCATTTCTAGAATTTTTGCTCAGACACAGGGGAACACAACCTGACAACTCTACCTATTTAGAGCTAAATGTAAATAGATGTAATTTCCTACAGAAAAAGTCACCTCTGAACAAAGAGAAAATATATTTAAAATCTTTAATATACCTCATCAATATTTTTTTTCTGTTATTGAGTACTGTCATCAGGCAAAAGAGCTCTAGAAAAGCTGACAGTTTTGATCAATAACTACAGTGGTCTTTGAGGGTAAGAATGCTGGACCAGAATTTAGCCTGTGGAGTCAGCTAAAAATGTATTGTTCAATAAAGACTGGAGTCACAGCTCATACCGCAGAGCCATGAATCACCTCTGCTTTGCCATTGGTCAGCAGCATCCTAAAGAGGCAATCTCTTCAGGTTCTGCATATGGGACTGCTCTTGCCTCCCTCAGGTTCCTTCTGAGACCATGTAGCGTTAGCACATCCTGAGATTTACCGGCAAAAGTCATCCTGTGGTCTAGCTCTTCCAGGCAAAGAAATTATCAAGTGGCATAATCCTGAGCTGAATTCAGTTCCTTGAAATTTCCTTCTTCCAGCAGTGCTACGTGCACCACTCTAGAGCACGCAGCCATCTGGAAATGATCGCCTGGCCCTTGCTCTTGTGAACATTGTGCATGTGCTGCTCTGCCTTTAGTAGATTGCTTCAAGGAAATCTGTGGGTGTGTTGGAAAGACTAAGGTTGTAGGTGTTGACAGTATTTGGACTCTAGTCACCACAAAAGGATGTTACAAATACCAAGGTGGGGAGGCGAAGATGGAAATGCCATCCTTAGCCAGATATCCTGTTCTCTTGCAAATATGCTTAAAAAATGAAACTTTAAAAAAAAAAAAAAGAAAAAGAGGAGGTATATACTGGGTGTTTATTTTATGGTAAGTAGTCCTTTCTCCCTAGGATGCCTCTTACAATTTTCCAGACGGATCCAGCCATGCATTAATCATGGGATTAGTTTTCTCATCTTGGTAGCATTGTGACAGTTTACTAAAACCTCTCATAAATAATGTAGCCTCCATGCATTACAGAGTGATCATGTCCAAAGAATAGACATTGGCAGATTTGAAATAATTATGTAAATTTATCTAGAGTCCTATTTATATGCACATTTTTCAGACATAAAAGAAAGAGAACACCATCAACTAACCCTTGGTGATTGCTGAGGAAGCTGTACCTACATGCCTACCTTAAACCTAGCACAATATGCTATAGAAACCTCATTACACATGCAAACTGTCTTTTTATCAGCATTAAATGTGCTTCCATGCGCATTCTGTAAATTACACAGTTATAAATTTCTCATTTGTAATAGCTTCAGGCTGACAGCTACAGTGAAAATTGTACTTTTTTTTCTTAAACTTGGTGTTTTCTGATGTGGTTTTTGCTTATCTGAGCACCTGATGATCCTGCCTGTCAATGGAAGCCAAAAAAAAAAAAAATGATATAAGAAAATTTTCCTGATACACCCTTTTTTACATGATTAACTCTCCAGTAATCAGCTGTTTCTCAAACTGGAAATTTCTAGTGGCAGACATGATCATATTTTTATCCTGGATATTGCTGCTGAAGTTAGTGTTAAATAGTTATTAATAATTCAGTGAGGTAACTTTCAGGAAATTTGTTACAATAGCTCAGAAGGGCAAAAGATATTAAAGTTCTTGTGTTTTTGTCATGAGGAATCATAACATGCACCTAACTCTTTGGAAATGCTAGGATCAGGGTTCTCTGACAACAACTGTGTGGGTTAGCAGGCATATTAATCTTATCTACTGGATACCTTGCTGTGTGCTTCAGCATCCTTCACCCAGATCCTCTGGTCCACCTGTTAAAGAATCCGCCCTTTAAAATGATCCATCTTCCAGGAGATCCCATTCTGCAGGTACCGCTAAGCTGGGCTGTAGGAAACTGTATCAAAAGCCTTGGAGAAATCAAGGTAGACAATGTCCACCACTCACCCCCCATCAACCAAGGGGGTTACTTTGTCAGAGAAGACATTTGTGTTTGTCAAGCAGTATTTGCCTTTGTGGAATCTGTGCTGGCTTTTCCCAATCACATTCTTCATCTGATTTGTGACAGCTCACAGGATGATTGACTCTGTAACTTTCCCAGGGACTGAAGTACGACTGATGGGCCTAAAATTTCCTGGATCTTCCTTCACTGACAGTTGGTCTGTGTTTGCAAATGAATCAATGATGGAAGTCAGAGAAGCTTGAATGTGAAGTAGAACTCTTTCTCAAGGACCAGGTTTAATTGCATGGGCACCTGAAGGAGGCTGACAAATTATTGTACTTATTTCCTGTGTATGTTTTTTCATAATTTAACTTTGTATTAAACATGGTGCAATTCTGTTCATACCATCTAGGAATTTGTAATCCATAGATACTCTAATTTTAGTAGGAGGCATTTCTTAAAATGTCCTTTTATTTTCCTCAAAAATTCGTGGATAATTTCAAGCTCATATTTGAACCTTTGACTTGGAAATTAGCTTTAAAGTTGTATGTGTTAACTCAAAAAATAGAAATACGCGGTGTGACTTAAGCCTCATCTGAAGTGTTGCACCACCTTTTCCGTAAGTAAAGACGCGTGGAAAGTGTTCAGGAAGCAGAGATGCCCCAAGCCAGCAAAAGCTTTGAAGTAGCAAGATTGTTTTGAACATAATGAAAAGTAACCTGAAGTTGGAGTTACAAATTGATGGAGAGAGTGAGTTTTTCATTTGACCCTAGTGTCCAGCAACAATGAACTGCAACTTTTGGAAACATGCCCCAAAATTAATTGGGCCACTTGCGTAAAACCTGAGATGGCTTATCTAGGGCTATATTAGTTTCAGTTATTCCCCAGTTATGATCAGGTGTCTTTAGGTAATGTTTTCTGGACTTTATCATATAGACAAGGGTTCTTAGAAGAGCAGGCTGGTGTTCAGTTCCCGGACTGCCCCAGTCACACCTTTACAGTTTGATGTTTGCGCTGTAGAATCCAGTTGCTTTATTTTTATTAAAAAATTTATATTGGACATTTGCAGCAATGAACTCTCACACTCTACGCTCCTGCTTTTATGTTCATATTGAGAATGACTCTATTTTTGCTTTAAATGTATCCATCTACACAGCCTCTAGTTACTGTCTCAGTTTCTCTTTATTGATGTGTTCAATCATTCCATCTCTGAAATATTCTCTTGTTTGCAATCTAACTTTAAATTACATCTCTCTTCCCCAGTTGTTGGTGATCATTTTCTACTACAATTTAGTTAATTCTTACCTGGCAAGTATCAGTTAATATTCATTACAATTTTAGTCCTTCTCTCTGTGTGCATATGCTGATGTGTGTGGGGAGGGGTAATGGATTATTTTTTAAGGTGCTTTTGTAAAAGGAATGGATTTTTCAACCTCCTCTAGTGGGGGTTCTTTTGTTTTTGAGGCCACCGATGAAGAGTATGGGAAAAACTTATTGAAAAACAAATTCAGAAACTCTCCACTCTCTAAGAACTGCAACAGCATTACAAGGACAATAACTGATACCACAATAATCAGTTTGAACAGAGACTGACCATAATACATTTGCACATTGACTGCTTTTCTACAATTTTATCTCAAGAGAACATAAGAAAATAGTATTTTTTCAAGTAAACCAAGAGAATTAAATATATGTGTGCTTTCATCTTTGTTTCATCTTCTACTGAAAGCAAATATTTTTTGTGCTTGTTTGCTTCAAGAATCAGAGTGAAACACAATCACTTTCTTCTCTGAGCAGGGAAATACCTGTGTGACACTCCATCCCCTCTTGTCCACATTAGGTCTATTTGCTATAGTTTATGACTAATGAAGCTTCATGAAACCTGTAAAACACAGATTTTTACTAGTGAAACTGAGGACTGAATAGGTTGTGTGTTTCTATTTCAATATTTCAATGAAGGTGAAAACTGAAGAATCCTTATTCATTGCTTTCTCTAAATATTGAAAATATTAATCCCAACAGCTGAGTAGAACTTGATTTAGGGGTCATTTCTTCCCAGTGGTAGATAAAATGATTAACGTACATCAGAAGTGAATTGCTGAACCTTTATGGTAAGAAATTTAAGATTTTGATTTTTCTTGTCTTATTCCCTTCCTTAGGATTAATATTTCATCTGTTTGACTACCTTTGTTATTTTTATGAAAAGAATGATTTATTCTGAGGTGGATAGGTTGTCTGTTTCAAAAGATACTGATAAAAACTAAAGGCTATAGAGACAATTTGCTGTGATTGTGCTAAAATAGATTTTTTATAAGAACATAATGTTAAATCTTTTCTCAGAAGTACAGACTCAAATTTCATTCAGAAGAAATGTATTTTTACAATAAAGTCCAAGAAAAATTAAGTTCTATTACTATCATAAATCAGTTTATAATATTCAGCTTCAGTGAAAGTTATGCCTATTTGCACCTGCTGAGGCCCTGTCCAGTTATGTTTACCAGGACGAATAAAGAGCACTTTTAGGAGTTTCAGAATCTTTATTTAGAAATGTAATTTAGGACCCAGTTTATGTGAAGCTTAAGTACAGAAAACATTTTATTGAGATCAATGCAGCCTGGCATTATGGATGTGGAAATCTATCTGTTGATGAATGTTTGATAATGTTGATGCTGTGCACTGGGTCATCATAGGCCAGTTCTTATCAATGAGCATACATTCAAACCATGGGATCATCACTAGAGTTTGGTACCTAGTTGCATGCAGAACATGTGATTTTGTTAGAAAGAAGGTTGAATTTGAACTGTGTACAAGTTCTTCTCATCCCCAAGTCAAAAAACCAAGATTCCACAGTGTTTTCAAGCCTCTTTCAAAAAACCTTTTTTTCCCACCTATATAGAGAGTCTTTACAGACTACATAAAGCTTTGCCTAAGAGCCCCTTTGCTGGGCTATGAGCTGCACTCAGCTTTACAGCACTTTACCAGATACCATTAAGCAAATTAGAGAAAGGAGAGCTGCTGGTGAAAAGAAGTAGCTTGTTTTGTGAAAACATAACTACATAGTACTGTTTGGACCCTGGAGAACACATTGAAGGAAGGGGGATTATCACTGTCTGCTCACCATCTTGTTATGCACTAGATGGTACCCGGGTATCTTACGGCTCTCTGATGCTGGTGACGTAGAGAGTTAAATGAAGTTTTGATCTGGCTGAGTATAGCCCCTGTTACACTCCCAGAATAAACCCATGTGAATTGTGTTTGCTGTAGTAAAGCAAAATATTTCATTAGATTTACCTCCTAATTCATGCTCCTCACTGTGCATTGTGCCTGTAAATCACCTGCAGAAAGAGAATCTGTGAGTAGTGATTACTCACAGGTGGATTAAGCATTGAAAGGAGATTCCCAAATTAGGCGTTTGAGCTCTCTTCCTTATGAGCTGAATTTTAGATGATTATCCTTCTGAAATATCCCTGATAATCCCATGTGCAGTCTTATATGAAGGTTAGGGTGCTAATTCAGGCACTTAAGTTAGATACCAAGAATATTGTGTGTGACTGTCCCTCTAGTAAAGGTGTTTGTTTGCCATACGGTTTTAATTGTGTTGTGCCTTACTTCCTTTGAGTAGTCCATAGACATAATAAAATTAAAGCAGGATAACTAACTTGTGATGACTATAAATTGAGCAGCATGAGGTAGCCTGGGCCAAGCATGAGAGTTTCACCAGTCTGTGGCTGTAGTGCATGACCCAGATTTGATGGTGTCATGCCCCTCCCTTAACAGCTGAACCATGGCAGTAGTTCAGAGATCTGTAAGCAGAGCAAAACCTATTCTGAATTTTGCAGTCTTTAATCCACTGCTGAGGAATAACAGTTGCTAGACTTGTAAGTATTTGGAAATGTAAAATACCTAGTTCATGCCTGCCTTAAACACAGAATATTTTCTTAAGGGGATTTAGGGTTGGCTTACACTTTTGACTTCCTTAATCTAATTGCCTGGTAGTAGCTGTCTGACTGTGTGAATATTCCAGCTTGTGCTAATAAATATTTTCTTTGTCTGGCCTTCATATTTCATGCATATTAAGAATTCATAAATATGTTAGGAAATTCTCCAGACTATTCCTTTTCACATGAAAAATGCTTCCCTGAATAAAATCTTAGTAGCCAAGTTGTTCAAAAAGCACCACCTTGCATTCCATATTTCTTAGAAAGAAATAATTTATATTATTTTTTCCTTTTTTCTTCCCCAATGTTTTGTGCCGGTTTTCACTGCAATAGAGTTAATTTTCTTCACAGTAGTTAGTATGGAGCTATGTTTTGGATTTGTGCTGGGAACAGCGTTGATTAGACAGGGACTTTTTAGCCACTGCTGAGCAGTGCTTACACAGACTCAAGATCTTTTCTGCTCCTCACCCCACCCCATCAACGAGGAGGCTGGGGGGGTGCACCAGGAGCTGGGAGAGGACACAGGCAGGACAGCTGACCCCAATTGACCAAAGGGCTACCACACCATATGCCATCATGCTAAGTATATAAATCTGGGAGAAGAAGGAGGAAGTGAGGATATTTGGGGTTGTGGTGTTTGTTTGAGTAACCATTATGTGTGCTAGAATCCTGCTTTCTTGGGGATGGCTGGACACCTACCTGCCCACAGGAAGTGGTGAGTAAATTCCTTGTTTTGCTTTTTTCCATGTGGCTTTTGTTTTCCTGGGTAAGCTGTCTCAATGCAAAATTTTCTTATTTTTATCTTGATTGTCTTTCCCATCCCACCAGGAGGTGATTGAACGGCTGGCTGCCTGGGACTGGGTTGCTTGCTGGGGTTAAGCCATGACACCCTACTACTCCATTAGAAGGCAATGTAACATCACCACAGAGGAAGCTTTCTCTCTTCTGAATTGTAAGTCATGAATTTTCCTGCTGCAATACCAGCCCCTCCCATCCAGGAGGTCTTCCACCTTTACCATTTGTGTTAGAATCTCCACTGTGTTTCTGTCTGCTGCATTGATTTATCCTTTGCTAACAAATCAGTTTGTATGAAAAAGCTGCTGGTTTCCCATTCAGTCTTTGATGAAATGTTTGGGTGCTCCATAAATCTTACTTAGGATATGAGCACATGGGAAGATGAAGTTAAGGGAAAAGGAGGTATTTTTAAATAAAAATTTACATGTGTATTATTAAAAAAAAATACATTTTCACCACCACCTTCCAGTGCTGATGAAATATTGCTTTGAGGGATATGTGTAAGTTAGGCTGATGGGGAATCTTCTCTTTAACAGTTACCCCTTCCCATTCCAAATCATGGAGTGTCTCATAAGTAATGTCAAATAGTTGGCTTGGTGGTGAAAAAAACAGGTTATAAAGTTGATGTACAGAAGGGTGCCCCCTACCTACTCTCCCATTGGTATTGGTAAGGTTTTAAAGCAGAAGGCAGAAAGTCTTAGGGGGCTGATTTTAGTTGCAAATTTCCCCAATTATTCTGTGTGACTAGGTGCAAAGCATTAGGCCTCTTTACACCCGAGATCTGCTTTTGTTGCTAATGTTACTTGGCAGAAGTGGTGTGGGGCTTCAGAAATGAGCAATTGGAACTTATTTCAGAACTTCAAAAATGAGAACATAGTGATAGCTGCAAGATCCACCATTGTTTGCTGTTATTTTAGTTCCCCAAGTGCAAGATAGTCTGCAGAACCTCTGCTCTGAAACTACCTGCAAATAACTAGAATCATGATACCCTCCTGGTGGAAAGAGTACAGGGACTGTCATGGCCCTTACTAGTCATGAGTCTCAGTATAGAGGTGACCCTCCTTAATGCAGCCATTCAGGATGACATGCTCGTGGATCACAGGGAGAAACCACGTTCAATTTTTGACTGTCAGAGGGTCTTGGATTCTCAGCTTTGCAGTAGTTAAATCCTTCCATTCCTCTAGTCCTAGGTCTAGGTAACTTCAGCACATAAGCCTGGAATGCCATCAACTGTCAGAATATTTAGTCCCGAGTTGGAAATACTGCATCCCAATTCATTGCACAGGGAAAACCAAATACTTATGAGCAGGACTGACAAATCACACAGGAATATGTGCAGATGCTGTTTAGAAAGGCTTAGGAGAAAAATCCTTGTCTCATAAAGAAAAGTTACTGGAAGATGGAAAATATCTATTAAAATCTAGGCTAGCTCAATTTTTTTTTCCCCCCAAAGAGAAAATGAGATGTTCTTTCCATTAGTCACTTTAATCTTTGAATTCCAGAACTTTTATTTCCCTTTCCTCTATTCCAATGAATAATTAAGCATCCAGTGGAATAGAAAAGATTGAAGGAAGCTGACCTGGCACATGAGCTATGAGTCAATAGTGCCTTATTTCCTAAGGAATGTACAAGCAAATTTTTTTCTGATTCTTCTCCATTAACATCTTAATTTCCCAATACAATTCTAAGAGAATTAGATTAATCACTCTCACCTCTCTGCCAATTTTAATCGGGAACAATGACTGCTTGTGAATAATAATTTTTTTCTTGTTTGCTGCTCCAGATGTTTGTAGAATAAATCACTACTTCCTTTGCCTACATTCAGAGTCTAAAAGAGGTTTAGTTTCAACTCTTTCGCTAAAACTGAGCACTTGGAATTTGTAAAATAGGTTTTCAGCTTCCCTGAATTGTGGATATTTGTATTCACGTCTGCTGAAACCATTTCTCAAATAGTCTGTGGCTGTTGTGAACAAGATGAAGCAGGCAGGCAACCTCTGGGCATGGAGACATCTCTCAGGAAGGATGGATTTTTGAGGAGCCATGAGGAGATCTTGGATAGAACTATAGCAGGCAGTGCAGTCTTAGAAATTTCAAGGCCTTCCTCACAAAAAGCAGTTCAGAATATCAAGCATGCTCTTGTACCTTCCAAATCTTTTTAGCTCAGGCTTTTGGCATCATTAGAAAACCAGCTATTTAACTGAATCCTATGGAGTCCTGCCACCAACCACACATTTCCCTTCAGTACCCCTCTGCATTTGCTTTTCTCCTCCATATAGCTCATCCCTGCTCTCAGCAATGCTCCACCTCCATTTGCCAGCAGGAGAAAACGCAACTCAGGGTCAAGCTTGTTGATTGCCAGACTCTTATACTGTTACATTTCTTTCTTTTCGTTTCTCTGTCTTAGAAAAGTGACTTTTAAAGCAAAAGATATCTATTATTCAGTACTTGCAAAATGTGCTGCACAAGGGAAGACTCATTTAGTTTTATGTTGAGTAAATAATTCCAGAATTTTCTTAGCATTCAGCACATCTGCCAAAGTGTGTATGGAGAAGCTTATACATCCACCCTCTCCTTTGGAAATAAATTCTTGTTTGATGCTTTGAACTGTTCTGGAACAATATCAGTCTAGGTCCTCAAGTATCATCAAATTGAATATATTTCTTATTATCAGCACAATTTTTCAATTGATGCATTTTTTTTTTGGCAGTAGATATACTAGAGCATGATCTTGAACCTTTCCTTTTATTTCTCAGCAGTAGCCAAAATACCGGTGGATTATCAACACCTTCCTAGTTAACAATGCAAAGCACTGTAGTGAGAGCTGCTATGGGAAAATGAGCTCCATCTCAGCCATGCTAGCTACAGTCTCCACCCCTTATTCCATACCATTTGCATCATATGCAGACCCAATAACATCAGAGGATGTAAGAGAAGGTGTTATGTTATAACAGTAATTATTGCTAGTAACTTAATGTGTTATCTTCAGGTTTGAAATTCTTCCTTTACATTTAATTTTATATCTGAAAGCTTTGCATGCTAATAAGAAAAAAAATCTCACACTGTACAAGAAGCAAGGGAGCATGAATTTTCCAAACAATTACTAGGTCACTGTTCCTACCTGCAAGCTTGTCACCTACATGACCTAAAGCCCCAGAATGCTAGTTGGCACTGACAGAATAATGGAATGCATGTTTTATGAACTATGTATGCAGCTCACTCTTATTGCTACAGAGACACAAGTTCATACAATTTCCTATCAAGAACCTGCTTCTTACTCATAAGCTAACATCCATTCAAATTAAACAAGTCTAGACCTTCTCAGAAAGGGAATGAAGGAGTTTTACAGCTTCTAACAGTTTGATTTTTTTGTAACATGACATTATTGAGAATGTTAATCATACGTTAAGTACAATTCTTACACTCCAAGAGCTCAGAATTTGCTTCATTTTTAAAAGGAAATTTATTGCACTGTGTAGGAAGGTGTGCAATGCCTTCTTTCAGAGAACTTGTGGATTATCTGGTTTCAGAATAACCTGTCCAGAGGGAAAAAGGACAGAGATGTGGAGAGAAAAATAAACCAGATATACAGAGAAAGCAACAATACAGTTGCCAGAAGATGATCTCAGAATGACTGGGTAAGCTGAAGTGATGCAACAGATCAGTTCCTGCACAGGGAACAAGCTTAAGCAAATCTTTGACTAGTGGTAAATCACTATAAAGCTTCACATGCAAGCTTTTATATTTTCAGTTTCTAATGGTGGAGGTACCAGCTTGATCCAATTCTCATTCCAGTCAATAGCTGGGACATAGACTGTCTTGAGCCAGATCACAAAAGACAGTAAGATAAAAGTAGCCCTATGTATGTTGCTTTTGTAAGGACATTTTCACTGGAAATGAAAAAAGCAAAATCAGAAAAGAAGATAATCTTATTTACCAGAAGGGAAAGACTGAGGAGGAGTTTATAGCTGGCAGATACAGAGCAGCCATTTTACAGCTCTAATGGTTCTGGAGTTGAAGTTATTTTTCCCTATTTTAGAGTCAAATTGAAAATCAGCAGGAAGAACCAGTACCTGTTTTGCACATATCCCTATTGCTAATGTTCAGAAAATGTGTGTTTCCATATGTGTATTATTCAAAATTCCCTGCAGATAAATTTATAAAAGAAACTTTCATCCATTTCCTTCCTCCACCATTCTCTTTAATTGCAGATGGATGAGGTAGGACAGCAGTAGCAAATTCCTTTGGAATCCTCTGAGCAGAGTTACGGTGCAATAACAAAAAAGAGTTGCTAAATATAAGGAATTTCTAGAGCAGATCAGTTTCATTCAATTAATCAGAATTGAACAATAGAGTGGTTTTCTTTTTCCAGTCATAAAGGTTACAATACATGTGGTTTAATAATTTTTCTTTTCCAAATGCCTACTCTCCTTAAAAAGGTGTTCACCTCTTTGCCTTGACAAGCTTATAAATTCTGGATGAATTTTTATTTAAAAATATGTTAGGACTGTAATTAAAAAAAATTTAATTCTTAGTATTTTTCTATTTTCTTTCACAGTGACGGATTAAAAAGTGGATATGAAAATACAGATTTGCATCTCTGTAAATAAAGGTAATACCTGGATTATAGCTAGTGATATTAGTAAAGCACTGTGTGTGTTGCAGCTAAGATATTATTCTCCAGGTGTACAAAGGACCTCAGAAAAAATTCTTAACAGCATTTCAGATCTGTGTATTGATGACAACTGTGCCCCTTGCAGGAGACTTCTCATTATACAAGCTTGTTTACAGATGCTCAAAGCAGTTTGACTAGCAGGACTGAAATACTTTCCTAAGCTATCCATACTCCCTCCTTTCCTTCCAACTTGTAGTTACTCAGAAAGAGTTAAAGGGAAACATGGTTTTGATTTTGCTAGAAGTTCCTATTATTTAGCTGAGAAACTGTCAATTTTATCCTTTGGAACACACATACAGCTGCAGTTGAAGTTGATGAGAGGTGTGCTGTGAAATAAGTAGGGGAAATTGTTTTAAGATGAAAAATGTAAAGGATTAATTCTGCGAATGTTGTCTGCCAACACTTTCCACCTTTCTTTTCTGGCAACTGTTTGTGTTTTCTGTTTCAGAGGCACTGCAGGCTCTGAGTGGAGAGGCTCACTGTCTCTGTGGGAGTGCAGCATATTGCATGGTAGCCTCTACCCTCATGCTATGGGCACTCATCCAGGTCTTGCTTCATGTTTTCCTAGAGCTGACATTGTGCTCGTGATCTGTAGGATTTTGGAGAACTGCGAATTTCAAGAGATTAACTTGGCAAAGTACTAGCTCTCATCTTCTTTCATGATGCTACAGATCTAAAATTTCTACTGTAATGAATGCTGAGACCTTATTTGCTTTGTTTTAAAGTAAGATATTTAAATATGCAGATGCTGCACATTGGGAGAATAGTGTGGACTGTGTGGTCTATGTGGCCCTCTTGCGTAGCATAGAAGTGTGGATGCACGAATTGATGCTAAAAAACAGAGTAGATTCTGTATAGAAGTGACATGTATTGAAGAAAAGCCCAAGACTGGCTCCAAATCTTGAAGTGCTGGAAAAGAATTTTGGTTGTACACAGACAAAGAAGGTTTCCTTCATAGACCCAAGACCACCTTCTTTGCATCTGAATGTACGGATAGGAAATTCTATCCACCCAGAGACACTAGAGTTTGTAAAAAAAAAAAAAAAAAAAAAAAAACACCAAAAACATGCCCTGGTCAACTCATTGTACTTTTTTTTTCCCCCCATGCCCTTTTTTTTCCCCTTTCCCTTTCCTTGGTTTCATTTGGGACCATATAAGAGATCAAAAAGGCATAAAGCTAAATAGCCAGATACTAGGAGAGTTGAAATGGAAATTGTTTGAGAGTAGATGAGATCTGTGATAGAAGCAGCTAAGGCATTTTGATGGTGGCATCTGTGTAACCTTGATCAGCAGCAGCTGAGTTAGTTTACCTCCCTGTATCCTAAGAAAGTAAATGGTCTTCATTTTGAAAGATGACCAAGAACTATTAACATCTACTTAACCTAGACTTCCTTGTTCACTCTTAGTTTACTGCTTGTGTAATGCTTTCTGCTAAGTCATTGGCAGATGAGAATCTGGCATACGCTTCACTGAAGAGTTAAATGGTGTATATAGAAGGAGAAAGGAGGATTTCATAATGTGGGCTATGGAATCTCCATGCACCATTACATTGTATCCCAAGCACAGAACATACAGGATATATATCTAATTTGAGAGGTTGCCCTGTTAGCCTCTTATGCACTTTCTCACTGTGGAGTGAAGATATGCTACTCTATTTTAACTGAAGTATTTAGACTAAACCAAACCTTTGTGTATCTTTAAAGTTAAAAGTTCTGCCTAGCCAGAAAAGAAGGGCATTTATCAAGCTGCCTACACCTTTTGTATCAGAGTGACCATAAAGCCCTTTGAGGGCATCACTGTAATGTCTCCAGACATCACTAATAATCTTTAAGATCTACCACAAAAAATGAAGAAAACAAGGGCAGAAATATTTGCACTGGTAAAGTACTTAAACCCTGACAACCTTACAAGAAGTGGAGCAGAGCTAGCTCCTTTGTTTTGACAAGATTTTGCTCCAACAGGATAAATGAGAGAGTCACATTAAATATGACTCAACTCTTCCTTTCCACTTTCATGTGTTTCCTCTGGCAACATGAGACTGCTGGACCACCCTCCCCACATCTTGCAGGTAATCTGGAAGTTAGATCCAGGCTCTCAGCCAGAGTTGCCCTTTGGCTTTACTATTTGTTACAATAAAACTTCTGTTTCACAAAGTAAACTCAGTATGTAGAATGAAAACTTTCAGGAATTTAGACTTCAATTTTGTCTTCCCAGGCGTGAAGCAAGTTTGAGTTAGAAAACAGCTGAGCTGCCGTCTCATGTGTAGGAAGTTATTAAACAGGCAGGTCACAAATCCTTTTGTGGCTTGTTTTTTTTTTTTTTACAAACAGTTATTAAATGTGTTTCCAAAACTAATGGTGCAATTGTGCAATGGCTGACATATTTCTTGTATCTCATGAACTAGAAGTCAGCCAGCTGACTTCTGAAGCTTTCAAAACCATCCATCTATCATTCTGAGTATTGATCTTTGTGCATTGTAGGGAGGTTTCCATCATGGAAATATAACAAAAACATTATTTCAATTATTTGCCCTAAGCTACACCAACCTTATGGTGTGTTGTTAGATTTCAAGGGTTGATATATTGGTCAATCAATTAAGATGGATTACCAGCATTTCCCTTTCCAGTTCATTTCAGTTTTACCAGTGTTTGAAGATACAAACCAGAGTGAACACCAATATGATATGCTCAGTTCTTTTACAGGCTGAAAACACAAAACAATAGTTATCTTCATCCAGTTCCTCTGGAAAGGAATGGAAACTAAAAGTTGCACAAAGTCTCATGTTTCTTGTGTTCCTTTGCTGGTGGGTGAAGGACATTATACATCTTGCAGTTTTGGACTACCTCTGGCTAGTTGCACAAGCTATGCTACAATCTTGAAGTTGCAAGTTGCTGTTGTCATATTCTCAGAATCAGTGAGTCTTCAGTGGTAAAAAACAATTGTTTGCAGCCATACCCATGGATACTAAAGTCTTCACGAGGATCTGAATAGAAACTAGAACTATGCTAAAGGGGAAACATCTCAGTAAAACTTATTAGTGCCAGCAGAAGGATGAGTAGTCGGTGTTGCCCTCTGGCTATTCATTCTTGCCCTTGGAATGGCCTGCTGGGCTGGTTTGGCAGAAAAACTTGTGTTAGCTGCTATGCAGTGGCTGAATTTGGGAAGGAAGAAGGTGGCAGAAGGCCAAAAAAAAACCAAAAAAACCCTGGGAATCTGGTGGTGGTAGTTACCCAGGATTGTTTGAGCAGTTTCACGGCTGAAGTTCTAGCCACAGTCTCAGAGCTCAGAGTTCAGGCTTTTGGCAGATCAGGTTTCAGTTTTTCATTCAAGGCACAATCAGAGGTATCTGTAGCAGAGCCTGGAAACAGCCCCTGTCTGGGTTCAGTTTGACTTGGCTGTAACTAAAACCACAGAAGCTCTTTCAAAGAACCAAATAATTGGAAAGGAATCAGAGTGAGGTTCAAATGTTGACTTATCTTAAAGTGATGTTATCTTTACTACGGGCTTAGTTTTTGTGTTGAATTTTGCGTGTAACCCACTGCCTATAGGGTTATACAAATAGTAGAGTTAAAAGATAAAATGTTCTCCTGGTATTTACAGGATAAAGAACCATTCCAAAACCAAATCAGTTGCACTTGTAGTGCAAGTAGAAAAACCAATCTGTGCTGCAGCATCCACAAGATAACTTACTGTCACTCTGTATAAACTTGGCTATTTACTTGCAAGAATGTAATTCAAACTATTCATTTAGTAAATACCACAGATTTCCATTGAATAATAGTGAGTTGATGAGCCCAATTTAGTTAGACATGATAATTAATTGTTTACAAAATGCCTGAGCAAAGGGGTATCATCAAATAATCAATTATCCGATGGCTTTTAATTGAGATAGTTAAATCTATTTTTTATTGTCAGACTTTCAGAAGTTTAGGAACCCTGTTTTAATGATCAGAAAATTATATCCGTGTTTGTGGAGATATAGATACTTTAAAACAAGGACAAAATTCGTGGTTGGTTCAAATATATGTCTTAGACTAGCAGATATAATGAAAATACTCCATTTACTCTACTTTTTAAAGTTAATGATGTGTGTGTATAATAACTTAAAATCCAATGTCTTCAAGTGCTAGCTATGGAATTTCCAGAACAGCTGGATACATCATGCATGTTATTTCCAGAACAGCTGGACTTTCCTCTGCTGTTGTGAATAGATGGGATTTAAATGGAAGGGTGATACCTAGTGCCAAACATAATTTTCAAGTGATTGTGTTCTCCTGGGATGTTCTGATTGAATTAAGAGGTTTCAACTCATTCAGTCAGTGAAATGCAGTGGTAGAAAAAGGTTCTGTTCTCCACACTTTCCCAGACACACACAATATGTAGGACTTTTTCTCATTTTTAAGTCTGCAGGTGTAAATTCCTGAAGTGCTGTAAGGATTATCTGACCTTTTAGATTTGTATTAGACATTGCCCTACATTATAAAGATATCCAAACATTGGGCTGGTCCCACATATTACATTATTATTATTTCTAGCCCCAAACTAGAATGTTTTTAAAGAAAAAAGCTGCATGACAAAGAGCAAGAGAAATGTTACTCATAATGACTGCAAGTGTCTGGAGGAAAACATCTTGTACTTTTAAATTCTTCTATTCTTGCCTCCTATCCTTGCTATGAGACTTAACTGTCTTTATTCTTGCCAGATTGTTTTATCCCCAGAGCAAATATGATATTATTATTCCAGTTTTTATAAGTTTGAGTTCCTGTCATTGTTTGGACTGAAATCTTTACCGTCTCTTCTTCCTTCTGTTTACTCAGTGTGAATATCTGGTACATGCAGTAATTCATTTTAGCTTTATCAGACATGTGATCCCATGGTAAGTGGGGAATATCATAATTATTATTGATATTACGATCACAGAAGTCTACTGATGGAAGCTGTGTTTGCATATTTGTGGAGTTTGTCTAGTTTTATCTGCATTCTCCTAATTAGAATTTAGCTGGCAAAGACACGGAGTGGAAAGGAGGGCAGACGTTTTTGTTTTGACTGCTTATTACAGTCAGCTCTTATAATGTGTCTATAATGCACATTGGGTCACAGAAGACTTGCATATTAACTCAGCTTATATGTGTTAAATTAATGTGCTCAGGTAACAAAAGGAATTTATTCTTTGAAATATGGAACTTTATGTCAGATTCCCAAAGACAATGAACTGGGAATGCTAAGAAAAATGAAAAAGTGGTCTTACCAAAACTGTATAGATTCTGTGGGGTATACTGGCTGATTTGCTGTCACACAGGGTTACTGTTGCTCTGTCTGCTCCATGCCATCACAGCCTGGAGGAGAGTAATATAAATCTTCTATGAATCCAACTGAAGCACTGTCCTATGATACCAATGTGTGAGAAGCTTGGAAAGGGATATTGTGGAATGCACTGAAATTTTGAACACCTTCCACGTAATGAAAATCACAAGAAGTTTTGAGAGCTCAGCTCATTCCGGGCAAATATCAAGAAGGAACTGAAACTTCAGCTCAGTCAGAGTAGCATGCTAATCAGCAAATTTTTAGTGGGGAACTGCACGTGTTCCTGTCATGTTTTTGCATGTAGCAATGGCTATGAAGGATTGGAAAGTATTTTGTCAGTATTTTTGTTTCTTTGACTGCACTTTTGACTGCTATGTTACTTCTGCCATGGGTAGGAACTCCTTCGTGTCAGGGCTGCATTAATAAATGGGCACACTGTGCTCTGCTGTCTCATAGAGCGGAATATGTTTCACTTGTGTTTTGGGGCTCTGGCACCACTTGATAGGAACAAGGCCACATGTCAAGTCTGCAGGTGGGAAGTGCTGCTTTCAACAGGTCCTCTTGGAGGGTGAGCCACTTAGGAGACTCTTTCTTCATACGTTCCTTATTGGGGAACTTCACTGCTGTGCTGGGCCCTTCCTGCAGCTCCAAAATTCAAGAGAACCACAGAATGGAGAACAGGCTGTGTTATGCACTCTGATGTGTAGGTGAGGTGCCAGTGATGAGCAAATGTGAGGCAGAAGTCAGCTGTGAATTTTGTTTCAATGAGACAGAATTTATAGATCTGAAATACTGAACTAAGAGTTTCATTTCCCCAAAAGCTTAAGTAGTTGGAGGTTTTTTAAATATATGTATTATTTTTAAAGAAAAGGAGGAAAGCTTAAGTGATTATAATTTTTTTTTTTTTTGCTAATGTTTTTTACTGAACAGATAGTCCTAAGTTCTGTTACACATTTATACCATCAGGGTAGTTAATATTCTCCTAGAAGTTTTCTACCTCTGAAGTAAGTAAGAGAAAGTGGATTTCCACTACTTATTTATCTCTACCATGAAGAAATAGCCACAGAGGCATAGCAAGGGATTCACATCCTGCATCTGATACAAAGTTTGGAAGGTACACTTTAAAGAAAAACTTTGAGCCATGGCACGTATTGCTAGTATTTATAGAAAAGTCTATGTCAAATAATAAATCAGTCCAGGAAAAAAAAAAAAAAAGGGAGGTGTGGAAGAAGACCCCAAGAAAAGATATAGCACAGCTTGTTTATAACATCAGTTTGTAGAGATGTTCCCACCATCAGGCTTGGAGGCTGCACAGTGAAGCTGTTTCTTTTTCTATTACCCAGAAGACCTCAACAGGGAATGAAAACAGTTGTTTCTCATCTGTTCCTGGTAAAATTTCAGAATGTTAGGGCCCCTTGGTGAAACAATTTCTGGACAAAATGTTTATAATTTCCCTCTCTTTAAAAAAACAAACAAACAAAAAACAACAACAAACAAACCCCAAATTTTTCAATACCTCTCAGGCTAGAATGAATTTATGCTCAGTGTGAATGTTATTCTCTGTCCCTCACGTCAGTGGGAGCAGGAGCAGAGCTTGTTTTAGAACCAGTGGAAATGTTGGCATGGACCTTGGAACTGTGCTTAGCTTTGTGTCCTACAGGCAAATAATAGCATGCAGCAGAAACATCTACTGAGCTGAATATATCTAGTGATTTCTTTTCTAAAAGGGCAAACAACACTTCCAAAATTAGTAGTCAGGATGTAGAAACTAAGGCAAACAAAGAGCATGCTGACATTTTGACTTTTCTCTGGTGCATTTGGCAAGATTAATTCATTAAGTAAAATAAAAATAGGTGTATCCCATGAAATTCATTTTGTGTTACAGAAGGAAGTGGGCTTTTCATAATGCTCCTTCTTCCCTGTTTTCTGCTTCTGTGCTTTGGAGATAATTCGTCTGTCTCTCATGGGTAAGATGAAAACTTTGTAGCCCAGGTACACAGGTTTCACAGTTCTTTTATCCAGTTTTCACACATACCTTCCAATAAGGACATAATAAGGGATTTTACTGTCCAAATCAGGACAAGAAGGGGAAGAGCAAAAAGAATAAAAATTAATTCAACTTCTAGAATAAAAACAACTGTGGTGCTGATTATTTCCTTACAGTTCATCTACAGTAACTGAATGTAACATTAACAGAAGAAAGATTTGTAAGTCTGTAAATGCTTTGGAAATAAAACTAATACTAGTGATTACCTAGTATTAATTACCATTACCAAGTACCTAATAGTTGTAAAGGGCCTAATAATTGTAAGACTTAAGAGGACAGGGCTACAAAAACCCTCCTTCCCCATGGATGTTAGCCAGCTGTGGCTGTCAGCTTCAGGAATGCTGGAGAAGCCCACAAGTGAATACAGACACAGCACTCATGACCCTCAGGCCAAGCCACAGCTGCATGTTGAGCAGAGGTCTCTGTTAATCCTATGTGCATGTCCAGGCCTTTTTCTGATGCAACACAGTGCATCACTATGCTTCATATGTCTTTTGCCTGAATCTTGAGCAAAAAATTTTCCTTATTAGGGAAGGAGGTATCTCACAGTCAGTTCCATGTGATTTATTGTAAAAATTGTTGCCAGAGCCTTTGGAATAAATGTGAAAAGAAACAGCTGATATTTAAAAACTGAATTGCAAATCTTGCAGCCCTGCAAAGTTATAAATATACAAATCTTAGTACACTTCTCCTGAGTGACTACATTAAGGTGATTCATGAAGATACAGACAATTTGTCCCTGTCAGCTGGGGCCAAGAAGGACAAATTACCTGGGAACAGCCTATCATGCTCATACTTAGTACTCTTATAATGACAGTTGACATTTATTTCTAAGATTTTGTAACGCACAAGGGAGGATAACATTCTCTGCTACTACAGAGCTGTGAACACCTGCATTCAATAATCATTTACATGTCTCTCTTCTTTAATCCAAGGGTTTAGATTCCCTTTACAAATATTTATGAATTAAGTAGTTCAACAAACTATACTGTGGGAACATACTGTTTATTTTATGGTTTGCAAAGTAAGAATACTGAGAGGTTAAAGGATTTATCTGCAGTTTTATTAGAGGTCAAAGGAAAGTGAAGTGTCCAGACTCAAATGTCTTGCCCTATGTAGACTAAAGCCCGTTCATTTTTTACATATATATTTCTCTGTGAATGATATACTCATCAAAATAAAGGAAGTCATATTCAGGTCAAATCTTACATACTCATAGATTTTTATTTTTTTTTCTTTAAATAGAAAGATGGGCTTATTTTGATCCTCTAGTCTGACCTTTCGTGGAATACAGGGAATTTCCATGAGTAATTCTTGCTTTAACAGGGTCTGTCATGGACTGGAGTATTTCAGGAGGAAAACAAAAACAATAGGAAAACAAATCTAACCCCATCAGAAAACAATCCTTCTTTGAAGGTTCTGTCAATGGAGAATCCACCATGCCCCTGTCAGAGTTGCAGCAATGTTTAGAATCCTTATTGCTAAAGCGTGTGCCTTATTTCAGTTAACTTCAATTTTTAAACATAATCTGCTTCTTTACCAGTAATATTATTTCATGGGTTTTAAGTTCCTGAATGTCGTGATACAGACCTAACCCACAAATTTTTTTCCCCAAAATACTTACAAGTATTTATCCTTATATCTGTGGATATTTTTATCTTTACAAATATCTAATCTCCTTATTAAATCATATTAAATTCTGACACAGTTCTCTGGTAAAGATGTCTGCAGTTTAGTCATGCCAGATGGAAGATATTTCCTTCAACATTTGCCTATTTAATTTATTGTTCTCTTGTTCATGAATGTTAAGGCAAAGACTACCGGAGGTGTGGATTCCCTTTCTCATAGTTAGTCATTGATTTGGATATTTTGTCATACTCTTAGAGTTCTTTCACTTCATGTAAACAATCTCAGTGTCGGGATTCACTGTCTCTTTAGTTAAGATATTTAACCAATCTATTCTCAATATTTGTCTCAAAATGCCTCCTTGTTTTTGTCTTGTTACCTTTTTTTTTTTCCTCTGGGAAACCTGACTAGGACTCAGTGAACAATAGAAAGAAAAAAAAAAGGATCAACTGTAAATTATTCTGTCCTGGAATGTTTTGTGTTTCCTTCTGAGAATTTTAGAATGCAAATATTTGAGGAAAAGAAATGCTGAGAGTAGTGATTCAGGACAAGCAAGATTTCAGTTGCGAGTTTTGGGACTTATAATTGATATGATAAGCTTTGTAAGAAGTGTGGTTTGATTTCTGCATCCTTTATTGGACAGTGTATGTAGCTCTTCAGCACCATGAACTAGAAATAATACCAGTGAATAAATTATTGTGTATTTAAAGGTTGCTCATTACTCATAATTGCCAGCTATACAAAATGAAGTACATATCATAGTGAAACTTTTGTGTTCAGTGGTACTACTTAATCTGTTTCAAATGCAGATTTAAAGCCCAAGTATTGATATAGTCCCATATAAGGAATACATTTGCAACACTGGTCAGTTTACTTATTGGTGTAGTCAAAAGTCATGGAAGAAATAGTAAATTACAGATAATTTTCTGTCTGGTAGTCCATGCTTACTTGCTTCAGTTGTGTCTGAGCTTTGTCTCTGAATATATTAAAATACAGAAAATGCAGAGCATACATATGAAAGAAAGAACTGACATAGATTATGCTCTGATGTCCATAATAAGAGTCAGCTTCATTCTCCTTCTGTATTTTAATAATCATGACCACCTGGACATCCATTATAGAGGACATCCTATCCTTTTCTGTGCCAGCATCAGGGATGAGGATCAGCATTTAACTCTCTCATTTGAGAACTTCAGAATGGTTTAAAAGGATTAATTTGTTTTTACAACACAGCTGTTTTGCAGGATGAGATTATTTCTTGCCTTTTTTTTTTTTTTTTTTTGAGAAAGGAAAAGTATTTCGTTAAATCCAATGCTGTTGACAGAGGCCATGACACAGTACATGGAGCCTCATTCACACTTTTCTCCGTCCAAATTCTAAGTTCAAATATTTTCTCTCATGCTGCTTATAGAATAAAACAGCCCAGGACAAAATACTACATTAACTGTTGTCTTGTTAGATCATAGACTAATGATCTTAACGAAGCTATGAGCTGAAAATAAATGGGCTTTAGAAGAGCAACAATGGACATATCTGCCCAGGCATTTCTGCATGAAACTAATACTTCCTCTCTAGGTAGAAGAGATTGTATGGAAGTGTACAAACTCCTTTCTCCTGTCAATCTTGGCTCTTGACTTTTAACTTACTTTTAATATGCAGTTGTTTCTATGGCTCCACAGGTGTTTTGCCAAGAAACTGGCTATGTTTTATGTGACTGATTTATGTATCAATGTTGAACTACATTTTTCATTTTTAGCACCTTTTTGAGTTTAAAGTCAGTTTTTCATCCAGTGAATAAGGAAAGAAAAAGAGGTGAAACTTCTGCAACATGTTGCAATAGTTGGAAGTCAGGTAACCCCTCTCAATGTGCATTTCACTGTCTGAATAATGTAGCAGTGTCTTCCAGTGAGAGCATCCAGTGAAATAAGCTTGAAAGTTCAGATGGACGTATACCAGAGTAACAATAGAACAGCCATATTTATTTTTTGTTAGTGGAAAACTCAGGTATTTTCTGCAGTGTCTCCTTCAAGAGCCATGTGGAACAGCCTGAAGGAACTAATTTAAGGTGTGTAAAGACATTTGGATATGGAAAAGTGTTTATGGAAGCTAAATTTTATGAAGATTATGGCTGTGTATCCCAGGTAGGCCACATGAGCAGGTAGAAATGTTGAGAATGGAACTGCAAGAGTGCTAAGAACAGCTCTATGTGCATAGTGCATTTATTCAGGACACACCCAGACATCTGTTACAGAGTTAGGTCCCCATCTCCTTTTTCCAGTGTATTTTTGAAGAAGTTAATATCTCCAGCCACCACAACCTGAGATCCATAGAATCCAGTGGAGTTATTCTGTGAATTGACTGATACACAACAGGGGAGTGAAAAAAATTACTGAAAGCATGGAGAAACATGTGGTAGGACGAGCATTGAGTAAGATTAGAAACATTAGTGAATGATAGGAGTTATGGATGAAGTAAAGTTAAGTGGAAACTGAAATGGGTCAAGATAACCTTCCAGGAAATTTTAATCTTCACCTTAACAATATTTTTTTTCTGTGGCAGTGGATAAATTATTGAACTTTTGTTTTTGTGTCCTCATTGATCAACTGGGCAAAATCAGCAATCAAATGCCTATAATTCCTTCTTCTAAGGAAGATAACTAAGTGTGCTAAGTGTTTTGAGAAGAAATTGTGACTGTGGTAGGTATGGTGTCTGTCCTGGAGAACGTCACCTTGCCAAGGCAGCCTCTGTTACTCACTGAGGTGTCTGCAGAATGAAATGCAGCAGGGGTACTTGGTGCTAGCCCTTGAGTTAAAGCCAGCTCTGTTCACAACAGGACTGGGTGCATGCTTCTAGGGGAACTGATGGCTTTTCCAAGATGCCTCATGGAGACTTCAGTACAGTATTGTGGGTTAGGATGACCCAAAATATTTCAAGGCCATTCTTTGCTGGTGGATTTTTATTTCAGCTCATATCTTCTGGTAAAAAGTAGCCAGGGAAAGCCAACCACGTTCTCTGTAGCCCAATAACAGCTTTTCTGGTGTTGGCTCTTTCAGTCCATCATTATAACTTCCCTGTGAGCCTGTCCCTCCCTGATGAGGGAACATCATCCATGGTCTTGGCTGCAGCTCTGGGGAGAGTGGGTCACAGAGCCTGGGTCAGAGCTTCAGCTGCCAGAAGCACCTCACGCCTGACCCTGCTCCCGCTGGAGCCTCACAGCAAAAGGTGGATGGGGCACAGCCCTGCTACTCCAGGGCAAGGTTCCTGCCAGACCCTGAACTCACCTCAACAGCTGCACACAAAAGGCAGCTCTGTTGCAGATGGGCAGGGGTTTTAGGTCAGCCAGGGCCACATTGAGCCCCCAGACTCCTCAACAGAGCATGGCTGGGCACTCCGGAATGGCCTCTGCAAAGAGGAGGTGGCTGACCTGGGATCAGCAGACAGTAAGCAAGGACTGGGAAGGGATGGACTCTTTCATGGAGAAACATCTTGGATGAAGGTGAGCTCAGTGCCCTGCCTTGCTCTTTCTCACTTGGTGCTGTAAGCAAGTGTGATTTTTGGCTTCTGCTGGTGCCTGTGAGTGTGACTGTGTACCAGGCAGTGGGTGGACGGAGCCATTCAGGGACAGCAGGTCTGGTGCTTAATCCTGTGCTGGCTGGAGCTCTCTGACTGTGAAGAGTGCTCAGAGATCCCTTTGGCAGTGAAAATGTGACCTTGCTGACACAGTAATGAACATCTGGGGAATTTTTTTAACATAATAGGTGAGGATTGTGTGGATCATTTTTTTTGGATCCAGACCGACAGACTACTTGAATAGGAGCTGGAGGATGGTATCTGCTGTGCTCTGGCCTCTCACGCTGTTCTCATAAAGCCAACACATCGTGGAGCTTCACCTCCAGGCACAGCGGGTCCTTCCGGGCACAAATACAGACTCGTTCTGGAAAGAGAGTGAAGGGCTGTATTTTGAAACAAACTTTTTAAGAGACGTGTGAGCTTTTTCGCAGCTCAATAAGCTTATGGAGAGGCTTCTTGAAATAATAACAGCCCATTTGTTAATAATTAATCACTGGCATTAATGCAGGGACTTTCAGCCAGAGATGTTGAAGTTACTTCCAAATTTCACTGACCAAAATTGCAAACAGCAAGGATTGCCTAATCCATCATCACATATTGCCCCCCCGACAGCTATTTAATTGCTCACAGCACAACAACTGCTCAGTAGCTATCAGACTGGTGCAGAAAGCAAGAAATTTCCTGTATATCCAAGAAAAAGTGGAAAGGAAGGTGAAGGAGCATGGGTATCACCCCAAGATGGCCTTGGTCATGCAACAGAAGCTTTAGTGGGAATCACTAATGAATCTCAGTTTACAAGCTGTGATTTTACATGCCACTTCAGTCAGATAATCCCTGCTAGCGCAGTGGTGCAGAAAGATGTGATGTGTTCAGAATTACCATTGTCATCATTTCCTCTGAAGATTGGTATTCACACTAATCCTAAGACTCCTTTGGATTCTTTCTGGTGTTTAAATGCCTTGAAAGTTATGATAAAGCTCCCTTCCAGATCTCACAGTAAAGCCTTGACCTACACCCTTGAGTATTTAATTTCACCTCTGCTTTCTGATTTTATTGCCAATCTCTAGTAGCCTAAATTGTCTTATAGTGATCTCTGCTGACTATGGAACAAGACCAGATGTTTAATTTATGAGCCTCAGTTAAATGCCTAGAAGGTAGTCAATATGAATCCAGCCAAAATGCTAGTGAGTTTTTGATTGCATCTGTCTTGTCTTAGTGATGTTACACCTGTCTGTATCTGAATATATCTGCAGCCTCTCCATATTAAATAGAGGAAATTTATACTCATTATGAAATCACTCTTGAGAGTCCATTGCTAATGAAGTTGCCTCATATTTATTTTTGAAGTTGTGTATAAACAACTAGCATTATTAGTACACAATTACCAGAGAGTAATCACAGAATTACTGTAAACATAGTCTACAAAACATACTGCAAATTAATATTCATGCATTTCTTAATCTTCCATTTGGAGTAAAAGCATGAATCCAGTCTAGACCTCATCACAAAAGAATAATATCTCCAGGGGAAACGGGTATATTTTGTACCTTAGAGGAATTACAGGGAAATATCCTGTGACCCTTTTCACAGTTCTGGAGGTGCAACTGCTGTGGCTGCTGATGCACAATTCTGCAACACATTTTGTCAGTGATAAGGAGAAAAAGAAAAGCAATATCCAGACATGGCTCTATACAGAGATATTGCAGCATTCAATCAAATGTCTGCCGCTGACTTCAGCAACGTTGCTTGACAGCCTGGTATCTGCAGAAAGTGAGGTTAAGGATAGCTAAAGGAATGTGTTTGACTCCTACTGTTAATAAACAACCATAGGTGTTTTGTTGTCTAAAGCACAAAGAAACGAGCGAACTAGTAAAGCTAGTGGCTCAGAAATCCATGCTGTATATCTCATTCATGTTTGCTGTGCTTAAACCATGGGTTTACACATTCTTCACATGGTTGGAAATTGGCTAGTAGTCTAAATTAATGACAATGATTACAGACTGGTAAAGTATTTCCTATTTCATTTATTTCAGCAGTTCCTTTTTTATTTATTTGGGGGTGATTTCTAATTACTCCTTTTTAGATGGCTGGAAATGAGTTTTGTGAGGGCTAAAGAAGAGTATAGTTCATAGTAGCTGTAAAAGTGAAACTCCAGGACTGAGCAGGAAAAATCTGCAAATTTAGAATTCATATTGAGATGAATGAAAATAAGTCATGTTTGAAAATTTAACTTATACATAGTCAAATAGACAGAGAGAGGCAAATCAGATTTTGGAGTAATTTAAATTTTTTTGGTGTTTAAAAAAACAGGAGTGGAAAACTGTGATAATTCTTCTGCTTTTTAAAATTATTTTGCTATAAGCGTCATCATTGCTCTTCTGTGCCTATTTCTGCAGAGGTCCAAGTACTTAAGTTCTGTAGAAATAAAAGCCCTGGTAGACCAAAAATATTTTTAACCTAGATATTTTAGGACCAAAAATCTTGTGTCCACAAGACTGCAGTTGTAAAACCTAGTGTGCCAGTGAAGGCTGAGCGTGCAGTTATATGGTGATATGACCACAGGATGTGCTACCATGAGTAACCATGATGCACCATGTTCATGAATTCCCTGGTAACTGAAGGTTGCATATACTATTGTACTTCCAGCTCCTGCATTTGTTTCTCTTATATACAAGAAACAAACTGTAGACTTGAACAGATGCTAAGAAATTTTGCATACGCTGTTTTATTTCTCTTTCACTTGCTTTCTCATTGCATTCAATACTTCACTGGGCACAGGACTGTCACTTGTGTAGTGGTCTGGGAATGTGTCTGAAAGAATAAGTACTCATTTTTACAGAAATTCTAACAAAGCCGATGGATTCATGACCAAGTCCTTCTTCCTTCCTGCCCACAAAAGGAAGCATTCTTCCATTTCTCATTACTTCAACCTGTCTCCCAATCTATGCCCAACAAATGAGGCAGAGCATTCCCTCTGAAAAATGTCTCTTTATGTAGATAAGGCTTGTAGTTAGAAACTTTTAATAGAGTTCAGGTTTAAAGAAAAATAGAAGAGAGATTAAGCAAGTACAGTTAATACATATTTTCTAAACATATTTTAACTGAAAATTCTACAGTGAAGCAGAATGATGCTGCATGTAAGACAGTAAGCAGTGGAAGGTATTTTCTGGTATCAGAGTTGTACAAAAGGTAGATTCTTGATTCAGTAATTGTGAGGGGACGAAAGAAACCTGGTCTGACACTAAAGTTATTTTCATTACCCAGCTCACAGAAACAGTCATGGACCACATTTCTGAAATGTCCAATGAAAGGTGAAAGTGTTTAACGGAGAGTCTGAGGCATTAGAGTGAAGAAGAGAAGAATATTGGCTTATATTAATATTAAAAAAGTGATGTGTGACTTCTCATTAACTTGCATTTCTTTGTGCTTTATCAGTAATGCTATAGAATCCTACCCTTTTAATCTCTAAAGATGTGTTCACAAAGATGCAATAACATATGTGGCAAAGATGGTTTTAAATGTGAATTCTGAGACACAGATTCCACATGAAAACTAAAGAAAACTGATTAAGAGTGATGGAATACAATACCTAGATGACAAAGCTTTATGAGAAATAATTTTTTGAAACACTGCTTGGTAGCAAGAAATGATACAGAAAAGACAGGGAAAAAATTATAACAGGACATTACTTTTAGAAAGCTTGTTGTAGTGCAAGAGTTGAGGAGAGTGAGTATGTTTAGAAAGTTTTAGAAATCTATTGTTGATTCTCTGCCCTGCATGTACCAGCAATGAAGGTTTTTCTTCGAGGACATGGACTACAACGTGTACATTAACTTCTTGCTATGCTGAGGGCTTATTTTAACACTTATTTCCTGTTTTCAGCTAAAAAAAAAATCAGGGTCAGTCACTTCTGGATATTTGATGAAGGACAAAAATGATAACTGCAATATTTTAATTTTAATCCCTTGATGGGAAGCATCTACAGCTATATATAGGGGAAGATCAAGACGAGGACTGCAAATCTAGGGATGGTACTGAGTCATACAGGGTAACATTGAAAAAAAACCAGAGGAAAGCATCTAACTTATTCTTGATTGATCTTTTATTCTTGCTATAGTTATGTTCCATGCATTTCTTCCACTTAATAAGGAGGAATGTTGTAAAAATTATTTTTTTTCCTTTCAGATTTAAAAGAGCATGTGATAGTGCACCATCTGAACTCAGAAATCACACCATGTAGAAATCTTTAATAAATCTGTTAGGAAGATACAGCTACCTATCTGATAGCTCTGATACTGTATGAAGGCAGGACACTTTTCCCTCTTCTATTTCTTTGGTAAAGCTATTAGAAAAGTTGACAAGTTGATGCACATCCATGTTGCATATGCTGATGATTTCATTGCAGAAAATGCAGTGCCATAGGTGACTGAGACTTGAGGGAAATGGAAAACAAATGGGATTTAATGTAATGAAGATAAATTGCTCATGGTTATCTGTCAGCAGAAACAGTCTGGATGAGTATACCCAGAGGCTGATGATCATGAATATCAAAAGATGATTATTTAGAAAAGAGTAACAATGAGAACAGGATAAGGACTTGAGCACACAATGCAAATGCCTATGAAGGGTAAAAATTAAAGGTAACTTAGTTATCCTATATGCAGAAGGTAGGTTTGGAGTGGGAGAGTCAAACAAGCAACATCTTTCAGTAAAGATCATTCTGATGATGTTTGACCTGTCACCAAACGTTGAGAAGGGGAAGGGATAATAATGATTTATGAGGAAATTGCTAGCGGAGGGAGGAAACATTCTGTGGTTACAATGAAGTGAGAGTAAATTATGATTGTGCCCCAAGATCTATATTGTTTCAAAAAGCTGGATCAAGTGGATTAGTATCCTATTAAAAATAATGAGGTACTTACAGCATGAATCTCCACCCCATGACAAAGGGCAGCAGTCTTTGGTTCTAAGGAAATTCTAGGAGGAAGAAGCTTTTGTGGAGAATATAAAACTTGTCATGAGGGGTATCAGAGCCTCAGTTAGATGGGAGAACATGCCATAGTGAATAACTCTGTGCTGTGAAGGTAATGGAGTGTGGTTCAGAGACATGTTCTTCCCAAATTTCTGTGACTGAGTGACAGAGCTTTGATTATTGATTTATAGCCTTTCTTTTGTTACACTCATTTTCAGAAAGGATGGGGTTTTAATATTTCTGACCCTTGTTCACTGGTTGCATAAAAAGTAACAGCAGAAGATGGCAGCAGAGATTGCTGACTCCATCTCGCTTCTTTATATGTGCAGCAGAGTATGGATGCTCAGTGAAAGAACACAGGGTGAACTTTTCTTTATAAATGTACTGATTTAGTTCTGGGAAGATAAATTCATTGACTCTGAGAACATTCATCAGTTAATTTTTTTTTATGGAAATGAAGTGGGAGTTATGAAAGAAAAAACATATTCCTTGTATCTTCCATATGTCTTAATGGCAGCACTTGCAAAAAGATGAGAGAGTTCTTGAGAAAGATCATGGACACATTTGCTTTGCATAGCCTTCCTGTCTTAGCAATAGCTCATCAAAGGCAGGTGCCCTACATTCTGGATAAAAAAATAAAACAGATTGAAAATTATTAAGCGGTACTGAAAAACTTCAGATGAAGTTGCTTAAATTTCAACAGGCTACTCAAAGAACAAATAAGACCAAAAAGGTATGTTTGCCAGACTATTTATTCCTCTAATAGCAAGCCATTGTTATGATCTGCCCATAGGTTATCTTGACCCTCTGAACACAGGCAGTGAATGTTAGGTGTAAGCTTAAACATATAGAATGAATAATGTATTTTAGTATATCAACTGATACAGTTGCAAAACCAAAACTTTTGGATATTCAACTCCCTTCCTGTCTCAGAGAGAGACACGCACCCACAGGCTGTGTACTATCTGGCTAATACTACTTCAGAGAAAGCCAGAGCATCACTCCTCAGGGACAGGGGAACTTCAGGATGGACATATTTATAAAAGACAGAGAAGAAGTAGATGCAGCGGAACATTAATTCCACTTCCCCTCTCCCCCCAGCCCACCCTTACCGCAGTGGCACTGCTGCCTTGCTGCCTAAAGTGTATTAGGAGCAGCTGTCTCTGCTTTTACTGCGGCTGCTACACACTAATGTTTTTGTAGTTCTGCCTGTGCATAAGGAAGCTCACTTGAAATGTCTGTGCTTCTGCTGCTTTTCTAATGGCTGCAGGAGAGTCCAGATGCACTTGTTTTCTCTCTTTTTTTTTTTTTTTTTTTTAATTTCCATCCAGTGTTTCTGTGCTGAATATTAACTGTTTGCAGAACTGTATAACTGAGGCTGTAAAGGCAGAAGCATGACTCAGGTATGCACAGTCAAGTACTCCTTAGCCTTCTGAACAGCTCAAATCAAAGAAAAAAGAAAATTACTGGGTACATGATATTCTCCCTGGAGATGGCATTTTCTCGAGCATCTTTGAATTCTGGCAGAAATTTTCCATGATGTCTGACTTTTTTTCCATGATCCTGTCTTCCTTCCCAGTTGTACATGACCGCTACTTGTCAGAGGGGAGACCTGGATTAAGAAGTGTTTAACTAACAGTTCCACAGTATTGCATTTTCTGTCTCTCACATATGCACCTTTCTGGTGAATGTCTTTCTGGTGGATGTAACTCAGTTGTTTTATTCTGGTATTTTCTTTATAATCCTACAAGAGGTCAAAACATCCACGACCACTGCATCAACCTGAGTAAGTTTCTGAAGGAGTAAATTCAGATGTGGGCTTATCTTGCCTTTTTTTTTTTTTTTTTTAAGGTTGAAATAGGAACATTTATTCCTCATAGTATACTTAATTTTTTCTGGCATTATTTTCCTTAGAGTGATCATGAAAAATGAAAAAAAATTAAGGATTGAATGCAACCAGTTGAACTCTGCTTGCTTGTAGGCATGGCAGTGCGTAAGGTATTATCCTTTCTGCCACAGAATGCAAAGTGTTGCAACACAAGGAAGTAGTAATTGGTTACATCTTTCTCATTTTCTTTATACATTTGTGAATTTATATTTCTAGTGATTCTTTCTGAGTGATTGGTACTTCAGGTTCTTTTGGAGCTTTGAAGTGATGGAGGGGCTTTTCAGAACTTGAAGAAGTGTTTTGTATGGCAGTTGCTACATCCAGAAAATGAAGGTGGAAATATTGTGCTACCCTGAAACTAAGTTTTCTTCCATTTCCTGGAGCTTTCATTTGCACTTAATTTGGCTCTTTTGTCCCATTCTTTTGCAAATAACTTGTATAAAACATTGTGTAATATCCGACTGAAAGTTCTAGTGACTAGCTAGTGCTAGAATGTTTCCATATAAATTTTGTTTCATGGGGTTGCAGGCATTACTGGTCCCTGCCTAGCTGCAAAGGCCTTTCAAGGTCAATATTTGAATGTGAGTGTGCCCTATTCAACTTTTAAAAGTATGGAAACAGCCACAGGGAGAGCCTTTTTATATCCTGCTATATGCTTGTCTCAACTATCTCTATGATGTTTTCTGGATTTTTCATTTGCAAATAATTCAGTTCTGTGGTAGCTTCTATTGAAGCTGCACACCTCAAGTATCTGGCCTGCATAACTATTCTAGTGAGCATAAAACTTGCTGGACCTAGACCAGCAGAAAATGGTATGTTTAAAATTAAAAAAGAATGAAAAATAATGAAGAAGGCTAGCCCAAACCAAAGGGTTGTTAGGTTAGACTGGGGAAAAATTTATTCCCTATGGGAAGTTATTACCTGGTGTCTTAGAAGCTGGTAAAACCATGTAATTGTAGTGGATAAGCACCAGAGCCATAACTGTATAAAAAGTAAGAAACATAATATTGAGATTTTTTTTTTGCATATAATTTTTCTCCAAAGGTTTAAAAAGTTTATTGGATTTCACAGATGGCAATTACACAGACATTATTGGAATGGATAGAAAGAAAGGCCTAGCATTCATCTAAAATATATACATTTTTTTTTAATTCCATTTTCCAGTAGTTTGGTTTCAATTTTGTCAATCAGCTAGTTTGTGTTTGGGGTAGGAAAAATATGGGTAACATATACAAATATTGAATTGAATATTTTTAAGTTACTCCTTTAAAAATAGTTCCTTTCTGGTTTTCAGTCATTTTAGATATTATTTTTAATATAATGTCTGGAACTTCACAGAAGGATTTGATTAAAAAATCCACCATCTTCTTTGTATAAAACATAGCATATTTTGTAATTTATTTTTTTTTTTTTAGATTTATAAGTTCTTAGAGGTTTTTTATGTGACTTTTAAAACTCTTATATTCTTCATGAATCTAAGTTCTTCTATGACAGACAACCTTTCAAAACTGTATCTTAATTTTTAAAGAATTCCATTAAAAAACTAGGTTAGAATGAGTTGACATCTGGGAGGGGAGTTTCCCTGGTGACCTTGATCGTCCATGCTTCACTTTTTCTAAGGGAAAAGAGAGAGAGAGAGAGAATGACATCTTCATACAACTCTCTGTAGTGAGTCACAGTAAAATAATCTGTACTATGAGTTGGTTACTTGGGGTTTTAACTAAATGAGAAATAAAGGAAATATCTAGCATTAATTGACTTTCATAAGGAGGCAAACAAGAAAATAATTTAGATACTGTGTTATCACTTTCTGTGCATCTATGTGTTTAGCACCAGAACAAGTATGTTTTAAAATGCTTTCTATTGCTGTGCTAATTAATATATTAATTTTATCTCCCTCTGGATGCTGCATAAACTTAGTCAGGTATTTAATTTGTCTGCAACCACACAAAGACTGGGAGTTTTGGAGTTGCCGATCCCAGACTTACCTTCTACATCACATTACAAATATGATGTAGTTCAGAAAATTAATGTTGATATGTCAGAGTAAGTATAGAAAAGAAATTTTTTAAAATTTAAATTACTCAAAGTATCTCAGAAATTGGAGGATAACATGTTAGAAATACACTAAAGATATGGTAAATTCAAAACAGAGAAAAATGAAAATGACATGATGTTCATAAAAGGTGAATGAAACCTTTCTTAGAGTAGATGGATGATTATTCAGAAAGAAAAGGTTAGAATACTCCCTAACAGTGTGTAGAATTGGAAGAAGGTATTTGAACAATTATGTTGACAGATTCAGGCTGCCTATTGATTCCTTCTTTTATATGGAAATCTATTTACATCACTAATATGGGGCTATCATCACAGTGAAATTGGGTTGATGACATCTGAATTTTCCTTCTCAGTCTAGTTCTGAGACTGGTTTTCTAGCTCTGAGGAAAAACCATTCTGCTTGTCTTTGTAAGCTGTGATCCCCTCTCACAGGTTTTCAAACTTCTCTTGGGGAAGCTGCATGTAAATGATCTCATTCCATGCAAGATGTGGGAAGAGAAAAGATCTTATGTGTTTGATTCTTGCATGCTTATTCTGAGGTAGAAGACCTTACAGCAGTCATGTGGCTCTGCTAGCCATGGCCCCTAACCAGGGAGGTTGGAAGCACAGCTTCATGGGACTAATCAATGTGCCAGTCAACAAACACACACGCAAAATGGAGGATCAGGTGCCAGTATGTGAAGGTGGATCTGCTGTGTTCTGACACTGAGAAAGCAGATGGTTCCTGCAGGACACCTTTACATGCTTTATCTTCTAAATTTGCGTTCATTTCAGGTTACAAATGAGATGTTCCTCTCCTATACCTTGGTATACAATGTGATATGCAGGCTGAGCATCAGACTAAATCTAACTTGGAAAATTCAACACTCAACTCCTTTGGCCAATTAGTCATTTGTATCTATGAAAATAAGAGTTTTCTGTGTCCTGCAAGGAAGGAAGACATGAAGGAACTGGAAGCATCCAAGCATCCTGTTTATTTGCATCACATCGGTGAATAAACTCAGTTAGCAGCAAGTATGAAGTGAAGGCTATAGATATGATAGAAAACAATTCTTTTCCAGACCTTCTGTTTTGGTTTTGTATTTTTAAAGAAAGGTAATCCCTTGAAAGTGGTTATTAAACATTTTTCCAACTAATACTGAAATATCTCATTGACATTTTGCAGGTCTATATTCATAACAATTTTTATATATATCTCGTTTATGATTGTATGGTGTGAGTACATGCAACTTGGAACAGAAAAGTCTCCTCACATTCCCTCATAGTATTCAGCTTTTTTTTTTTTTTCTTAGAAATCAGGAATTAAATATTATTCAGTGGAATTTCTGAAATGGAGATAATGCCCTTCAAGCTCCTAAGCTGAAAGAAAAAGGTTCTGTGTCCAACTCTAGATTATTCCTAAAACTGCTCAGCAGTTTTGTGTTTGAGTGTTGTTCAGAAGCAGTTGTCTTAATTTGGAGGGGGCTGGTTTCCTGTCTGGGCGATATGGAATTCTTATGCAGTATCTCCCAATAGATCTTTCTATGGATTGTGGTTAGAAGGGCTTTAAGGAAGGTGACACACTGTTACTTAGGTACCCCATGCAAAAAAAAAGTCAGCCCATCAGTCTGGCATTGACGTTTGAGGTTGAAAAGGCAGTATTAGCGTTTAAAGATTAATCTCCCTAATGGTTCAGTTAATCTTCCCAAAACCTTAAGGGATTTGACTGACAACTCCATGACTTTCCTCCTCAAGGGTACATTTATAAGAACAAAGGCATAAGTAGAAAAAAAAAACCCTACATCCTAAACTCACAGATGCTTCAAGGGGCTCACAAATATTAGACACTTTGTTGCTCACATACAGAAGATTCTTGGCGTCATCTGTAATAACCAGGTTCCTCCACAGGCTACATGACATTCTTTGTTTCGTTGATTAGAAAAGTAAAGTTTTATTTCTTCTCCAATAATGGTTGCAAATAAGGTTTATTCAGAGGCTGTCCAAGGTGGTACAACATATGTATGGTACCTAAGGCAATGCATAGAGAACCAATGATTCATTTTTACTTCTAAGGTAAAATTCTTGTTTGTTGCTATGAAAATGTCAATCTGGAAATTAACAGTTTCTATGGAGCAGGGCCCTAGCTAGGAATATCTGGGAATTCAGGAACAAAAGGAGGAGGCTTTACTGTAGCAGATGACAGAGATTTTATTCAAGCTAACCTAGAATATATTATACTTGGCCAGTCATCTCAAGAAAACAGGGGTTTTTTAATGATATTAATAACCTCCTGGTGATAGTCTGCTCTTTCAGTCTCTTAAATCTGGGTGCTTCTTCCTTTGCGAGTCCCTGGCAAAACATGAAAAACTTGATGTAAAGAGAACCAGATCAAATATGTATAGAAAATCTCTGTATCAGACTGTAAGGACGTTAGTAAGTTTTGTTTAAGCTGGTTCTAACAATGAAAAAAGTGTTGAATATTACAAACATACTGTTGGAACTGCTTTGATCTCCCTTCTTAAAACTCAGGGTTACAAGCTGCAGGAAAGTCTACGTAGATGTTACCTGATTTGGACAACTAAGTACTGTAGCTAAATCATATATCTGGTGTGCTTTGGTGTTCTCATAATTTGAAAAATAATTTAGTAGCTTCTAAATGCTTCTTCAAGATGCATAACCTCAATAAACAGAAATAGCTTCCTGCTATTTCTTCATATGAATGCCACTAAGATTGATTTCAGAAGAAAGGAAATTGTTTCCTTTGAGAAGTATGTTATAATTTTCTTGTATTCCTTGATACCTTCCTCCCTGCATGTGAAGATCAAAGAGGTTTCCTCCTGGGCTGTAATACTTAAAAACTGAAATACATCTCCGGATAAACTGCTTTGTGACCGAAAAGATTTGAACTGGGTCAGACAGATTATACTCAAGATGACATTTATAAATGATGTTATCTGTTGACTCCAGCTGTAGAGCAAACACAAAACAGAAACATAGGGACAGGGTAAAAATTATTTGCTCCAGTGGAGGTTTGACTTTGCCCAGAGGCTGATTAAGTGTAAAGCAACCAGGCATTTGGTCAGATTTATTGTTTTATTCATTATTATGATAAGATACAATCACTATAAGGGAAACCATCTCAATACAGGAGAAATGGCTTGATACATTTAAAACTGGTGAGAAACAGAAAAAGAACGAGGTGACAACAAATGTAAACAGATATGAATTAAAAACTCAGTTATGGGGTTCATTTCAGTTAGTCATTGTTCCAAATATGATGATGTTACACTTTGAAAACAAGAAAAATAATGGAAGTTAAGCTAATGAGTCTGGCTTATATCTGTATATTAATGGATATAATATAGCATAGAAAAGGGATGGCTGTATAATTGAAATAATCAGGTATGGTTGGTCTTGCCTTGGAGTGGAGCTGTAAGGTAAGATATCTACTAGATAACCTTCTTCTATGACCACCTTTCCTATTTTGGCTGTCATCCTGTCTTTGGCAAAGGATTTGAAAGTCAAAGCTAATTGAGACTGTGGCAGGAGTTTTGATACAGCTAGAGCCAAAGAGGCATCTGAGACATAACCCTCTTCCTCTCCAGTGACATGGCCTTCTGGGCCTGAGCTGAGCAAAGGTGAGAGAAGCAAAGACCCATAGGACAGATGGAGAATGGTTACTTTTAAAACTTTTCCTGCTGCTCTGGACACTTGTCCTGTCGTGAGGCAGTGGATGACAAATGGGTTGAAGCCCAGAGAACACCTGTTACTAAACAGCAGGCAAACCAGTTATGGAAATGAACTGATTTTTTTTAACCTCTGGTCTGATAGAATCTCCATACAATTACTCCTGAACAGTCCTTCTAAGAACTGTAAATGACTCCGTGTTTAGCATATGAGAATTCCAGCCAAGTCATTGTATTGCAGTACTGAAGGGCATAAATTGTCATTTATTGCCCTCCTTCAAAGAACTAGAATGAGTGAAGATTGCCCCTTTTAATATGTACATGGAATAATTACCAGAATAATTCGCCGTTGCTGTTAAAACTAGTAAACCTATAGTCACAAAGGGAATTATGGGGGTTTAAACAGAGCAAAACAGTGAAGACCTCAACAAGGTTTCCAGCTCCCTTAATTTAATTGTGGATTTTTTGACACTTGGCACTTCATCACAGTATTGACTTGAGAATTTCAGACACCATTCTGAACAAATAAGCTTCTAGCTTGTGTGGACAAGCAAAAAAATTAAAACATGATGTTATGGGAATATAGGAGATAGCCTTGAGGACTACTTGAAATTCCTGAAACCAGTTGCTGATTTCTTAGCTTTCATTTTAAAGCAGTTTGATTCCTGTCCCCCACCCCCTGCCCCCATTGCTATATTGACAGGTGAGTATCAAAGACTGAGAGATCAGAAAGAAACCAACTTCTTCATATTTTCTTTCTTCTTTTTGGAAATATGATTTTCAGGATTTTTATGGTCTGGCTCATAACCTCTGAATCCTACTTCACTTTACTTTTTATTCGAAGCACAGCCTTTCCATTAGATCATAAATTTTCAGCATTCTTAGAAGCTGGCTCAATATTGATTTAAAGGTGAAGTCAACCTGCAGAGCTACCAAATTTTTTCCCTCCCTCAAATGACTTTTCTGTCATAATTCCACAATAACCTGCTTCCTTGAAATGTTTGTATCTTCTAAATGAATAAACCAGTTGAGCCTGGTGAAGCTGGACTTTTGAACATCACCCGAGTAGACATATTTTTGTTGTTCTTTTATAACTTTTTTCTTTTAAGAAATACTTGAGGAAGAACATATGGAAAAAAAGACTTAGTTGTTGAATGTTTTTTCTGCTCTTTCACAAATTATGGAATCATAGAATCATAGTATGGCCTGGGTTGGAAGGGACCGTAAGAAGCATCTAGTTCTGAGGCATCTGCCATGGGCAGGGACACCTTTCTCTAGACCAGGTTGCTCAGAGCTCCATACAACCTGGCTTTAAACACTTCCAGGGATGGGACATCCTCAGCTTCTCTGGGCAACCTTTTCCAGTGCCTCCCCACCCTCATAGTAAAGAATTTCTTCCTAGGATCTGATACAAACCTATCTTCTGCAGGTTTGAAACCATTCCCCTCATTCTGTCATACATACTTTGGTAAATAGTGTCTCTCCATCTTTCTGTACAGCTTCTTCATCAAAAGATGAACGCAACAATGAGTTTCTAAATTTTGCAGGTAGATATCCCATTGAAATTCCACAAAGAACAAGAGAAATCAGTTAAGGGGAATGGAATGGAATATGTGGCTGCAGCATCCAGTGATAATTATCTCCATTTTTTGAGAACTGAACAGTTTCCTGCAATTCAGGCTTTTATTTGATAGCTTGGTAATCTCTCAGATCGGGAGATATGGAGACACACCATCCATAACGCTGCTGATTCCTTTGAGAACGCACGCAGAATCAGCCTCGAGGAGAAAAGACAACACAGAAAGAACCACTAAGCCTCACCAATACCACCTACGGAGACTTTCTGCTGTGCCTTTTGCAACCAGACTTGCCTACCTTACATTGGCCTCTTTAGCCATCAGTGTGTTTGCAGCAAGCGTGGGTAGAGCCCTTCCCAAAACTTCGTTTGAGAAGCCTAGCCATGATGAATCTCTCAGTAAAGATAAAATGATGTTTTTGCAGTAACAAAGATCTAAGAACAGAAGGGAAGAGTATTCATGGTAGTTCTAGAGACAGGGAGATGTTTATGTGGCTTGTGAAGAGAAGCAGCTGAAAATAATTGTAAGCAGTAAGCAGTGGAATAACCTGAAAGATTTCTGCAAATGTTTCAAATTGTTGTACTTTCATGTCAGTGGTGTGGATAGATGCTTTAGGATCAGTGTGCATAAGTATGACAGTGCTGCAGGTTTGGATTTTAATTTTTTTTTTTTTTAATGAAGTGCAATTTTCATTATGGAATAGAGCTGGTTTTGATAGAGCCTGTCTAGAATCAGAGGTAGATTTTTAGTGAAATCTTTTTTCAATATGTTTGCAAGAGAAGTATTTAATGATAACTATATTCTAGATTATTTTGTCTGGTTGAAATGAATACATTTTTGTCTATTTCTGCAAATGACAATATGAAGATCCCGGAGAAACTAAATGTTGTATATCCCAGTGATATCTGATCAAGAGATAGCATTGGTTCTTAGTGTCAGCAGACTTTCCAGGTACATCCTATTTCTCCGTCAGGGAGTTATATGCTGAAGAAGCCCTTTAGCTGCCATCAGTTCTTTCTTCTAAAAGGTGTTTTACTTTAAAGTTTCTCTTAGTTTGGTGCAGTTTTCTAAATAGGACAAGGGCCAACATACTTCAGTGCTAGAAGCTGAGAATTGGCTTGTGGATAGTTAGTGCTGAACTTAAAACTTCTGCATGCCTTTGATAATGGTCACTAATGAAAAAGGAAACAGAAGGGAGTTGGTGCTGGCTGGGGAAGTTGGGCCAGTTGTGGCTGAGCTGGCTGATCTTCATCTGTAGGCTCTGTAGTCCTCGGAAAAGAGCCCTGCTCCTGCCACCATGAACTTCCTTTTTAATGGTGCTTGAGGGATTTGGGTTTAGCTGTCTGTCCCATCTTTAGACTAAATATTTAAATGATCATATCGAGTTTGAATGGAGGAAAGAAAAACAGATTCATGCAGACTTTTTGTATTCATATCAGAAGTCAGTGGGTCTTTCTGTAATGCTGCTATAGGGTTTCTCCAAGACTATGTGTGTTGTAACATATGTAACTCATATTGAAGCTAGAAGATTTTAGTCTCACATGTAACTAGGACCACTTTCCTGTCTGAGCTAGAAAAGATAGCTTTCATTCTCTGAAGGAACAAGATGTAAAATATCTCCTTGTCTGACGTAAACTATTCAGCACTTCTGAGAGCTAAAGTAAAAAAACTTACTTAAAGGCAAGTGTATAAAACACTTATGGATTTTTAGTCTAATATTTGATTGTTTAGAAAAAAATTTCAAAGGCTTCCAGTGGTTTGAAGACTCATTGCCCAAAAATGTACAGATTTTCCTTAAAAGCTCTTTGGCTTGGGTAACAGTTCTTTTTATTTCTATAATATATGTAAATGATTATATAATTAAAATAAAGAGGAAGTGATGGAGATAAAATTAGAGTAACACAGTTGTAGGCACAAAGCCTGTGTAAATTTTTATTTCTATATGCATGTAACTTCGATTTGATGACAAAAGAGACTTTCAGACTTTCAGGCTTACCCTGAGCTCTCAGATACTTGTCCCTTCCTTTTTAGGTGCTCTGGGTCTGTAAATAGCCATGCTTATGACTAACAGGTATCTGTGAGGAACCTATGCATCTGGGATAGGCAAAGCTGCTTCACAAAAATGTAGTTATGATATTGGAACAGTGCTACGAGCAGTGCAGGCAAGGAAGAAATACAACCTGCTGCAAAGAGGCCTCCTCCCCAGTGACATAGTTATCTGACACCATGGAATAATTTTTCTTCTTCTAAAAGAACAGCAAGACCAAGAGGAAGAATGAGTTTTCATTCTACTAACACAGTGCAGTGAAATGTTTCATTTCTAGGGTCTCTTTTGGCAAAGAATATCGTGGCAGAATAACTGAGTGAATGAGTGTTTAAATCCCTAGAAAAATAACATGTCTGTAATGAAAAATTCTGGCCACAGAAGTGTTCACCCACTACATTAAGCTGAGGCTGTGATTGATTCAAGGGTTAGATGACATGAAAACATGTATACACTTTGTGTATAACCTTTTATGTCTGTGAAGGACAGATGATAAGCCCTTTACCCTGCTGCCAGACCGAGCAGGGATTCAATCTCTGCCCTGGTTCCACTCTAATTAAATGCGGATATTATGTAAACTGCAGACCAAAGTTTTTATGAATTCAGAAAATGCTAGCTTCGTTTTTCTTGTCAGGCTACAAAACTAGGCCATGACAGATGAGTTTGAGCATTTGCTGATCATTCATCTACAAAACAGTAGTTTGATTCTTTCACTTACGGCTGTTTGCAGAAACAGAAGTTAATTAATTGAAGCATTGGTCCTCAGCAAATTATTTTTATTTTCCCCCTTTAGCCCGATTTCATTGTGTCCTAAGAAAAATCTTTAATACCATGATACAAATGAAAGATCACAGACACCATTTCCTATCAAAAGGGCACATTTACTTAGCTTTAATATAAACCTGGCTACATGTAACCATACCAACATACTGTAACTCAATCAAGAATGCAATCAACTGGTTTAATGCTATTCATATGGCACCTAAATAATCCAAATGAATCAAATTCCCTAGAATCAAATGGAGGAGTCACAGCTATGCAAAGCTAGTGCAAAATTCAATTTGTACTAATCTGCCTTGGAAAGTGGAAGCACAAAATATACTAGAATATTAGCGCCACTTGTCTGTTTTGAAGTTCAGTTCTCTCTTTTTTCTTTTTTTTCCCTCTTAATTTCTCTGTATCTTAAAGACATGGATATTTAAGATAATGTGATTTTAAATTTATAATTTATATTCTAAGAGAGTAGAAAATTCGTTACTTAAAAAAATGTTGCTTTTTCCACTATTCCATTGAGGAGCAACTATACTGCAGGAATATCAGAAAAAGCAAATTATTCACAAAAATGAAACTAAGAAACCTGTCTTTGGCATTGTATAGGATTGAAATCCAAACCCTAAATTAAGGTAATAACCAGAACAGTAGCTGCTTTCTTCAGTGATTCAAGGTATAGGAGTAGAAGTTAAAATCAAGACAAATACAAGTGTTAATTTCAGGGATAAATGTAGCTCTAGGTTACTTTTTTTCTCCTGTTCCTTTGACCTGAATTGGAATGTAGTACACACGATACTTCAACAAGCATATACTGCTCCTCATGCAATATTGAAGGCACAGTATCAGTTAAAAGAATCAGTGATGCCACTTCTGCACTTGTTTATATATGTATGCAAATTTTACAGGAATGGTCAGTTCTAAGATTATTGGCTAACATTTATTGTTCATATTCTTGCCTTAATCAGTAGGGATCCTCTATGAAGAGGTTTTTTCTTTTTAATTTAGGGGTGAAGTAATTTCATATTTTAATGTACTGAACTGTAGTAAATGCATGTTATTTCTCATTCCCATGAGAAGCAAGAGCCTGCACAGCTTATCTTAGACACATAGCATGCACAGAAAAAGGGAAGAATTGTTCTTTGAACGGTAGCGGAGGCTGTCCTGATCTGTTTGATATTCTCAAGACAGAAACTAGTGTTGGTATTAATGCAGACTTGGTATTAACTTACAGACTGAGGCTCCAAAAGGCCCAGTGGTAGAAAAGTCAGGTCAGTGTAAATACTGATTGACACCAGTGACCATACAGCTTGACAACTAAGAGCAAATTGAAGGACTGTTGTGGTCAGACATGCCTGCTGTAGTGTAAGGAGCAGGATAAGGCTCCCTCAATGTGCGATGCTGTAAGAGCTGTCTGCAAACCTAAGCCCGCTTTGGCCTCCTGCGTGACGAAAAACTCTATTTCTGTGTAGTTCATGATAATCGAAGGAGGAAAATAAACTGAAGTCTGGCGCTCAACTGATTTATTTCAAATGCTATGAGTGATACTCTCCACTGAATAACAGTGGTTGGCTGGCAAATGTGTTGAGGTGAGGAAAGGGTTGAAGAACAGTCTTCTGCCAAGGTGGATAACTTCTTTTTCACCTGTGAGCAGCAATACAGAAGTGGGGAAACAAAGCATGTATGCTTATGTTTAGAAGTGTGACATACCAGGAAAGGAGTCTGGGATTGGGAGCTTATGTGTAACAAGCAGCAGAAATCAGAGAAGAAATGGGCTGTAAGAAACCGTGTCAGTGAAGCAAAAGAATAAGGGGGAAGAAAGTGGAAAAATAACTAAAGTGATGTAGCTGAAGTAACATTTTTTTGCAGTACAGTTCGAAGTGCCTGAAAAGGAGGAAAGACTGTCTTTAACAAGATGAGAAGTAATAATATTACTTGAGGAGAGTTTGGATAGAAGCTTTAGCTATGTGGAGAGAATACGTAGGAAAGGCTGGATAATTGAAACGTTTTTTAGAACATAAATATAGGATTTGTAGTGTGTTAATGGTGACTTTGAAAGATTATGGCATAAAATGAAAGATTGTTATGGGAATTATGGTCACTATCTACTTCTGAAATTTTTAGAAGAGAAAAGTGTTGATTCATCCTAAGCCACAATCATACACTTTTTTTGTGCATAACTGCAGTGGTCTTCCCACCTGCAGCCTTGGGGATATAAAACCACAAGAACATGCTTAGTCATCTAGGCTATTCGGGCTGTTAAATTTTGCTTGAACAAGTAAGTCTGTTGATTTATTTCTCATTTCTTTTTTGCATATTAATAGTTGCCAAAGGCAATTACAAGATATTTAAGAAGAAAGATTCTCAAATACCACTGTGTCACAGGAGAATGGAACCAGAAGCTGAGAGAATTGATTTTTTCTTTTTTTTTTTTCTAAAAATACACTAGCCAAACTGTCAGCTGCTATATATCAGCTTAGGCCCCTGGCAGCAGTTTTGTACCAAAGGAGAGCCTGGCTCTTCTTTCCTGAATTTTGCTTAGTTCCATCCTATTTTCATTCAAGTGTGTGCTTCTGAGAGGATAAGCACTGAGCTGTAGTTCTTAAGGGTTGCAAACTCGTAAAATATAAAATAAATAAGTGGCTTTAGGATAAACATTTTCTTTCTGCCAGTGGCATAATGCTTGGGCTTGAAATGTTATCATCCAAGGAAGTTTTATCTTGAAAAACTTTTCTTGCTGTCTGGCTCTGAACATTAACCCAAGTAAGATTCTGAAAGTACTGAATTATCTGTAAAAAGGAAAACTGAAAAGTAACAGGAATTCAAGCCTTTCTCTAAACATTGCTTTGAGCAAAGCAGTGTCAGATCTGCCACGAGAATGGACCAATCTGAGATATTTCTGCAGCTAAGACCTGTATGTGCTCTGTCTCATTCCATTTGTCCTATTACAAATCTGTAAAAGCAAAAATAATTTGGGATTTGCTGTTATCATTAGAATTCTCATTAGTGTAACAGAAGTGACCACTTCAGAAAATGTTGCAAAACCATTTCTACCCTAACATTTCAAATGCCCTTAAGTGGGAATATTTATTCTGCTTATGATAAAATTTTTACACTATCTTGGCTGGACATTTATTTGCTTATTTTATTTTACTTTGAAATGAAGAAAGAAAAATCAATGGTTTTGGAGATGAGTAGAAGAAATATATATGTACTGTACTTTGCAGTGGGCAGACCTTAGCTGGATGCCAGGTGTCCACCAAACCTCTATCTCTCCCCTTCTCAGCTGGACAAGGGCTACAGAATATAATGAAAGGCTTATGGACTGAGCTAAGGACAAGGAGACATCACTCACCAAATACTGTCGCAGGCAAAACAGACTCAGCATGGGGAAATTACTTCAATTTACTGCCAATCAAATCAGCACAGGACAATGAGAAAGAAAATCAAATGTTAAGCCACCTTTTCCCTACCCCAGCCTTCTTCCTGCACTCCTCTTCACTCACTGTCTCTCTCTCTCCTCCCCCTATCCATGCAGGGACACAGCGAATAGGGATTGTGGTCAGTTCATCACACACTGTCTCTGACACTCCTTCCTCCGCAGGAGGGAGCACTCCTCACACTCTTCTTCTCCAGCATAGGGTCCCTCCCACAGAATGCAGTTCCCCATGAAGTTCTCCAATGTAAATCCTTCCCATGGGCTGTAGATCTTCACTAAACTGCTCCAATGTGAATGCCTAAAATAACCCAACAAACCTAGCCAAAGCCTAAAATTTAAACTACCACAATGCCTTCCACAGGATGCAGTCCTTCAGGAACAGGCTGCTTCAGCACGCGGCCCCTGCGGGGTCACAGGTCCTGCCAGAAAACCTCCTCCAGCATGGGCTCCTTTCTCCATGGGGTTCCAGATCCTGCCAGGAGCCTGCTCTGTCACGGCCTTCCCTTGGGATCACAGCCCCCTTTGGACACCCACCTGCTCTGCACGGGGTCCTACAGGGGCTGCAGGTGAATCTTGGCTCCACCGTGGACCTGCACGGGAGACTGGATATTAGGAAAATTTCTCAAGTGAAATGGTTTTCAGCCATTGGAATGGGCTGCGCAGGGAAGTGGTGGAATCATCTCTGGAAGTATTTAAAAATCATGTAGATGTGGCACTTGGGGGCATGGTTTAGTGGTGAACTCAGTGGTGCTAAGTTAACAGAATCATCTTCGAGGTCTCTTTCAACCTTAACAATTCCATGGTTATATGATTCTGTTATGGTGCAACCATACCTATGCAACCATTTAGTTACACCAAAATTCAGACATTTGATCATTTAAATGACATCAGGAATTTGCAATGAATGTTCACACTTGATAAAACAAATCAAAAATGACAAAAAAACCCCAAACAAACAAAGCCTGCTGTGGACTATGGCAAGCACAGTTTATTTCTAGTACTGTCAATGAAACAACTTCTGTCAAAGGAAAGAGGGTAAAAGCCAACTGAATCTGTGTTATTCTGAGCTTTTTAGGTATTTCTCACAATTTTATTTCCTTAAAATAATAAGGAAACAGTTTATTTCAGGGCTTTGGCTCATGTAAAATAATAGTTCAAAATAAATGTATTAATTATGTAATTAAATGAAAGAAGATACTAATTTAAATTTTCATTGACTTCTATCAAGTTATTTAATAAGCATAATCAGTGTTCAACTGTGTATAATGTGTAGTTGTTGCATGATATAAGACCCTGTTGGGTGATCCACCAACTGTTTTCCTTTGGTAACAAGCAAGAAAGTTCGAATTCTCACTCATGTTATATGAGCACTTAAAGCCATTTTAAGGATTGAATAATTGTTGAAGGTGTCTTGTCATATATCTTCTTATCATGTCTTACACCAAAATCTGTAGTCCTTAGATTGCTATAGTACCTGAGCACCTTCCAGAACTGCATTAATGACTTGTCGAACATCTGCTGTGTGTAGTCCTCACTGCTATTCCTGCTGTTGTTCAGATGGAAAATAAATGATGAATCTTACCTCTTTGTTCTCTCCAGATTCTTATAATGCTACTATGGTAGCTGAAAGCCTTAGAGGCTGGAGTTAGAGGATAGGGGCTCCGTATTTTAGGCCAATCTCAGTTTATTTTTGTGCTTTTCCTGTGGTGCAAGCCCTACTAACGGGGCAGCTGTGTGCGGGCTGGGGATGCGCCCAGCCATCAGGCACTGCACGCTGCCCTCGCTGTGAGGAACTGCAGTGTCATTAGGAGCTACGTGTCTGCGTTTGAGCCAGTCCTCAGGCTGGCAGTCAGCAGCCAAGCTAAGCCATATATTGAAGAGAAGGTTGCTTTGAGTAATTTGAGTCAGTTTTTAATGTTACTTCTTATCTATCTATAGATGTAAAAAAATTGTTCTAATACCGTGTTTATTTTATTACGATTTAGAACATAATATGTTGGTATCTGAAGAGCTTCTAATGGAGGAGGTTAAATTTTCTGTCAAAGAGATGGAGTGCAACTTTGCCACAGGATGTGATTTCACAGCGTTGCTCCTAAGAAGCTTTGGAACATAAAAGTTGTTGACGCTATCAACTGTTTTCTCCTTTTGGGAAAGGGATGTAGGACTTTGGTTAACTTCATCTACTACCTGATCAACAAGATGGAAGGAATAAGTTTTCTTTGCATTTCTTGGTCTTTTCTGGGGAGGTGGTGGACTGATTCCTGTTCTGAACTAGGTGGCCCTAAAGACAGCTCTCGTTCATAGCCATAATATCTAATCCTAAAGGATCTTTGATAAGTAGAGTTCCCTGTGCCAGTCAATGTTGCACCTGTTTGAAGGACAGTAATGCCACACCTGTCCGGCTGTTCCCACTCAGAGTCAGGTGTGGAATCTCTTGTGCTGGGGAAGTCCTTTTTGTCCAGCTAGGAGAGCTCTACGAGGAAAAGTGTAAGGATGGCCTGGCTCCCAAGACCAAGCTTTTTTTGTGCACAGTCAGAGAGATAGAGGTAAATTAGGTCTCCAAGAAAACCAAACTGATGAAAGCTTAGGAAATCCCTCGGTTTTGCCTCAGAATAATTCAAGGTATTAACTTTTTTCTACGGCCTATGAATACCCTTTCCAGAGGAGATTTGAATTAGTTTCTATATAATCCAAGTGATAGGTGCAATTTTTGCTATCTCTGCTACTCTCTGGAAATGTAATTACAGGCTAGGCTTCATTTGATCCACATGTTAAAGAGAAAGAAATCATTTGGGTCTGGTTTGCTTGTTTTATTCTTTGTGCATGAACAGTACGGAACTGCTATTTCTTATATTTCTACCACATATAAAAGATACTTTTGAAACTTGCCCAGAAGATTGTGTGAAGAATTCTTAGGCATATTTGTGAATTAATGTTTGAGTAAAGCTCAATATTTTATCTTTCCAGTGCTGGCTTTTCAAAACTGTTTCCTTTTTTGCATTCCAAAAGTAACTTAAACCTTAGCAAACTTTCAGTAGGATTGATTTGTTTAATGGCTTCTATGAATGACTTTAGCTGATGGAACATAAGTGATATTTGTCTAGAAAACAAACAATGATCATAATAGGATCACAGAATAATTCAGGTGGTGAGGTATCTCAGGAGACCTGTACTCCAACCTGCTGCTCAAAGCAGAGCCAGCTATGTTGCCAGATCAGATTACTGACTTGGCTTAAATATCTGAATAAAACCAACTCAGATAGGTTTAAATATTATATATTTTTTAAACCTTTTAGAAATATTGGATTTACTGCAAAAAGGGGAATATTCAACAAGATTTGATGGGCATCTCTGATCTAACTGTTTAATGAGTATTTGTGTGTCTGACATTTATACGTTCTAGGAATGAAGTGACTAGTTTAGTAATTAATCCCTGAAGCATTGGGAAGAATGTAACACTTAATATTGACAGAGTTTTGACACCTGAAAGAAAATCATTGCTTTGAAGTGGTCAGTGTGAAAGAGGATTCTATTAGAAAGGTTATATATGATGCTGATAAAAATTCTAGTGACAAACTTAATGTCATGTACATTATTAAATTTTAAAAAAAATTGAAATCTGGTTTGTTGAAAGTTTTAAAATTATTTCACAGTCATTCTGACTTCAAAGCATCCTACAATGTTTTCCATTTTGGAAATATTTTTGCCCTCCATTCTGCTGTGTGAAAATCCCGTCTCCGATCAGAAGTTAGCACCTGACTAACAGAGAACTGAAGCACCCCTGCAACATATAAGTTAGAGAAAACAGGGTGCAATTTAAACTGTAAACTATCTAGAAGTGCTGGACACTTAGGCAGTTCATGGAGAGAAGTCAGATGTCATAAGTTCACTGAAATTAAGTCGTTCATCTACAAAAGAGGATGTGAACTCAGTTCCAATTTTTTTCTTTCTTTCATTTTTTCCCCTAGTGCAAGCCACTGTCCAGCGGTCCCAATGGTAGGAAACTTAAATTGCTATTGTGCTCTTGAAGTCAACCTTCAACAACATGATGGCAAAATTACAAGCGAGTTTCTGTGCCAGATGGGACTTAACTGAATGTATAATTGAAACAGTGAGACCACCTGGATACACAAGGCTGTCAACTATAAAAAAAGCATACTCCTAATAGTTACTTGTAGAAACACACCAAAAAACTTTTACAGGCAGCATGGTGAGTGTTAGGGAGAGTTTAGTTCCTTTAGAGCTTGTGTAAATTCCAGCTGTAGCTGTAGATTAATGCTTCCTCTGGAAAGATGATTCAGTGGGTTCCTGGCGTAGCTTCTGGTTCTCCATTTATCCAAACACCACCCAGCCGCCATGACATAGCTCCCATTTTCTCTTGTGATTTGAAGAAGTTGTGCATAATCCACCTCTTATTAATAATCCAGTCCTCTGAGGAACCATTTCCTATTCATTTCATATTTTACGAGGCTCTAAAAGTTGATGTAAAGGAAATACATTTTGGAACACCTATGTAGGTATTATGATTTTTTTTTTTTGAGTAGATAAATTTGGCCCATAAGGCTTATTGTGATTAAAAGCTTCACTGCTTATGGTGAAATTCTAGAGCTACACATATTGGTGTTATTTGCATATAAATGCTCTTGTCTGTCAGAGTTGGACATAATCATGAAATATGTCATCATTCCAGGATGAAGCTGGGAGCGGCCTGGGGTCCCATAACATTATGAGAATGAAGTAGCAATACTATTGTCATGGTTGAAGAAGCACTTTCATTACCACCCCCTCTCTTTTGAAACTGGTAATTTTACAGCAAAAATGGCTTACATGTTAAGTAAAATTTCTGAGACTTATTTTAATGAAAAAGGTGACTTTTTTTTTTTTTCATAGAGCAGTAGCTGTAATACAGACTCTCTCTTTTCTTTTTGAATAGCAAAAAAACTGTTTTAAATTTAAAGAATCCATATTCTTTGCATGCACATGTAAAATAGTTGAATTGTCAGGGATTTCATCTAAATGTAAAACAAGTACCTCTGGAAAACTTTAAGAGATTTATACCATGTTTAGTTGTGTGTCTCCAGTTTTCCTGTGGAGCTTTTTAGGTTCCACTTTCTTCTTATTTGCTCCTTGTTTGTGTGGTTTTGACTACTGTTGCACAAGGACCTCTAGCTGGGATCATCTCAGGGCTTTGCAGGGAGAGAGGAGCTGAGATGCTCTTTCAGCCTGCTTCTTTGTGAATATGTGAAGTACAACTGAGAACACCCTTGATGCAGTTTTTCTATGGACTGAGAGAAAAGCAAAATAGGACAGGCATTCTCCCACCCCGCTTTATTATCCAGAATCCCTGGGAGGGTTTACATTCTTCCCATAGCATTACAATAGTCAGGCCTTATATAGGGATCTAAACTCTACTAATGTGTATAAAAAGTTAAATGAAAAAAAAATCTGTATCAAGTAAACTAAACTGTTACTTAAACTACATGTTTCTTTCATTTTCTTATGGTTAGAATAAAGCTTTTTACTGTATATACTTTTGTTGTCACCAAAGGCTTATAATGTCATGACAGAGGCTATTTTTTCAGGACACATGGCCTATGTGAAATTTCAACAGAAATCTTAGAAGAGAGTCTGATCTTGCAAGGTTTCCAGCTCAGTGTGCAGATAAAGCTGGCTAAAACAGATAAGAATCCAACCTTTGAATCCTTATCTAAGATGAACCTTTTAAGATTCTGTCCTCACCATTTTTCTAAGGGGTACAGATAATTCCATCAGTTGCCAGTCTCACATCAGTCAATGTCAAGCCTGGATTTATTTTCATCAAGTTATGGAGGATCTCTTGGTAGCGTGCATCCTGTTCACTATTTTTGACTCATGCTGTTGAGATTGAGTCTATATCTTTATTATTTCCACAAGAAATCTGCCTGAAATCTAAGGTGAGTAATTTATGAGCTCTGGCTATATTATAGGAACATTTCTGTAAGAAAATACAGTATTCTAAAAAAAAATTACTCACTTATCTTCATAATCATAAATTATTCCATACCTAATTACAAACAGGCAGTATGAATAATTGTCCTCATTGAGAGCTGTTTGACACTGAGAATATACTGCTTATTTCATAAACTTTTTAAGGTACAGTCCATAAATATGTCACAGCTAAGGAATACTGCATCTTAAAGTATATTAAATGCAGTCTTGTGTAACCAAACATAATAGGATTTTTAAAAGAATTATAACTGAAGAATTTAACAAACAACTTTTAAAACTTTCTACATGTGTGAAGCTTCTTTAAACAGACCAATTCAAATTACGTATTGAAAAAGAAACTTTGCATTTGACAGTATTGAAACACATTATTGTGATTCTTGTTTCATGTATATTCAGAAGCAATAAAAGACTTCCAGGGAAAGTGGTTTTAATTAATTCCTTTAAAAAGCATCTATTAATGGGTTTTAGAGCAATACCAAAGTCAAAGAAATATGAGCAATGAGAACGCATGTGCTTTGTTTCTGTGAAGGTGATGCTGGCACCTTTATAGCTGCTTCAAGTCTGAACTGATAAATGTTGTATTAACTTGCAGTAGGCCTCATTTTAAACAACCATTCTCTTTTTTTACATTGAAAATCATCTAATTCAAAACTTCATCTTGAGTTGATATGCATTTGTTAATAATGCTTCTTCTTGAGGGGATAGAATTTCATATAAAAGATATGGGTGACCTAAGTCCTGTAGGACACTTGAAACATGCTAATCCAAACAGCTGGAGAACTGTGGAGGGGGTAACAGGATTGCAAGGGAGGTAATGAAAACCAGAAGTACTAACAACTGAGTCTAAATGATATATTCAAATACACTCTGCTATAAGTACTCAGCCGTGACTTGATTTCTAGTCCGTTTTTTTTTGTTTTGTTTTGTTTTTTTTAGGAAGACAGCTGGCCTTCATCCAAGCCGCATTCTTTCAGTAATTAATTATGGCTCATTTCTAATCTAAATTTGTCAAACTGCACTGTCTGTCTGCCCCCAGTCATAAACCAGCAGTTCTGGTAGCAGAATCCCTGTTTTGCTTTTTCATATATGTGCAAAATGCTGTGAAAAAACGTTCACAACTGGCATTAAGTTTTCTTTCTGGTATTGAATCATACCTGAAACAGATTGGTGCAGTTATGAAACCTGAGAAGTAGAGAAAGGAGGTATAGGCAAAATATTGTGCTTACTCAGTCTAATATGATTCCATGAGAAATAATAACTTAATATGTTAAAATAATCCATTTATATGCTTACAGTTGTGTTTTTTCTGAATAATCAGGTAACCAGATTTGGACTACATTTCAGAGACAAATGGAAAATTTCAGTTTTATCAAAATGTCATTTGCAAATTTCACCTACCTTTAATTAACAGTTGTGAGGGGAAAAAAAAAAGATTCCTGAAAACATTGGAACTTTTCATCTTCTCATACTTGAAGGGATATTTTTGTTTGGAAACGCAAGCCTACTGTTTTGGGGTTTTTTGGGTTTTTTTTTTACATTTTTCTACCACATAATTCCTTAACTTTTCATTTTGTAGTTGAAACAGCATTTCAGTTCAAAATGTGATATGATCAAAAAAGAAGGTAAAAGAAAAAGTATTGAGTGAAACAACTCTGATACGTCTTACAGATATAACATGGAAAGGTAGAGTTAAACAGATATTACATAAAATGGTGTCTTGTGTGGTTGCTTTCACTTTTTCAACGTTTTAAAAAAAATCTTAAATTCTGTTTCAACTGACGCATAGAAAATGCTGGAGAGGTTGTTCTAAAAGAAAGAAAAATAAAATTCAAACCCCAGTAATCACTGTATACAGCCTTTGCAGTGGCTATGCTGTAATTCTCTTTCTTCTTTTAGTTTTATTGCATGAAAAGTTAGGTCTCCATCCATTAAACATCTTACACCAATATGGGGCTTAATAAGATATTTGCTTTAAGAAAACGCTGAAGGTCAGTGTGCTATGACCTTATTCTGCACTGAGAAATGTAGGCTTCATTATGAAGACTTACAGAGAGAAGGAAGTAAATTAGATTGGTAAACCCAAGTGTAGACTAAAGAGTCCAGTTGATTTTGTCCAATGTGTTGGGCACCTGGTATCTTCTGTGAACTATGAGCTATGTTTCAAAAAATGCTGTCAGTAGCTAAAGTTGAGGCAGACTTGTTTAAAATACAAAATAAACCAAGTCTCCTAACTGAGAGTTTCTTTTGTGCTCTTGTAACACAGCCTACCAGGCATCAGGCTTTAAAAGAAAGCTTAATTTCATGATAAATACAATAAATAACATACTGAAGGAAATCAACATATGTGCATCTTCCTTCTGAGCCCTGCAATTCTGCCACTGTAAGAAGTGGCAATGGATTAAGGCAGAACAGGTGTGGTGGTTGTTTAGCCAACAGTGTTTCTGTGTTTCCACCAAAATACCAAACCCAGAGAGTCAAACTTTGTTGGCATCTCACTTTCTAGCTTGTGAGACTTCTTGCTTAGATACATGGAATGTGAGAAAGTCTGGTGGTGACACACAGCTGGACTCGGCTGCTGTGACAAAAGACAGTTCCAGTTCTGAATTCTTTATGCCTGGCTGAAGCTGAAAGAGAGTGGTGCTGGATAATGTCTGGTGCCAGATGGCTTTCTGCCTGTTTCTAGCTCAGATGCTAGACCATAAAATGATACTTCTGGTTATGTTCAGTCTTTGATTCAAATGGCAGTGTTCTTTAATCTGTCTCAATCATTATATATATATATATTTAATATTTCTGTTAAAACCTGTTTCACTTAAGTTACAAAAGGGTCAGGTCTAGTAAGGTGTTATTCAAATTCCAGTGCTGTCATGGAGTGTTTTAAATTAATTCTCATTTCAGAACTGCTTGAATCATGTATCTGCAAAACAATGTCCCTTTTAAAATCTTTGAACTGGAAAGATCAGAGATACAGCCTGACTCTTCACAACGTGATTTAAGCAGTGTGATCCATCAGCTCCACTAGATTCAATTGACTTTGGTCATGGTGTACCTGGAAATGATTAGCAAACTGATTGTGGTAATTGGAGGTAAAGAAGCAAACATGTGACTTACCCTGTGTTACCAAAAGGCTGTGGAATACAGCCAGGCAGCTGTTTGAGTAGTTTATCTGTCTGCCTGCCTCCTTTGAAGTACTAAGTCATAGAAGCAACAGGAATTGGAAATACAGTCTCTCTAGATTACATTCAGAATTTTCTATTGTCCTATTTTTATTTAAATAAAAGATATTATATCCATAAACACCACATTCTACCAAGTACTAATTCTCTCATAAGATCACTATGTATCTTACATATCTGTATTAATTTTTGGGTTGTTAATTTGTGCCAATTTCTTAATACAAAAACTGTAGCATACTATTATATTTCTCTATAAACAGGAAAAATACACTTTTTAATGCACTAGCTGTTCTAGAAGTGCCACATATTTGAGCAAGAGCTGGCTAGTAAGCCTTTGTTTTAATGAAAAAGATATGTATATCCTGGTAAAATTTGCCTGCAAAGTAATGGCATGCCCTGCAAAGAATCCTGCATAGTTCTTTTACTGTTCCAAACAGGAAAATGGAAGAAGAACCATCCATGCTGAAGGACATCCAAGGGGAAAGTATGATTTGCAAGGACAAGAATTTCAGCAACATCCATTTAGAATCTACCTCATAGTGTCTGGGAATTTTCATGAGTTTACAGCTGGAAATAAATCTACTAGAAGGAATCTGGGCTTACATATATTTGGGCAAAATACAGCTTGTAAATTGCTAAGTTTTCCAAAGGCACCTATGCGTGATGCATCCACTGTGGAAGTGAAAGTGTCCGTGACTTCTTAATGGATTTAAATGGAATTAATTTTAAAATTGGAGGTGCAGCGAGAGGGAGAAGCAGGAGCAAAGAGTGTAGCAGACATTGGAAGTTAAGCTAAGCAACTGTATGGCTAAAGGAGCTGTAGGCTACTGATTAGTTCTTTGCTTTGAAAATCTTATGACCACTATCAGGATACAAAAGTGCTTCTTTAAATTTAGGAGAATAGAAGTTGTGGAAGCAGAACTACTCTGTGAATCATAAATATAACTGAAGTGTTTTGCAACCTATTTGAATCCCTAAATACAGGACGTCTTTCCACACCGCCCTTTCTGGTTTTGTATGATCATTCAAAAATATCCCATGCTGAGACCCAAATAACTTGATAAGAGAAATTTGATAAGACAAAGTGCTTTTTGATCCTTCAATAAGAGTAATTAGTGACTAATAGTGTTGATTAAAGCTGAATCACTTTCTTTGTCCTGAAGCAAGAGATGCCTTTAAGAGGCTGATTAGAAGCACTTGGACTTCATCTCTTAGGGAAACTACTGCAAAAGATTAGAAAATCTAAGGGATGGACAGATGGGATTTGCATTTCGTTGTGGAATAAGCAAAACCAAATGTGTAAACTAGACAGGGTAGGTAAAAGTCAAGCACTGCAGTACCTTTACTTCTGAGCATCTGGCTCCCTGAGGAAAAAAGAATGCCAATTACACTTTTCTGCAACGCTAAGTGTCACTATAAACACGATTTAAATTAGGCTGTGAAGAGCACATAGATCTGTCCAACTGGGAAATGGTGGAGAGAGGGAGCCTTGTATATTCTGCTTTTCTGAACTAGCAATATGTCTTCTACGGCTGTCACTGTGGTGGGGAATCCACTTGTGGTGGGGTTCACCTTGGCTGAATGCCAGATGCCCACCCAACCGCTCTAGCACTCCCCTTCCCAGCTGGCAGGGGAGAGAATAAAGGTGGAAACAAAAAAAGCCAGCATAAATTGTGGCTGGTGATAAAGCAGTTTATACAAATAACAAAAGCAAAAGCAGCATGTGTGCATGCGCAAAGCAGAAGCAGCAATTAATCTCTGCTTCCCATGTGCAGCGATGGTTGGCCACGTCTCTGGAAAGCAGGGCCCCTATGCGTGTGTCAGATGTTAGCAGGCAGCCATCGGAGACAACGAATACCTGCACTTCCTACTTCTTGCCCCAGCTTTTATATCTGGGTTGATGTCATATGGTATGGAATATCCCCTTGGTCAGTGTGGGTCAGCTGGCCTATTTGTGTCCCCTCCCAGGACCTTGCCCTTGACTGAACAGTGAGTGCTGCGCTCAGTGGTAGCCAAAATATGGGTGTGTTATTGACACCAATGGAGAGCACAGCACTGTGAGGGCTCCTACGGGGAAACAAATTCTGGCTCAGCCAGACCCACCACACCACTAGCATCAAATCCTTCCCTGACACTGAGTGGATACAATGGATTTTGACAGGCTTGGTTTTTTTTTTTTTTAAATTTCAGCTGTAAGGATTGAGCTTGTCTTCTCTATCCTGCCCAAATACTTATGCTAGTGAAAATCAGAGACTCATATGTTGTCCAAACTCCATATTGTAAGGGTCTTCTCATGAAGGCCATCCCACCATCTTTTTTTTAAAGTGACTGCTGTTGCAGCTACCCAACACCCTTACTGATCAATAGTCAGCTGCTCTATGCACTTTCTTATGATGTTTTCTTTCTGTTGTCAAACATAAATCTCAAATGATGTAATAACCAAGGAGAAACGTTCTCTGTCACAGTTTTTTTTAGCCTTTCAGTAATGCATATGGCCTGCAGCCCCAAGGATCAGAAGCCTTGTGGCAGAGCCTGTTGGTCAAAAAGCCCACCCTCGCCACATCCCCTGGAGCCTCTTATTTGATGCAACACCCCACACGCTGGCCTGAAGGGCACAGTGTGGTTCGTGAGCTGGATGTCCCACCTGGGAGGGGTGGTCATGGTGGCTAAAGTACATTAATAGAGGAGCACAGAACTTTCTCTTCTCTTCCACGGTCATGACTGTGTGAAGAGCTCTGGCTGTAACTATTTTTCTCTTATTCTAATCTCTTTCTTTACTCCTTTTCTCTTCTTTGTCTCTCTGCTCCTTGTTTTTGCTCTTAATCTCTCTTTCTTCCTTTACTCTTTCCTTAATCTCTTGTGGGTAATTTAAAATGGATGAGTTGTATTTTATGAAGTTGTGGCTTGCAGTTTGTTGGGTACTTTAGTGAAATGCTTCTCCTTGGTTGTATGTTAGTCCTGTGAACCTTTTGCCAAAATGCTTATTTTCTCACTAAATTAAAAGAAATCTCTTGGGAAAAAGTCTGTGGCTTTTTCTCTTTATGCAACTTCAAGGTATTAAGGAACCAAAGGCTTTGCAAAAAATTCAGAGGAGAATTATTTTGGAGTCTTGAATATAAGTAAAATGCCCGGACAGCTTGTGGCTTTGACGTGGGACTTTACACCATTGGTGAGAGACCTTAGGAAAAGGCTGCCTGTTTCAGACTCACAGGCTGATAAGGGAGAGATTTCCAAAGTTGTTTTGTTCCTTGTGTGACGAATGAGTATGAGATAATAGGTCGGGTCCAAGATATGTACTTCTAAATCAAAGTGAAATGTTATACTGAAAATCCCTTAGGTAGCATTCACTGAACTGTTTTGTCAACTCAGTGTAAAATAGTGTGTTGCTCTGTTGTTTCTGGAAAGGCACTGAGCTGAAACTTCCACTTGTTTATAGGGCTAATAATGACAGGAGCACTGTGTCAGTAATGTGTGTTTCCAGTTGAAGAGATAGCTTGGTCAGCACTTGGAAAGGAGTAAAGCCAGGAATGGTGACTGCAGGACTAACAATTTGGGAAACACTGGCTTAGCTGGGATTTTTACTAAAAAAAAAATCTAATAGAAATAGATCATTCCACACTATGAAAAATGTTAAAGTGATTACACTGTAGGAAAACCACATACTAGCTTGGATTTGATTCCTTTAATTTGTTCATATGCAAATAACAGCTGAGCAGTAAATGGACGCAAAGGATCCTTTGAATATGGTGTATCCTTCTGCAGCAAATTACCAGGTATGTGTTGGATGGTATTTAACCTATATACACATCCAAGTTCACATAATTCATATGACTCTTCTTTTTTTTCTTTCTCTCTCAGAATCTTCAACATAACAAATAGCTCGGACTTAGTCTGGATAAATATCAGATATTTTCAATTTAATCCTCCATTAGATCCATCCATCAGCTTGGTTTGTATTACTGTAGAAGACAAAGAGATGAAATAGACTTCCATAGTCTTGTTTAATCTAGCTCCCTAAAAACTCAGTGCTGAAATCTAGTATGTATCAATTGATATTAGAGGAGCCCTTATTTCTTTCTGATGAACATATCAGAACCAGAATGTGTATCAGAATGTCTTTATTGTCCTGACATTTTAAAACAAAACCAAGAAAGCTTGAAGAAATGAAAGTTTTCAGAAAAAAAATAAAAAAAATGAAAATGGTAGAAAAAAGAAAGAAAGAAAATGCTTTTGGTAGAACTTTTATCATGAAAATATTTCAATATCAGACACCTGAGTGTCCTACAAAACACCAGAGAAAAGAGAAAAGGAAAGCAAAACAGGAAAACCAAAATTTTGGGGTTTAGCTAATAGAAACATCTAGAGTCTAATTCTGTGCCTGTTGAAACAGCCAATTATGCTGTTATTGTAAAGGTAAGGGCTGCAGGGATTTTGTCATGACTGATTAGAGAGCAGTGACTAGGTGTGCTGTTGGTAACACAGTCCCAGCAATCCACTGCTCACTGCCATTTGAGGATGGCAAAGCCTTTATAGCAACTAATTCAATAATTAATGGGTATGGAAAATATAATTATGAGAGGCAGCACACAGTTTTCTGGTTTCTCTTAGTGCATAACACAAAGCTTCTTTTAAATATACGGAGAGCCAAAGTAATGAAAAGAATATTGCCATCTCATGCCATGTAGCTTTGGTGAACATAGTAGGTTCTGTGAATAGGGAAAATGCAGTTCAGGACCTTACTAGTTGGGAAAAGTCACTGTGCATGCATTGAATGGAAATCAATGGCTGGTCTATTAAGATCACACAAATAGTTCACAAACTTCCCATTTTCACAAAAATTGACAAAGCTTGCCTGTTGACTTATTATTCAGAGTGCTGCTTCTTCAAGAAGATTGTAAATACATTTTCTGGCCCAATCAGCTTCTCTCGGTTCCTGAGGAAATGATAAGCACAATAGAATTCAGGAAGATTAAGGGATGAGGTAGAAAAGGAAAGCTGAGCTGTGTTTCTGCATGTTGCCTTGCGTAAAACAGCAACAGAGAGATAAGAGCCAAGAAGTATGAAAATATCTGCACAAACCCCCTTGTAATGGAAGCTTGGGTCTCCGTCAAAACTCCCTTTTCAGGATGAATGATTCAGATTCTCAGTTGCATAGATTTGAGAGGTTAATCCTTTCTTAAGGAATTCTCCCACTTACATTTATTTAGAGAGTATGATCACTACATATTGAAAAAAACCCTAAAATCCTCTTCAGATTAGGCTATTTATTTACTATCTCTGGAATTCTTATGACTAATACTTTTCTATGTATTAACTCTCTGGTGTTAATGTAACTCTTGACTGGAAAACTTTAAGAAGCGTGTAGGAAGATGATTTAGCTGGCATGGAGAATGGAGTTGGGTGTCAGGATCATTTGCTTCTCTGTTCAGCTCCCCCTGTACTTACTGAGTGATTTTGTCATGTTGGCTATATGCACCTCTGTTTACTCACATGCAAAATGAGCATAATATATTTCAGGATTTTGGTGAGACTAAATTAAGCTGAACACTCCTTTCAGATGAAGGTCTGTCAAAATAACTGTAACCATTTCTGTCAATCGGCTTTTATTTGCTGTGATGTGGTTGCTTGGTTTCATAACTGACCCTGTATGAAAGATGAAACACTGTTGGGCTGAGGCTCTGCTGTATTGTCATTACTGCTTTATGGTATAGTTTGCAAAAAATATGTCTGAAATTGATGATCTCAGAGATGGTTGTTTGTGAAAAGGTGTTTGATTTACATACTATGTCCAGAACACATCAATTTTTCCATCAGTGTCACAACTACAAGATGAAGACTTTTTAAAGCATTGAGCTATTTTTAAGTGTACCAAGCCTCTAAAAAACTCTCAGCAAATCTTTCCTTTTCTAACTCCACTGATGCCTTTCACATATGATTCCAAGGTCTGTAGTTTCTTTGTAGTCTGAATTAGGGTTCATTCTTAGCAAGTAGATGTTGAAATCTGGAAGGAAGAACAGGGACTGTAGGAGACAGATGCTCAGAGGAGGCTCTGACCAGCGAGACTTAGCTGGGAAGCTTACAGCACCTTTAGAAAACGATCCTTCTGTTAGGCAATCCAGGGATTTTATCTTGAGTATAACTCCTCAACTTTCACTGCGGTACAACCTCCAGTTTGCATTGCAGGTGTTGGTGACAAGGAGACAATAACATGTTGATAGAGAACGTCTTTTATTACCACTGACCTGTTACTCACTGGCAGAGAAATCTCCCTGAATAAGACTTCCGTTTGATTTTGGGACATTGTTAGGATCCTAACCCATTCGGGCTTAATCTCCACTCTCATATCTGAGAACATTGCTGGCTTATGTGTTGCTGGTAAATGTGTGCTAGTGTTTTGTTAACACTAAGCAGCCATAAAAGGATGTGAAAATGGAAAGAGGCATTCCATACTGATATTTTATTTAGACCTAACTAAAGACTGTTGCAAACTACTTCTCAAAGTTGTAAATTACTCCTTCACAGAACTCACAACCTCAGCTGATACTCTTTTCTCTGATCCCTTTTCTGTGGCATAATAGCCTTTCTAATAAAGCTAATGGCAAAATTTCCATCAGGTTAATTGGTGGACCAGAAAACTTTGTTTTTATTTGCACTGATATAAAAAAAAAAAAAAAAAAGAAGACATTTGTCTGGTGAAGTCTTGAGAGAGATCAGGCGTTGACAATGTTCGAAGCACAGAAGTTTTACTGTAACAATTCTAGCACTGTTTCAGAAGGTGCCAGACACCTTTCAGGAACGCTTGTTAAAGAAGGGCTTTTGTTTTTAGTCTTGGCAGAAGTAATAGAAACAGTTGAGGCAATTTTCACTTTTAAACGTGAACAACTCCTAGAAGGGGAAACTAAGAGAACCTAGACATGCCAGTCAGAGAAGGGAACTATTTTTCCCAGTGCATAAATCAGCTTTACAGTTCTGCAAAGAGCAGTCACTTTTCAGGAGAATACTTGACTAACTTTAGTGAATGCCATGATATTCTTTTAGCTCAGTGAAGAGTTTAAGAGATTTTCTGGACATCTTAATAAGACTCAGTTCAATGATGTAAAACATTTTCTGAAAGGTACATCAATTCCAGTCCACTTCAATAGAAGCAAAGCTAGATAAAGGCTAAGACCAAGCATAAGGAAAGCAACAGGCCAACACCTTAAAAAGGGAGACTGTTTTTACACGAGCATATGAAGTGTATGTTTTATACTGTCTTATGTAAGAAATTCTGATGAAGAATTGGATGGCTGGGGACCATGCTTCAGGTCAAGGTCAGAGGCAGAAAGCCTCTCTTGCACCAAGGCACTTGATCTCTCATTAAGTTCATATTCATTCTTGACATGTCTGAGTAAACATACAACTACCAGATATAAAATTATCTTAAACTGCTGTTCATTTTCTCTGTCATATGTGCTGAAGGTCAATGCTAATGTTTTATTATTTTCTTATATTAAGAAGCTGCAAATGTGATAATAGGCCTGTTGATAAAATTCTTTTCCTGATAGAGCATTGCTGCTCTTACTTTGGTGCTGTTCAGTGAGTAGCTGGAGAAAGGAGAAGAGCTGAGTGATTGTACTTGGGAAGAGAGATGTCCGTGAAGCTGTGTCTTTGTTAAAACACTAGAAGAGTCTGTGGAAAGATTTTAGAATTTCAGTTTAGCCAGGAAAAGCATTTTTTTAGATGCTGTGAATGTAGCTCGTCAACATTGTACTCAGTTGGATGATGGTGGCGGGGTTGGTTATTTTTCACACAGTCAGATGCTTGTTTGATCTTTGTTACAAAGAACTCTCCTGTAGTTGTTAACAGAGGTGACAGGACTCAATCCTCTGAAAGACGAGGTGCCAGAAACTGCTCACTATGGGGGAGAAAACACCAGCAGCTTTCAGGAACCAAAAGCCTTTATTTGATCCAACCAGGCATTTTTTGGTGGAAAAGGCCTCTTTTACAGTATTTTGGTGTGATCTGTGTCCTCTGCTATGCAGAACATGGAATTGCACAACAAACATTTGATCCTTTTTTGATCTGTTTTTCAGATTTTCAGAGACTGAGAAAGCTTTGGTTAGAGTTTGGTTTTATTTGAGTTTCATCAAGTGCAATTGTGTTAGTGGGTGCAAAATGCTTAATGAAGAAAGAAGATGGGGAATTATTAAGGGTATATCTTTTCTTCCTCCTATGCATGTAAACTAGTAGGAAACTTTGATCTTTATAGTTATGTTCCTGCAACACTATCAAAGAATAATAAAAAAAAAGTGGATAAAAGTTTGAAATTGAAAGTCAGAAGGATCCCTTTAAAATAACCAAAACTTCAGTAGATGAGGAAAGGCACAAAAATTAATTCACTGTCAAATCAACAATCACCATTGGGTGGTATCTGATTGTCAAGTGATCTGCTGTCTGGCACTAAAGCAGGGGAAAGTTTGCCTGTTACAGAATAGACTGTTTTTCTTGCAAGATGCAGTTTGCAAACATGATTGCCACCTGCTCTGTTGATTAAATTTTTTCTCTAGGCAGTGACAAAATGTTCAAAGTTTTTGTGGGTTTTTTGGGGGGGTTTTTTTGGTTGTTTTGTTTTTGTTGTTTTGTGGGGTTTTTTTGTATTTTTTTACTTTTTAAATTGCCTGATGAATTCTGAGACTCCTTCCACTTTATTTCACTTGGACATTACCTGTATATGTGCACCAAACTTGTATTTTATGATTAAGTGGTGAGTCTAGTGATTCTTGTTTAAGAGAAATAAGTTTGGGGATCATATTGAAGTTTGTGCTTCAAATCTTCTGGTGAGCATGTATGACATTGGGTTGCCTTGCTAAAGTGTGGGCATGATTTCAGGGGGCAGCATCTTCAGGGGCAGTGTGCATATATACCTGGATGGACATTTGTGTCATTTTTTTAATTACAGTTGCAGAAGTCCTAAGTACTCTAAGTTTTAGTAACGTGTCGTTTCAAATAAGAGTAGCCACCTAGAGATATGGTATACCAAAAAAAGCTAAATTGAGTCAGTCCATTAGGGCCAATGATTATGTCCAGTAATGAACATTTCAGTGTCCTAACAACTATCCTCCAAGGTCTCAACAACATACATAGCTCTTTCTGCTTCCTTGCAGCATGTCCTACATGTATATGTATTTAAATGAATCATCCAAGGCTGTATTCTGAGATAATAAATACAAATAGTGTTGCTCGAATGCACATTTAATGAAAAAATCAGCCCACTGCACTGATTTTTATTGCAATGACTAATAGATAAGTAACCCATTTAACACAACACATCATGCTAATGAAAATACCGTGAAGGTGTTTTCCCCCAGTGTTTATATACCATCTAGCACAACTGAGTCTGTTTTCTAGGTGTAATATTCATTCAGTTAAAAAATATATAGCATACAAGTGTTTTGAATTAAGTTTATGTAATGTAGATATAATGGCCTGTCATTGCAGCCTGTAAGAGAATTCACTGTAATTCACTATAAGCAATAAAAATATGCAATGATGGCTTTTTGAAAATGATGCTTGTCTGTGCTGTTAAAGCTGTCATGAAAACTCAGAGTGAGTGTCTTGATGTTCTGTGCTCTGAAATACACCAGAACTTTCACTGATATCGAACCAGTATTTTAAGAAAAGAAGCCTTTGATCTTNAAAAAAAAAATGCAGGTAAAAGCTGTTGCAAATTCCACCAAAGTCAAAGGATCTGTGCAGAAAACAAACTGCTTAGGTAAGTTCTGTGATTTAAAGAAAGAAATACAGAACAATAGTAATAACAAAAAAGGCAGTACTGTGGCTGGATATCTTCCTCAGGTTTTTTGGTCTTGTTTTTTTTTTTTACTTCATGTGAAAACAAAAAATTGAAAACAACTACCTAATAATCATATTACAAGTAAGATGACAATTATAAACTTCGAGTGACCCTGAATATATGATCCATACCACCTCAAGTGGCAAAGCTGTACAATCATCTTGATTTATGTGTAGCTTGACAGCATATGTAGAGCTCTTCTGGTGATCATCCTGAGAACAGCCATATGAAGACTGGTGTCCCACCTCAGGGAACTTCTCCTGAGACACAGGTAATTGATACCAGTAGTGTGTGGAGAGCACAAGGGAAGGTAATCAGTGTTGCACATTAATTAAAATTAGCAAGTCTGCTGATAAAAAAATTTTGTGGGGCAACAAATTTAATTAGAATTCAACAGTCTCAGCATGTTCAGTGAGCACACATGTAATGTTATAAATAGAGTCATAATCACATACGTTCATGAGTACATGTTCAGCTCTTGACTACACGTACAAAACCAGGCACAGCCTCTTTTGCTGCTTTAAAAATGTTTTCATGTGGGAAAAGTTATAACCATACTACTTCTAATATGAGGCAGTCAGTGAAATGCACTGTGGATCAGATTATACAACACAAACTTCCATGTTCTGTGAGATGTACAGCAAATATCTGTGCAATGTAGACATTTTGAAATGCCATCTGCTGACTGGAAGCTTTACATTTCCATATACTTTTAGTATAAATAAAATGCAATATATTCTACACTAGTTTATATTCTGTGTAGCCTTGTTGCAGTTAATATGCCCGATTCGTTTCTGGTGCCATTCCACTGGAGCTAAAATGTTAATATCAATATAACTACACTAGGGAGGTTACACTAAGAGGATAAGATTACTGAAATAAATGCTACCTTGTACATTACATCTTAATTTTAAAAAATGAAATTAAAATTTGATCCTGAAGTTCTTCTTAGATACAGAAGAATGATCAAAGATGTCTATCGGGGTACTATTGTAAATGAGGGCAGCAGGGTGGACCCTGATCTTAGGAAAAATAATAGGTTTGTGTTGTGCCCTAAATTCAGCAACTTTATAACAGTGTATACTTGACAGAGGAGTGGAAGAAAATTAGGTAGTCCTACTGGCTCTAACAAGACTAAGATTTGACTCTGAAGGCACTCATAATTAATAATATTCATATGGGTGTTGCATGCCCATAACTTCAGAATACTTGCCAAAAATAAATGAATGCAAATTGCTATTGACAATTTAAAGGACAACGAATACCATTCTAGATTTATGTGTCATATATATGGGTTTCATAAATTTGTGTTTAGAATCATAGAATGGCTTGAAAGGGTAAAGGACATCTAGTACAACTGCCTTTCAATGGGCAGGAACATCTTCAACTAGAACAGACAGAGCTCTGTCCAACCTGTCCTTGGATGTTTTCAGGGACAGGGCATCTGCCACTCCCTGGACAACATGTGCCAGTGTTTTACCACCTTTGTAAAAATTTTCTTCCCTATATCTAATGTAAAACCATTATTTCTTGTCCTATTGCAACAGGTGCTCCTAAAACTTTTATTCCCATCTTATTTATAAGCTCCGTTTAGGTACTGGAAGGATGCAATGAGGTCTCACTGAAGCCTTCCCTTCTCCAGGCTGAACAACCTCAACTTTCCCATCAGCCTTCATGGGAGAGGTTCTCCAGTCCTTGGGTCATCTTTGTGATTTCTGTAGATTCTACTGCATAACCCTTTCCACTGAGGAGTTTGATCTGTTTAGATTTGGAGCCTCTTAGTAAGCTTTACAACTCAGTCTATTTTCTTTGGTTTTTTACAGCTAGATATTAAGTAAACCATTGACACAGTACACATTTCCAGCATGTTACAGTAATCCCAAAACAGGAAAGTCCTTTCTTGTAGTGTGACAACATTCCTCATTTTGGTGTCTGGCTGTAAATGAAACCAACCAGATGGTCCGCACTGATCTGTATTGGGTGTGAGACATCTCGGTGCTTTTATGTCAGGGCACAGATTTGTCTCATTTAACAAACAGTGGCAGAAAAACAACTCTTTTTTGTGTTTGTTTGATGTTTGAGGTTCAGATGGCTGGCAGCATGCACAGTCCAAGAATGGCTGTCCTCCAGGTTTAATATGATGCTGGGCATGCTTAGGGGAGGGAGTTGAAATGAACTGAGGACGAAACATGGAAGTTTTGCAATATTTTGTTATTTTCATACAGGCACTTGCCAAAGTGAGGGGAGAAAACAAATGATCTGTCAACTGTTTTGTCAAGATCCTAGACTAGGGGAGGATTGGTAAGTGGTAAAGGCTGTGTGCCAAGTGACCAAGTGTTCTCCAGCATGGCCATTGCTGGCCAGAATAGAGTGGACTTGGAAGACTTTGAAAGGAGTGTTGAGTGGGTTTGCTTTGTCAGACAAATTACACATTAAGACCTGTAAATTATCCGTGTAGTTCAGGTAACTTTAAATTTAGGCACAAAAGACATATTGTCAACATAACCAAGCTTATATTTCAGAAGATGAAAGAAATAATAAATTGTTAGGATTAATATATCTTCTTAACCATAGGTTTCCAAGTTTATAAAAGAGATTGGTTATTGTTATCTTCATTTTACAAACGAGGAAACAGAGTTATGGGAAAATGGTGTTCTTTCAAACAGCTTATTTGAATTAGAACATTAGTCTTTAAACTTATATGATTTGGTTTAACTATATCATCTATATCAAGATAGAAAACAGAGTTTTCCTTCTGTAGTTAGCGATATATATTAAAAAGAAGTTTCTTCACATAACTTGAAATCCCAAACTTGATTGACTTTAACAGCCAGGTTCGGGTCAAAACATCAGTCATAGAGTATCTTGAGCTGGAAGGAACCCACAAGGGTCATCTAAATCCAACTCCTGGCCTTGCACAGGACAATCTCCAGATTCACACCAAGTCACAACTATAACTGTTTACATTGTTCATCTTCCATTATAGAAGTTTCTGTCGGTAAAAAATACATGCAGTTTACTGAATTATACAAACTTCCTGTGGAAGGGGTAAGGTCCTCACTGTGAGAAGAACTGGCTTATCTTGGTAGGCAGGAGGAAAAGAGAAAAATTGGCTCTAGAACCATGAATAGGTGCTTGCCCTTCTACCCATTTCCTATATGGAGTGTGACTAACTGATTGGAAATAGCACTTGGAAAAGTGTGTCAATGAAACTTGTGCTGATGGTCTCTCGGCAAGAAGAACAGAGAGCAGAAAGGCTTTGTGTGGGCCAGGCTGGAGTGATGAATGGGAAAGACAAGCAGAACAGAAAACCTCATGTCATGTAAGAGCCCTCATGTCATGAACTTTCTTCCTCACTTTTGTTTTAGATAAATGAAAACAAATATGTCTTCATTTGGAGTTTAACTGATGTCTTTTTCTTGCCAAGAGAATCAGCTTTTATTGCATAACTGTGCCTAGATTTCTGCCTTTCATATTTGAAATAATCTAGTGTTCTACTAGCCAGCTGTTACTTTAGTAAGTAAGTGTTATAGAAAACAGTTAGGAAAAAACTCTTGATTATTTTTTCAGCATTTTCTCACCGAACCTGAGCATCATCTATTTTGCTGCATTCTTCACAAAAAAGAGTTAATGTTTGCAAATTTAATCACTTATCTGTGTCATTTATTACGCAAGTGGAATTTGCTACTTAATCCCCAGTTTGTTGCAGAGATACTTGGGAAGATTCAAGGTAAATGGCAAAATTGAAGTTCAGCATAGAGTCCTTCCAACATATATCAGGATTCTCATGAAGAAGAAAGGAAAGTTACCTTTTTTCCTTTCTTAGTAGTCTATCAAAATTACAGATTTTTCATGTGTTTACCAGCACATAAATTTCACAGTTAAGTGTCAAGTTCCAGCCAGTGAATTATCAAGCCTAACTGGGAAGGCAGAAAATGGGGATGCAATGCCTGGTTTTTTTTTTTTTTTTAACAATACAAATTCTCCTGGAATTGCCTTGAGTCACCTTCAGGTGTCTAAGCAGTATGATTCTGAGACATAGATTGAGGCTGTGCCTCATGCTGTGCTACATCAATTGGAAATCCACGTGGTAGGATGGTTTTACTTCAAAGTATCAGCAAGAGTAAAATCCCGACCAGGATTCTGTTATAAATGCCAGAGTAATAAAAGAGTTACATTCATGAAATTATCTCTTTTCAGTGCACGGAGACTTTAGGAGCTTTACTGTGTTTTAGGGCCAATGCCAATGTTAGGAATAAACCCCACAGTTCACAGAGAGTAAGGGGGTCCTGAACTATGACGGGTTCATGACCACAGGCTGCACAAGGATGTTTCTGAAGAATGGTACTTTTTTTTTTGCATTCCACAATGGGAAGATGAGAAAAATCTCAATGATTTTAATTGGTAGGGAAAGTGCTATAAATGACACATAAAAGTTTAGATCCTCTAATAAAGGGTAAAAATGAAGTTATAAGACTGAATTGCAGGATAGTAGAAGGTGTTTTTACAGGAGCAGTGCAGAGGTTTCCACCTAATGAAAGAAATCCCTTTTTAGTTTTCACACTCTTTGAGTGTTCTCCAGATTTGCATTGGCATTTCTTTCACAGGCACTAATGTGCCAGTTGAGAGAACATTCCTGGTAATGAATGACATTGAACTGATGACAAAGCGGAAAGTGAATACAGAAAGGGAAGAAAATAAAAAGGCCAGCACAGTTGTTAAGATGAAACACCTGCTGTTAGTGCCATGAAAGGCTTCTGGGGAGCAGGCAACTTCTGAACAAATAATTTCTGAGGAAAGCTAAAAAATCCCTCTCTGCCCACAAGGCCTTCTTTTCTTCCTCTTCTCTGTCTCTTTCTTATGGATTACAGTTTTCATGGATATGTTTTGTTTGGCACATTGTTAACAGCTCATCATACAGAAGTTGCACATAAACGGGTTTTGTTTCAGATCGATATCTAACTAAGATTTCTTGTTCTTTGTGTCTCATTGGTTTTCAAGCTAACATATTCTTCCTGAATACATATAAAATTCCAGCAAGCCATTTTGTATAACTGAAAGATGTGTTAAGGGTCTAACCACACTGTTTCAACTGATAACTCCAAAGGTTGTTGCTACACTGGCTCACTGATATCTCAAAATGTCTTTTCCTAGAAACCATTTCTAAAGCTTGTCTTTAGCAATCTGTTGTGTCTCAGCTTATAATTTCCTCCTTTTACAAGTAATGGGATTCCTTCCTTTGGAAATGCAAGAAATTTTGACAAAAAATATCCTCTGCAACCTGTCCTTGTAAAAGTTGTCTTTGTCTGCCACTTTTACACAGATGCTACTGGCATGGCCATTCCTAAGCAGGTGTGATGATCCCAGTTTAACAAATGGGTCTATGGAACATGAATCATATTCTTCAACCTTGAGCATTTCAGGCAGAGTTCCACTAGGGAGGGTTTGGACTGCAGTCTGCTCAGAGAAAGATCGGCGCAGATTAAGCAGACATACAGCCTCTGGGACTCTGCTTATCATCAGAACTTTGGCTTCTAGTATAATGTAAATTTTGTCACTCATCAGTGACAACTAGTATTTCGCTCACAAAGGAAAGGGTGAGAAGGAGCATTTTGACTGCTCTGTTGTTGATTTGAAGATCATGCCCATGGAACTTGGTCTAACTTCCAGCAGAAATTTACAGGAGTGACCTCTTGTTGCTCTGTGCTGTTGTTTTTCCCAAAGACTTGAACTCCTTTTTAGGATCTCAGAACATTTAATGCACATAATTTTACTTTAACTAGGGCTGCTGCTCTCCATTCAGTAAGTTCACCAGCCAGACTAAATTGCTTTTTAGTCATGAATAGGGTGACAGTGGATATCACCCAGGCAGAATATTTGGTAACTTTCTGACTTGATGTATTTTCCCCAGTATATTTAGGCACCATGGGATATATTTTATTAATAATAATGAAATGTAGAATTATATTTTCAAAAGAATTGAAAGAGAATAATTCCCAGACCATTGTGACTGTTCCAAGGAGCGAACAATAAGAAATGCTTTTAAAGAACCAGCTGTTTCAATATGGTAGCAAATGGCCTTATACTTGCTGGATTTGTGTTTTCTGTTTTCCAGGTGGCTTCATTTAGAGTCATATGAGAGAGGCACTGCAGTGTATGTTTATTCTCTTAGACCATAAAAATGACTCTATTAGTGGTCAAGGTAAGAGCTCCAGGTGTCATCTATCTGGAAGTCTGTGGGGCCTTTGACATGGTCCCCCACAACATCCTTCTAAATTGGAGAGATAAGGATTTGGAGAATGGACTGTTTGGTGGATGAGGAATTAGCTGCATCCAAAATCTGTTGGTCAACAGCTCAATCTTGGATAGAGATCAGAGACAAATGGTCTCCCCCAGGGGTCCATACTGGGACCTGTGCTGTTTAATATCTTCTTCAGAGACATAGGCAGTGAGAATTGAATGCAATATCAGAAAATCTACAGACAAAACTAAGGTGAGTGGTGTTGTTGACATGTTTGAGGGACAGGATGCCATCCAGAAGGACCTGGACAAGCTCAAGAAGTGGTCCTATGAGGTTCAACAATGCCAAGTGCAAGGTCCTGTGTCTGGGCCAGGTGTCAACACATGCTGAGAGAAGATTTGTGGAGAAAGACTTGGAGATACTGGAAGATGAAAAACTGGATGTGAGATGACAATGTGCACTTACAGACCAGAAAGCCATTTGTATCTTGGGCTGCATCAAAAGCAGCGTGGCCAGAAGTCTGAAGGAGAGGATTCTGCCCCTCTTCTCCACTCTTGTGCGACCACACCTGGAGTGCTACATCCAGTTCTGGGGTCCTCAGCACAAGAAGGATGTGGACCTGTTGGAGTCGGTCCAGATGAGGGCCATGAAGATGATCTGAGTACTGAAGCACTTCTACAAAGACAGGCTGGGTTTGTTCAGCCTGGAGAAAAGAAGGCTCTGGTGAGACCTTATTGTCACCTTTCAGTACTTAGAGGAGTCATAAGGCAGATGGGGGATAGACTCTTTACTAGGGCCTATTGTGAGAGGACAAAGGATAATGGTTCTACTCTAAAGGAGGGTAGATTCAACCTAGATGTGAGACAATTTTTAAAATAATGGTGGTAAAACACTGGCAAAAAGTAGCCCAGAGAGGTGGAAGATGCCCCATCCCTGGAAATGTCTGGAGCTCTGAGCAACCTGTTCTATTTGAAGAGGTCCTTGTTCATTGCAGGGGAGTTGGAGTAGGTGAACTTTAGAAGCTCTTTCCAATGCACATCATTCTATGATTCTATGACTCGATGTAATATACATAAATAGATCTGCTGATTTTAATAGTTCTGTTCATTTAGAAGATATGCATTAGTTGCATAAGTAATGACTGCAGTGTTGTTCCATTGTACATTTTTCAAGGAAGAGAACCTGTAATTTGTTTTAAGAATACTTTGTATATTATCAGTCGTTCATATATATATATGCAATATTCTTGAGAGAATTTTGTAAAGAAGTGGGCTCACATTCATTGCTGGTGTAATTCCAGCAATTACATTATAGCTTAATTTATTCTAAAGATATTTTCAACATATTTAGAATTGACCTATTTTGACCAGGTAAGTTCAGAATTATTATTTCATTCCTCTCATTCTTAGGTCCTGAATGGGAAAAAAATTGTATCATTGTATCTTTCTTATTTGCAAGAGATAAGTAATTTGGTTTCTCTGTGCTTTCTTGTCCACTAAAATTTACTGAATATTTAATTTTACGAAAAGTTTTGGTTTCACTTGCATCATCTGTGCTATTTTAACCTGCCACCTGAGGTTATTTCAATTATATTTGACAAATGAGTTACAGTAACCAAATGAATTGTGCTTTTTTCCTAAGTAATAACAATGCAAATTTTAAGTATTATTCACAGTTTTGCGGTAGTGAATTGGAGAGGGCTCTCTCTTTTCTTTAAATACTTATTGCACGAAAGATATGAATGATTATATAGAAACTAAAAGTCAATAAATAAGAGAATTACAGTTGAAAAACAACCTTGTTCTGTGCAGCACTGAGTCTGAGGAGCAACGGCATGTTTCCAGCAGCCCAAAAAGACAAAACAGAACAAATTTTAAAGAGTGCTTTATAATCTAACAAAAGGAGAAGTCTCAATTTGAATCATGTAATGCATTTACAACCACTACTTGTATTTGAACATACTAAAACTGTTCCTATATCCTGGAATGTTTTCATATGACGTCTGGAATATCATATGAAAACTTTTTATTTTAACATTTTCATTGTGCATCCTGTTTGAATCAAATGAAGATTCAAAGAGTGGGAGAAAGATAATGTAGCATCAGAGAATATTGGTTTAATAGAACTTTTGGCAGAAGAGCAGTGTATATTAATGTCCAGTGTATTTCCGGCAGCACCCAGGGTTTTCTTTGAAATGCGTCTCACTAAAAATAAGGTCATGTTGTAATGTCCAAAAATCATGGCTTCTGGTACTTTGGCTGCAACAACAACGACCTTGGTGTATACCGAATTGTTCACCAGTGGTCTGATATCTAACACGTGGGCAGTGAATATGAAATGTTTGGTTATTGCCAGCAGAGCCCATATTTTTTGCCAAAGAGGAGGTAGCTTACAAAGGTTTTCATTAGTGTCCTGTGTCCAGTTAACAACTGTGTACTGTTGTGAAGTAGAGGAAACACTAATTGAGGGCAGACTGACTCCTTCATTCCAGCTAATTGACTTTTTCACAGAAGGCAGTGTAAAGGAGAGAACTAAACCGGAAACACAGCGAGAAGTTGTTTTAAAGAACTGAGATACAGCCCTTAAGAAACATAGTTATGCTTCTCTACTCAGAAGTGATATTCAATGATACATATTTCAGGCTTTCATTAGGGTTGGTGATGAGAGAAGTTTAGCTCCTGATGCTCTTGGAACACTGAGCAATAGCCTGACACAAATGCTGTGGGAAATGAAAGCAAGCCAGAGGGATGACAGAATGATGGTAGTGAAAGCGAGCCTGTGCTGATTCCAAAACTGCGGCTTTATTTGGGACAGAATATTTTTACTTAATCTACCCTCCATGGAGATAGAAGTGTTCTTCATGTTGAGTATCAAGTTGCAGAAACTCTGCCTAATGGCTTGCATTATAATTTGAATTAATTATGCCCTGATACATCTTGAGGAATCTTGATAATAGAAAGAAGACCCTCTACTAATTTTTAAAACCATCCATCATATTGCTTGGCCAGACATTCTTCCAGATGTTTTATCATTGCTGTGTAATTTTAAATCCATTTTAGTTAGAATCACAATGAAGTGACTAAACCCCAAAGGTACTAGGAACTGTGGCAGAAATTTTCTATTTTGGTTCCAGCAGGCTAAATTTTTTTGTTCGTTTTGCAAGATTCCTGGACTGTGTGGATTTAAACAATGCATTTGCTGGTCTGAACTAAAGCTATGGCTAAAATAAAATGTGCAGAACAAGTTCTTCGGTTACTGTGTTGTATTGCAAACAACAAGTTTGGAATCTAGAGTAAAACCCTTGAATCCTGAAATTCCCTGAAATCTGCCTGGGTGTATTTTCTGTTGTTGTTGTTGTTGTTTCTGAGGACGGGGAATGCAGAGCTAGAAAAGAGTACAGTTTTTTCCTGTACCTTGTTTCTTTGCAAAAGAATAACTGGGAGTCAACTACTGCCAGCAGTATGTTGTGGTGACATGTCATATATCCTTTCACCTATTGCAACCAAGTTTCCCAACAGAGAGGATGATCAGTACCTTTGATGTTACGTGTATTCCTAATAACAGAAGAAAATTAAATGAAGGGCAAGGCTTGATTCTTAAATAACTATATTTCCTGGTGTTTAAAAGTGATTCAGATGCCTAAAAAATTCAATGCATTTGGTAAGACCTACATGTATGAGACTTCTGCAAAGGGCTAATAGGACATCTGCACAGACTTGTGCATATGCAGGGGGACAGCTTGCATATTTAAGCTCTCACTAGATGCCTATGTCTGAAAAGCAAAAATTAAACTGAGAAAAGGATATACTTTCACAGTACCTATGGACAACATAAAACCATTTGTGAAGCAAATTAGAGCTCTTGTTTTTGTGGGGATAATTACTGCTGCAACAGACAAAAATGTCCCTGACAAGCTTCATTAGAAAGAACATTGCTTCGTGCTAACAATAACTTGATTTTGTTACCTGATTCTATTAGCAGTATAAGTTAAAAAAAAAAAAAAGAGTCTGGTATGCAATGTCGAACTCCATTTGAGAGGGTCAGTGAGGAAGCAAGAAGTGTGATGGAAGACAGAGATGAGGATGAAGTATACACATCATTCTAGCCTCAGGAGGAGACTAACACTATCCAAAAGCCTCCTGTTCAATTTCTGGTTTTAACATCAGGAGTTTTTGTGACATTGTGAATCAGTTCCTAAGGCCATTCAGCAAGGCCAATAGGCTTTAAAGGGCTAAGGTATCAGTTGCCTTTATCACAGGCAAGAGTTTGCCTGGCCCTACTTTGTTTTAACTCATTTTCTGCCTTTTGTAGGGGAAAAGAATTAATTTCCTTATTGATAAGGTCCACATTGTGCGCACAGTGTGAGTCACTATCATTCTCTGTAAGGCCGATAAGTTTCTATGTCCTTTCTTCAAAAATCAAAAATGTTTGGGTAATTGTAAATGTACTTTTGGAATTTTGAGTAAACCCCAAATCCCTTACAAGCTGGGTGGTTTAAATTTTGAAGGATGGGTTTCATCTCTTAATTATGAAGCTGTCTACCTACCTTGAAATCTGAACTTGTGATTCTGTGCCTGGAACAGGCCTGTCCTGGAGGTATGTGCAGACTGGGGAATGAGAGTCTGGAAAGCTGCACCATGGAAAGGACCTGGGGGGTCCTGGTGGATGGCAAGTTCAGTGTGAGTCAGCAGTGTCCTGGCTGCCAGGAGGGCCTGGGGGGCACCAGGCAAAGCATCACCAGCCAGTTGAGGGAGGAGATTGTCCCTCCCTGCTCTGCACTGGGGCAGCCTCACCTTGAGTACGGTGCATAGTTTTGGGCATCATAAAAAAAGAAAGTTGTAAAGTTATTAGAAAGCACCCTAAGGAGGGCTATAAAGGTGGTAAAGGGTCTAGGGAGAAGCCATATGAGGAGCAGCTGAGGTGAAGCGGCTTGTTGAGCCTGGATAAGAAGAAACTGAGGGGAAACCTCATCACAGTCTATAACTTCTTCACAATGTGAAATGGAGGGGCAGGCACTGATCTCTTCACTCTGGTGACCCGTCACAGGACTCAAGGGAATGACATGAAGCTGTGTTAGGAGAGATTTAGGAAAAGGTTCTTCACCCAGAGGGTGGTTGGGTACTGGAACAGGTTCCCCAGGACAGTGGTCACAGCACCAATCCTGACAGAGCTCAAGAAGCGTTTGGACAACACACTCAGGCACATGGTGTGATTCTTGGGGCTGTCTTGTGCAGGGCTAAGAGTTGGAATTCAATGATCCCTGTAGGTCCCTTCCAACTCAGGATATTCTATGATTCTATGATTGACCGATTCTTCTTGTAAGAAATCATGAGGCTGAGAATAGAGAAAGAATTTATTTATTGTTAGTAAAATCCTCTTTTATTCATGTCAGTTGCCTAGTGGAATAATTTTTCCTTCCTCTGTTTGGATCTGTGTAAAAAATCTTTGTCGTTCCACATTTAGACCTTGGCAAGTTGGGAATATGGCTGTAGTACTTGAGTTTGTTATTTAATGCCTACGTGGTTCTAAGTTTCACTGATGAAGACAAAAAAACCCTTATCTCATTTCTCATAGAAAAATAAATCTTGCTCACTGCAAAATAATTCTGCCAGCCAAAGCCATAGATGTTTTCTCTGAGTTGTCAGTTTTATCCAGCTTGGTAGGAAGATTGGAGCAGGAAGCTATCTGTGGAATTGCACAAGTTTCTGTATTATCATGATGTCCACCTGCAGAAATAAGCTTCACCCACACAATATTTAGGAATGTAACATTTTCAAAACTTGTCTTTTGCAATACACTTGTTAAAATTATTGTAGGTAACAGATTAGTAATTGCAATCACAGACAATATGGGCGCAAAGGTCATCAGGTGAGCAGGAACTAGACCTTAGGGTTTTCAGTCCTGGGAGATGACCTAATCACTGAATCATTGTTTTTAACACTGTTAGCTTTCACATAAGTGTATAGTTCAGCATCAGCCTCTGACATATTGGTGCTTAAAACATCTATCATGATCCTAAATAGTAAAAAGCTTCCTGAAATGAATCTGCTAACAAATAGGATTGTACAATCAAACTAAGTACTGTAAGGCAAAATTAAATTTGCTTTTATGTAAGCAAGATAACTGTTCTTCTCTAGCCCCAGGCAGGATCCTAAAATTCATATTATTCATTTAGTTGGAAAAACACCCTGCCTTTTTTTTTCCCTCTTGGCTCTCAATATAAGTGGTTTCTTCATCAGCATAGCATGTGCCTTTTCAATAAGACTACTGCAACCTTGCTCAAAGCAAACTTGAAAGTTTTATCATGTCATAAATGATAACAGGAAAATGATCCTTAATATCAGGATGACTCAGAGAGACTGTCTCAATTGACTACAGAATAAGAGGCTACCTCCTCACTTGGGTGTCTGTGTCTGAATAGCCCCTCTAAGTGTCCAAGGTATTTTTGTAACACAGAACTGAACATGTAAACATGTATTGTTAGTGTTGCTAAATGACTTGTGATATTTACTCTGAGGAGCTTCAAACTCTTCATGTTAATAGGTAGAAAATCAAAGATGTCACCTGTTAATAACCAAATTCATAATTTGAAACTATTATTATAATTTCAGGTGGAGGTGTATATTGACACAGCTCCAGTGAAAGCTGATTTTGAATTCTCGATTGAGATCTGTCCTTTCCCTTCCCAGGATTATTCTTGACCTATAAAGTAGCAAGTAGCTGAAAAATTAAGCAGTGTATATCTGTAAAATTTCAGTGCTATGAAACCTTTTCAAATACTGGAAGGACTGAAATTTTACATGTATAAGTATTATTTAATTTCGACAGAAAACTTAATAGAAAGTTTGTGAAATGATTTGTGAGTGCCTTTCTTAAAACTGAACTTCCTAAGAATATCTTGGGTTTGCTTTATCACTCTCATTCTTGGTGATGGATAATGCTGCTGAAAGAATTAATTTTCCTAATATATATTTGTTCACCCAGGTAATTGCTAAAATATTGGTTTTGCATTTACATTTGTGTTTCCTAGAAGGAGGGCAACTATAATACATTTTCCTTAGTACCAACTATTACAAGTTAAAATTAGAAATAAAGAAAATACCAAGCTCAGGAAATTAAATGTTAAAACTTCTGTTTATTTTTCAGTAGCACACAATTTTCTTCTTAAAAATACAGAATAAAAAGTTATTATTTTAATTAAAATGGTATATGAGAGTCTAATTTCCAGTTGAACAACTTTGCCTTTCACACTGTATCAATTGATCACAATTTGCTTTTGCCATTGTTGGAGCCCATCTTGCCAAGGCCTGTGACAACATTTTGCTCTTCAGTGCTTTTGATGCTCAGCTTTCAGTTCCTGGATTATATCCAAAACCACAAAATGCCAGTTGTTTTCCAAGTTATAAACACAGCTTTGAATCCATTAAAGACTCCTCTGCCGTTTCTTCTGTGACTTCAGCTGTTGTATCACAGAAAGAACCAGGCAAAGTTCCTTTGCTCCTCAAGAATGTAATATTGACACAGCTCATTTGAAGTAGCATCTTCACAAAGTAGGACTTTACAGCAGAGGCTGAGTGTGGCATCCTTGAGTGGCATCTGGCAGTTTGTGATACAGAACAAATACTGTCGGAAATTGTTATTCCCCAGAGCGTTTTACGCAAAGGAGCTTAAGATATGCAAGAATGACTTGAAGTAGCGCAGGTTTCATGCTGGAGAAGGCTGGCTTTAAATACCCTATATCTTCAGCCAAGTTAAAATGTATAATAATCTTTTAATCTCTTCCTCTTTATCAAAAAAGAATAAATCAGCAATGAAAATTGATTTTAGATGTGAATTAGTACACAGTACTGCTGGAAAACATGTAAAAGTGGAAGAAGACCTGGTCTCTGGAAAGCAGTGATATTGCATTTCTGTAAACCTCTAGATCAGCATTTACAATTGGTGAAAAGACAGTCCATCTTCTACTTTATTGAAGTAGAACAAATCAGTTGGAAGAGCTGTCAATGATATGTGGAACTGGACGACTATGAGTAATCAGAGAAAAGAAATTTAGAACTATTAAATTAGTCCAAGAATTGTGGAATTACCTTTCAACCTTAAATTAACCCTAATAAAAATTTTTTGTTACCCAAGTGCTTGTAAAAGATTTCCTTTTCTGAAAGAAATTGCTGGAAGTTCCATGGTGAAGCCGCTTACAAATAGGGAAAATAAGGTAGGCTAAGATCCTTTGTATATAATAAATCTGTTTTGAGACAGTAAAGTCAATAAAATGTAATTCTTTTCTACTGTGGTGACTGAAATAAAATGACAAGTATTGCATAAGGCAAATATATTAGTTTTTGTCTAATATTCAGGTGAATAGTTGTCATTCTAAAACTGGGAACTGAAAATAATCTTATTCATCCTTTGTTGTTGATCACTAAAAGTAATAACTATCCCAGATTCACAGCTTTATACTGATGGTCTCTGTGAGTAAAAATAACCCAGAGAGATTACTGCTTATTCTTAATTGTATGAATTAGTAACTTGAAGTTCTAAAACTGAGTTAACATGAGACTGTGTCTCTGCCTTTTTCTGCCCTGCTACAAAGGGGTATTGGGTCCGTCTGGGACCGAGGCACTTTTCTTTGTAACCACGTGTTGTAGATTTATGACTAAACTGATATTGACAACAAAACAATGTTTTGCTGTTACGGAGCTTAAACAGCATCAAGGCCTTCTCTGTTTCTTGCCGTCGCCCACAAGCAGAATGACGGTGGGCAAAGTATTGTGTGGAAGCACAGCCGGGACTGTGAACCCAGCTGACCAAAGGGATATTCCAGATCGTATGATGTCATGCTCAGCACTGAAAACTGAGGATGTCATTTTAACAAAGCAGTTTTTGCTCAGAGACTGCCTGAGCATTGGACTGTTTGTGGGAGGTGCTGAGGGATTGTCTCACTTCTGACTTTTTTTCTCTTTCCTTCACTTATTAAGCTGCCTTTAACTTTAACCCAGAAGTTTTTTACACTTTTGCCCTTCATATTCTGTTTCCCCTATCCCACTGTAAAGCGGGCTGGATGGATGCTTAGTTACTCACTGGGGTCAAACCACAGCAGGAGGAGTGAACGTAGCGATAAACAGTTTGGAGTTACAAAATTGGGTCTTTCAGTGATGCAATAAACTCAGTAAGAGATGGAAAAATGAATAAATATGACCTCTGAAGGAGAACAACCAAATTATTTTTGCGATAGAGCATTCACATGGCTGAAAGTCCAAAATGAGAAAGGTAGGTGTTGCTTTACTTCCAGATGAAGTATAATAATCTTGCTACATTAAAGTATTTTCTCTCTTTCAGTTAAAAAATTGCTTGAAAAATAACAGTAACTTTCTGAAAATAATTGCAACCTTTTGTGGATATGATGCCCAGGAAGTTTTCTCCTTTGCATAAGAATCCCATTAAGTCTTCATAATAATATGCAGGTGGTCTGGAAAGAATGAGAATCCAAAGTGTAACGTTGCTTTTTATAAAGACATATAAAACATTCCCTCTAAATAAAAGAAGTAATGAGTTAAAAGGGAACATCAAAAACAAATTAGTAGAAAACTAACCCTTCCTCTGCCTGTTCAAAAAAACTTAGGAATTGGTCATTAGTATCAGTATTGTTAACTAAGAAAACTATTAGAGCACTCTGTTCCCACAAAAAAAAAAAAAAAAAA
>VWZG01012817.1:0-20551 GCA_013396735.1 Grallaria varia | reverse complement strand
AGAGAGAAAAAAAACCCACAAAAAAAGAGGAAAAAAACCCACAAAAGCAAACAAACAAGCAAACAAAACCCAACAGCCCACCCAAACCAAACCAAACAAACTAAACAAAAAAACCCCCGAACACTCCACAGTCTAATAATTTTTTTCTTCTTCATACGTCTTAACCTGAGTGAAACAGAATTACTGAAAAGATTAACACTTGGTAAAACAAACCTATAAAGAAACCAAGAATCAATCTGCTTTTTCTCCAAGTTCACAGCTGATATGAAGAACCATCTTTTCTATGAGACAATCTTCAAGAAAGAAACCTGATATTTACTAGAATATTGCACAGAGCCCTTTAGACACATGCAGTTACTTAATGATTTTGCTCCAATTTGATTTAGTATGATTTTTCCTGAAACAGTGAAGAAAGTCTCTAAGAAAATGCTTCTTTTCTCCAAAGGAATAAACCCAGGACTGCAGGCAAGGATTTCAGCCTTACACTAAGAATATAATTTTTTTTCGATGTGAGATGGGGTGAGAAATTTTATGACAGAGTGGATCATCTACATTTACTAAAAATAGAAAGCCATTTTGCCAAAGTAGTGTCTTTTCTTAAATAATTCTTATAGCTATTTAGAATTACTCCACAGAATGGAAACCACTACTGTTTCTGTGCCAAGTTATTCTTTTCCAGGGTATATTTTGGTAGTATTATTTGGTTGGGTGGTATAATCTTATGTATTCTTTTGATAATGCATTTGGAATTTTGTTCAGCCTCTCTATTTTGTTACAGTATTGCTGTGGCACTCTGCATAATTACTGACTATTTTCACAAAGTCTGACTGAATAGTGAAAAACCCTGTTAGAACAGTAGTAAAGCATGGCTCTGATCATTAGTTTTTTTCAACTGTGTGGAAAACTGTATTACATTCCCTAGAGTGTGGTGTCTGACACAGGCAATGGTATGGTTTATAAATAGCTTAGAGAAACAGTCGTATTACTTGCAGCATCTGAGTGAACTGTGCCTGCCACTCAAGGGTAAAAGTGAATCTTAAAAGTCTGGTCTTGTGTTGGTATAACTTAAGGTTGAATAACTGACACCTGATTTGATATTCAAGCACCGTACATGCTGGTGATGCTGAGATTTCTTCTTACAGAAATACAGGACTGAAAGAAGCTCTCCAGGTCAGTATCCCATGAGCTGGAGTGGAAAGAAAGGTAAAAAGCCCCTCCAGGCCTGGTGTGCTTTCACAGTTGATAAGTTTGAATACTGTTACTACTAAGAGTAGAGCATGTTTTATTACTTCATAGTAATAGACAGAAACTCTCTCCCTCATTAGGCCTGTTGTGAACAAAAGGGTCAAAATGCCTTTGATTTTGAACAACTGCAATTTGCTACCTTTCACCACAGAGTGTTTGAATTCAGCATATCTTATCTAGTGTCATGGTAAGAAACAAAAGAATGATTCATACAGTGTTGCAGAGACCAGCTCTGTTTTCAAAAGGAAAAAGAGGCATGAATTATTAATACAAGTGTTAGATACCTTGACAATACTTTATCTCTTGTAACTCTTAAATAAAACAGCCAGTCATTTGCTTGCATTGAATAAATTCTCTACTTTGTATCGGTAAACAAACAACATTTTGTGAGATACAAGAATTTTTAAAGGATTGGAGTTTACTTACTACAAGGATATTGAACTCTGACAAAACAGTCTTTGCTTTTTTTTGAAGACAAAATTAAAAAAAAACCCATGGTCTTCCATGAAAACTAAACTGTCAGAGAACTGTTTTGCTGTACACTATTCAGTAACTAGATAAGCTTTGCATCTTACAAAAATAAAATCTTTGGAGAAATAAATCTCAGGCAGTATTATTATGGAGATTGTCTTAATATGCTGTTTCACTTTAGCCAGGCATAAACCTACAAAGGGTGTGTCTGTGTGTGTGTGTGTTTATCATTGTAAAGAACAGAATTACAACAGTATTTGGGTGCCAAAAGATGCATCCAGAAAAAAAATAAATCCATGTGATTTTTCCAAAACTGATGGTGTTGTTGGTGCTCAGTGAAATTAGTTCTGGCTTCAGAACTGCATTCATTAAACATGCTGGAGAAAGTACACCAGTGGATCTTTCTTTTGCCACCAGTGATCTTTCTGGTCACTGTCACAACCGGGTGTGATGCTCACAACTGAATGGCAAACTCCCAGCCATTTTGGTTCTTGATCTGTGATTTGGTTTCTTTAAGAACGATAAGCAGCAGTGACTCCTAAAACCTACTCAGGGTCTCTGAACTGTTTAGAAAGCATGGTTGAAACAAATTGACAAAGGAGAAAATAGTCAGTCCAGGGTGCTTAAACAGATACTGTTATTCTGCATAGACTGTGTGAACAGCCGTAGCTAGAATGCATGAACAAGTTGCAAAAGCACTAGGCATTACTCGAAACAGTAAGAAACTCTTGAATCAGCAATATGGGTGTTACACAAAGACAACTTTTGTGATTTTTATAAATGTGGCTCTAGTATAAAATAATGGTTTTTGTTCATATCTCCAAAATTACTATTTTTCTTGAGTTTACCTATTCAATTAAAACCAAACATCTCTACTTAAATGTAAGTGCAACGTACATAATTTTCACTCTGCTGCTCTCTTCAACCTATGAAGAGAGGGAAATATTTTTAAAAATTTTATGTTTAAATTCATGGGAAAAATATGCTACCTTAAATATACCGTACTTGCTACAGAGTTTCCTCTTGGACAGTTGATGATTGGAAAAAAACCCCACATTGTGCAGTGAGCTGGTTATAAAAAAGATGAAGAGTAATTAGTTGTTCAACCTATTTGTCAGGTTTTTTACTAAATTACTTCATGTTTCATCATGAGAAATTTTTGTTTGCTGGAACTCTGGTTAAGAACAGCCAAGCACAAGTTAACAAATTTCTTTATTGATTAATTTAGAGGACACAAAAAGTATTATTTCATGTTGAATGAAGTTTTATCTTCATCTCCCAAGTGAGAGCTGTCATTATCTGGTATAGATTTCTCTGTGGGTTTCCTTGTTTAATGAACTGAAATTAATGTTAAAAGTGTAGTTCAAACTGAAACACAGAAAATACTCAACATTGTGGGAAAATATGTTGCTGTCTTAAATCCAATACAGGCTTTAAGAGGCTTGGCTGTCAAATAAATATGTCCAGTAATTTGCCCAAATATTTTTGTGCCTTTAATTCAGCCATAGAAATCTTTGGCTGGTCTTGGTGGTTCTCCATGAGCCACACTCATTTCTTGACTGCTGTGCAGTCCACATGAAGAAGAACTATACTTTCATTTGAAAAAAACAATTTAGAAATAATGGAAAAGGTTGCTAATCACAGAATCATACAGAATCACAGAGTGGTTGAGGTCGGGAGGGACCTCTGGAGGTCATCCGGTACAACCTCCTGCTCAAGCAGGGCCATGTAGAATCTGTTGCCATGGACCACGTCCAGAAGGGTTTTCAACATCTCTAAGGAGACAGAACTGACACCATCTCTAGGTGACCTTTGCCAGTGCTGTCAAGTGCTTAGTACAAAAGTGTTTTTTGATATTCAAGTGGAAAATGCCTCTGTGCTTAGAGGTAGCTTAGAAGATGTGAGACATAGAAACCAGCAACTTTTTGGTTTTGGCTTAGCTGACTGTCTTTCATGATTATGGGAAGACTTTATTAGAGTAATTTAGCCTGGGAACTGCTGTCTGGGATCACATCCTGTTTTCCATGGAGAAGAACAGCTGCAAGCCATAGTGTGTGACATTGCAATGGCGAGAGGGGTCCATAATAAATTACCAGCCGTTTATTGAGGGAGAGTCTTAGGTATTAGTATTGCGGAAAAGGGGCATTTATTTTTTGAAGAGTGAGTACTGAACAGCCCAGTTTGATTTACATCAGTGACCGTAACCGAACAGGTGCTGCAGCTGCTCTTGTACTTTTATTGTGTTTTTTTATTGTGCTTTTTTATCATGTGTTTTTCATTATGTTGTTGGTGAGCTCACTGATCAGTGTGTCCTCACATTTGAAAGCATCATTAAGAGTGAGAAAATGAATAAAGTAATTGCTTTATCTGGAAGTTAACATCTGTGTAAATGCAAAGACATAAACAAAAATACTTATTTGTCAGCAAAATTACTTCCTGTTAAAACTGGTAAATAGGTGACGGTAAAGGCAAATCAGTAGCAAATGTTATTTCTCCTCAGAAAGTTCACGTTCTGATGAGGGAAATCAAAAAGCATTAATGCTTATGCTAGGGAAAGAGTTAATACTGCTATTTTTGACAGGATTAGAATAGAATAGATGCTGCAAATATACAAATTTCTGTGACATTATATGGTATAAGTAATCTAAATGGTGCAAGATTCTCAAGCTCATGCAGGCACTGACCTCCCTGATTCTTGGGTTATTTGGAGATAAATGTTAGCTCCTTTTTTTTTTTTTTTGCTTTGTTTTGTTTTTTGTTTGTTTTTCTGTATTACCAGAAAAAAAAAGAATCCAGAATTTTAAGACTAAAAATGAGAAACATTTTGATGGAGGCAAATATGTTAAAGTGAGATGCGATCACAAGGAAATAAAAAAAAATCCTATTGCTGAATAGAAATTACTTCTTTTTGTCGATTTTTTAACAAAAGGCTAACTCTAATCTTGAAAGATCTATGTTCCAATAAATAGCTTACATTAGTAGGAAATAGTTCTCTCTCTCTATTTTTTCAGGTGTTTAAGAAAGACTTGCAACTACTTTTAGCTTTCAGCAAGAGACGTTTCAAGTCAAGGAAACTATAGTTACAAAAGAAGCCATTGAATCATCTTCATACAAAAAGAGACTCTGAAAGGCACTGTGGTCATGTTTTATGACCCTAATCTTTCAATCACATCTGCATGGATTGGTGTCTAGGCCTACTAGATTAAATTCTTAATGTGTGCAGTTCTCTCTGCAGTCATTTTTATCCCCTAAAAAGCCAGTTTCCAAATAAAGAAAGGATGATTGACAGCTTGATATAAGTGAAGAAAAGCTTTGTTCACAAGGAAGTAAAATGCATGGTTCACCTCTCATGTTGTAAGAGACTTTGAATGAAATTCTCAGTATGTATGAAGTTAGAGCCGTGTAGGAACCACATCACTGTGTAGAACTTGAATAGCCTGTGGTGGTTTGGTTCTCATTTTTAGGACAGGCTAGTGGCAGATATTAATATACATAACTAAAAGCCAAAGCCCTATTGTAGCTTATCTTTATGCTTAAATTGTGGAAGAAACCCATGATAAATAATTTCCTCCACACTCTTTCTATTTATCTTTATTACCTTTAGAACAGAGAAGAGAAGGCTTGGACCCTGAATTCTGCCTTTGAAAAAGCCTGTCCCTGACTCAAACCACCAGTTGCCTTACTCCCTGCGCTGATAACTTGGGACCTCTCCAGGCTGACCACACCTATTTATCTATCCATTTGTCCATGTCTTACAGTCTTTAATTAGTGATTTCCCCTATTTGATGTTATTCATGAAATGACAAGACTATTCTCTGAGCCACAAGGGCTTTGATGTTACACAAGGATAGACACTTGCTTATGCTTCAGGGTTTGATAGATTGCAAATGTGTGCCAGTCCTGGTTGCAGCTGGGATAGAGGTAATTTTTCTTCTTAGTAGCTTGTATGGAACTGTATTTTGGATTTGGTATGAAAATAATGCTGATAACACACTGATGGTGTGGTTGTGGCTAGGTAGTGTTTACCCTAAGTAAAAGACTTTTCAGTGTCTCATATTCTGCCTGTGAAGAGGTGCACAAGAAGCTGTGAGGGAGCACAGCTGACCTGAATTTACCAAAGGGATATTCAATACCATAGATTGTCATGCTATGTATATAAGCTGGGAGGGGCCAGTTGCTTCTGGGGGATTGTCTGGATATTGCTTAGTATTGCTACTGTGCATAATTTGTCTTTCTTGGGTTTTATTGCCCTCTCTTCTTCTCCTTTTATTTAGTATTATTAGTAGTAGTGCTAGTGTTAATCTTTATTGTTATTTTATTTTACTCGGTTTCAGTTATTAAACTGCTCTTTTCTCAACCCAAAAGTTTTCTTTCCTGATTCTCCTCCCCATTCCACTGGTAGAAGGGAAAGAGGAGTGAGTGACCACCTGTGTGGTAGCTGTTTGCTAGTTGGGGATAAACTGTGATAATGTCTTTCTCCTTTTAGTTGAAATACGACAATCAGAAAGCTTGGGAGATTACTTCCCTGTGAAGTGAAATCCAGTTGAGATTTGCACATGGTTGTTCAACGTGATAATTCAGCAGAATGTCAGATGAAAGATCCTCTTCAAAACTAGCTCCTGGAAACACCCGTGCTTGAAATGGTTTTGCCAGCCCATGAAGAGGTAAGGTGGATGGCAGACAGCTGGCCCCCAGGCTTCTTCTTGAGCCTTCTCATCTCACCTTTGGGTTAGTTTAAGAAATTAGCAGAGTCTGTCTAAAAGATTGCTGGACCCTTTTCAAGGAGTTCCAGGGAGACGGCAGAGCTACCAAAGCAGCCCTTCTGGGTGTTTTCATACAAGATTTCTTTTGGAAAGTATCACATTGCATCAAATAGGAAGTAGTTTCAAATAATGTTCTGAGGGGGATTCTTTCATCTCTCCCTTCCTTTTTCTCCACCTGTGCTCATGCATGGACTTGACATTAAAAAGATCTGATGCCCAGCTGTCTGGGTATCCCTTATTTGTGGCTGCAGTAATCATTGGTGCTGCACAGCAGGATGGGCTCTCTCCTGCCATCTGCTGCAGACTACGAATAGCAAGATAGGGTCTTAATGAAAGTATGATGGCACAGAGGCATCAAGGACATTGCTTTTATGTGTGCCCCTCTCAGGAGCTCAAGCCCTTTCAAATTCTGAAATAAAGATCTGAAAAAATTTCCAGATCTTGTTGATTGCTCCTTTATCCCGTGCTGGCCTGCTGCAGGCAATTCAAACCACTGTCACCCAGCCTCCGACAACATCCCTGAAATGTCTAGTCACTTCCTGCAAATAAAGTGAGCACAAGTCTTTCAGAAGTTTCTGTTAAAACATTTGTATTTGTTCAAGTGAACTTTGTATCAAAATGGAACCATAGTAATGATAATATGTAATAACCATATTTTTCCATTAACCATCAAAGAATGGACATTTTCTCTTATCTAATGCTGTAATTTGAGCAATTTAAGCAAAGTTATGATTTCATTGCCATTTAGGTTCCAATAGAACATGAAAATGTTAAATATTTATACAGATAACCTCATGGTTAATGTATTTCTTGTTCAAACATTGCATATTGTACGATGTTGGAAAAGTATACACTCAAAACCAGAATGAACTGAAGAAATGAATAAATTTTGAAAATCATTCTTTCACATTTTTAATGGGATTTTTTCCTTAACAGACTGCATTGAACAACTTACTTTGTTTCTGTGCCAACAAAGTCAGTCTGGTTTATTGCTGAATTTAGAGGTCAAGTTGCATTTCTTGCCTCAGGATCTTAAGCACATACAATCTTGTCCATGCGTCTAAAGGGCTAAATATGCTAAATTGCCATGACAAAAAAGAGTTTTCAGGACACTATTCATACAACGTCTGCTGGCTGTTTGAAATATTTCTGAACTAGAAAGTTTCTGTTAGAGGCTATGTAGCTATATAGCTGAAGTTTCCTTTTGCCTCAATTCACACAAGGTAACATGAAATTTAATAAATTTCTGCTCTCATCCTCATCAGAAAAAAACCAAACCAAAAATAGGGAGAGAAAAAAATGTAGTTTGTGTCAGACACAAAAGGAATTTATTAACTTCTCCGAGTTTAAATTTGTGAGTCATTGAGGCTTCTGAATCAGAATCCTTCATCATCTCTAAGAAATTTAGCAAAAGATCATTTCCATGATAAAAATGTCTTTCAGGGGGAAAAGGCATCATTCTCTGTGTCTGTTGCCTCCCTGGGAGTAAGAAAGCATTTAGTGTGAGTTATTACAGCTCTACAACAGAAAATGGTTCCCCAGCTGTAGTCTTCGGCAAGAGATGCTTCTTTTTAAAATGAAATAATTTGGGATTCATGAACTATTTCAACCCTATCAGACTGGCCACAGAGCAACTCAAGGTGGGTTTTTCATGCTCTATATAATTCCCATAGTAGTCAAATCTCCACAAGTTGATGTCTTCATGTGGCAGCTCTGAAGATTTGGACCACATTTGTACTGTCACGTTAAGGATGTGTTGTTGTTTGCCGCTGTAGAAGGCATTAAACATTCTCTGCTTAAATACTAGCCTGATTTCACTATAGAAAATGTGAGCTTGGGATATCTGCTGGTAGGCAGGATTTTGCTGTTGTTGGTTTTGCTTATGCACTGTGTGTCCCAGGTGTGACCCTTTTCAAGGAGCCAACCATGAATGGGCACTTTCTTTTTGAGAGAGTTCCAGAATCTAATTAAAATCTGCAGACTTGCTCAGAGAAAAAAAACAAACCTATGATCTGTGATTCTGGATATAAGCCTGACAATGAGAAGACATGAGTTTAATTGCTGGTTCTGTTTCTGCATTAACCCCTTCTTGGCAGGTATGGTTCAATAAAACTTTGGAAAAATGGAAGTAATTTCTGTGAAAAATCACTTTGGATAAATTGATCTGTATTTGATGAAAAACCTATGCTGATTTCACAAATAGTGGGCTTCTCAAAAGAATGAAACTGCTGGTTTCCACTGCGGCTGTAGACTAACCTTCCCTCTGTGCCAAACACTTCTCAGCCACACGGGTGCTTTGTAGGGAGTCTAAGCAGTTTACCTTGTTTAATAATTTTGGGAGTGGATTCAGGAGTAGGGATTTCTTCTTATTCTTCAAGGCATGTTTCAGCTACTCTTAGCTTTAGTTTGCAGGCAGGAGTCTTATCACTGCTCTTAGTAGGCAACCCTGTGTCACAAGACTGAGGGAGAGGGAGATTTGTGACTTTGGGGAGGCAGAGAGCAAACTGGCTGTAAGGAGGAGATCCTCACTACACACAGATGGATTTGCTCTGTAAAAGAGCTTCCCAAACTCTTGCTTGCACTGCTGCTATTTAAAGCCATAGTGCATAATCTGTAGCTTGACTGTTTTGCAGTAAGGACTGCTTTCCATTTTTTACTGTGCAGTTTGCAGTTAAAGATACATGACAGGCAGAGGAGTGGTGAAGGCTGACAGGAGGCTTTTTTTTTTGTTCCAAAAGCAGAAAAGAACCAATGCACCATTTAATTCACTGTCATTAGTCCACATAGAGTGCAAATACCTCTCCAGAGAAATACCTTTGTTACAACAGGATCTGATTTCAACTTCCACAGAATATAAAACTGGTGTGGGTTACATGTGTTTTGCACACCCAATAAATGTCAAGGCACTGGACATTATACTGCTTTGTAGAGACTTGTAACCACTTATCAATTTATTAATTTCCAGACCACCATGCACTGTATTTATGCCTGAGTTTTCTCATTTGTATGATGGGAACAAATCCTTACTAACTTACTGTACCTCACAGTGTGTTTCACTTCATTCACTAATGTTTGGAAAGACCACCGAGACCATTTAATAGGTGCATAACAGAAGGAAAAAAATCTTAATTATTGTTAGATGGCTACAGGTTTAATTATCCTCACCCTACTACCTGAGAGCTCCAGAGTTAAACTTTAACGGCTCCAGTAATTGCAGTGGGGATATGCCATTTATAGCTCAGGATGGTATAATTTTTCATGCAATGATCTTAATTTTCTTCGCTTTCAGATGTAAATCTAGCTTTCTTTAATTTAAATTTTGCAGAAAACAGCCATATTGCTACAAGCGTAAATTATGGTAGATGAACATTAATGATGTCTGTTCACAGCTGTTCTTAGCTTAAATAATTACCACTCACTCCCTATGATCAATATTTTCAATGCCTAAACTATTCAATTAGGAACACAAAGCACTTGCTTCTGTTATTACTATTAAAACCAAGCCTTAACTGAAATACCTGTAACATTCATGTTATAGAAAAATATGGTCAAGGCTGTTCATTTATTAACCAAGTTGATTTGTGTTTGATGGCAGACCTGAATGTGTGTAATGTTGCAAACGCATTTAAAAACCCATTGAAAGTAATGTTACATTAATTACTGATTCTATGAACACTCTAGCATATGCTAGTATTAATTGCATCCATTATCACGAAATAAACATTTCTTTATAAAAAAACAAATTATGCTTCCTCTTAATATTCTTGATTTTGATATCCTCCTTCACAGCTGTTGCTACTTCTGTTTTAGTGTTTTTGCTATAAAGGGCCACCTGTTAATTATAACGGATATTTTGAATATTTTTATCCTTGGGAGAAAAACCCCAAACATCTAAAAAAATATAAGGGAATATTAACCCTCTGAATTATTTACTAAAATTTTGTCAAGTTTTTTGCAAGAATCGCCCTGCTTAAATACATGGAGCTTATCTCTTTTTCTTTGTTTAATAAATGGATAATGAAATGCATTATATTGTTAATATTTGTATTGCAATAATAAAATTTGTTTTCAAGTAACTAGACAGCTACTTAGAGAAGCATTTGTTTAAGAATATATGGCTCTTACTGTTCTTTGGACAAGAATTCCCTTGATAGGAAGCCCCAAAAACTTGTTTCAAATCATCTATATAAAAATCTGAAAAAGTCATTTTGGATTAAGTTTTGCTTTCACGTAATGGGCTATTTCTGCCTACCCTATAAATCTACCATTTCTTAGCTGGACATTTCCATGGTGAAAACCTTCAGTCAGAGAGAACAGCATGGCTTTTACAGTGCCAGTTTCCTTTGAAAAGTATCTCATTATAAATCACACTATAAGGTTATATTTACTTTTTTTTTTTTCCCAGAGTTACTGTCTTTCAGTTTAGATTTTTTCAGTTACAAGCAGAAAGTTTTTCCTGGGGCGGAGAGGGAACTGTTTTATAATTTTTGTCTTTGAACCTGGGTTTTGCAATTTTTATGTTTTCTTTCTGCCCTGCCCTTTATCATCTTTTAAAGAACCATCTGGACCAAGCCTGATTGTGAGTCACTGTATTGTTACTGACCCTTTTCCACAAACGTCTTAAGTAATCGTATCTGAGGGCAAGATTCCTGGCAAAGAGAATGTATTTATCAATTCTTTCACAGTAGTGCAGAAAGAGAAACTATCCTTGTCATTTGGCCACTAGCTGCAGCGAGATTTCAGCATTAGCTGTAGTAAAGACCTTGGAATTAAGGCGCAGAGAAATGTTACTTGTGATGTTTGATGGTGCTTTAGTTTTATCTGTTTCTCAGAGTGGCATCCCACAGCCCTGAGCTAATGACTAAACTGTACTGTCAGGCACTTCAGATGGAATTCAAAGAGGTTTGCAATTTAGGAGGAGCCACCTATGTATTTTGAAATATGAAGTACAAGCTTATCTTTCTGATCAGACTACATGCCCTTCTTCTGAGATGGGGACACAAACACAAAAGGAAATCAAGACTTTCTTTCCCATGTGGGACCACAAATAGAGCCAGCTCTCACTGGCTATTGGAATCAGGATGGCCTGCTGTGTCTGTACTATTCCTTTTGACATTGAATGGGAACACTGTGTCTATTTCTTGCAGTAATCTTTATTTTTAAATCTTTATATTGGCTGATTTTGGTCTTTTTTTTTTTTTCCCATTTGTTTTGGGGATAGAATTTTTTTATTCCAGGAAATAAGTGCAATAAAGATTAGCAAAGAATATAATTAAAAGCTATTGACATTCCTAAAAGAAAACTCCAGCTACTATTATATAATCTAATTTTCTTACCACCCTCCATCACACACCTCCATTTTGCACTAGTTCACTTTTCCAAAGAATGGTGGCATTGCCTACTTCAATTTTGTGGACTTTCCAGTTTCAGATTAGCCCATTCTGCTTTGCCATTCTCTCTAAAGTATATTCAGCATACCCTCAAGATCTCTATGTTCACAAGCTCTTAACATACTGCTGCTTTGTTATATCCAGTAGCGTAGCAATTACAGCAGTCATTCAGGTATTCAGTTTCAAGGCTTCACCTGAAAGGTTAAAAAACAACATTTCTTACCTCCGCAAAAGTGTCCTAGTTGGACATTTCTGCGCAAGGCGTAAATGCTCTTTTCATGTTAAACCAGGGCCATTTAAAAGATCTAAGTACAGATCTATCTGTTATAGACTGTTTTGAAAAGTCGCTCGATGGAGATGAGTGGCTGACTAATTCTTGCTCCCAGGACAGTTTTTATGCACCATGTGTTAAGCAATGAGCAGTGCTATCACAGAAATAGGTTTTGGTACTATGATGAAGGTCAAGGACATCTCTCTCTCAAGTGTCTGGACCCCTGAGAAGGGAGCTATGGCTTTTACTAAGCTATTTTTCTAGTCCAGGGAATCTTGCACTCTTTGTAAAGCACTATGTCTTCAAGGAAAGATCCGAAGCATCCTTTGTCCCACTGGAGCGTCTGTATCACTGTGTGCGGGGGTGTCCTTTTGTAAGAGAGGAAGGTGTTGAGTCTGAATCTCCTCACACGAAGATTACTCAGGTGCTGCGCTTTCATTTTGCTTTCACAGCATTTTAATGAAGTTACTAAACCAGGTCATTCAGGGAACATGAACATTTTTGGGATTTAACAGGAGATAAGGTCTGAAAGGGGAAGGGAACCTTTTAGCAGAACAACAAAAAAAAAAAATTCCTCCAGCAAAAGCTTATATTGCTAAGAATTTGGGCATTTAAGGTGTTAAGTGAGGGTTATGAAGTTTGCATATTTTAATGAGTTAGGCATCTTTGTAATTTCAACTACTTATGTTCTTTCGGGGGTTTAGATCTTTTTCAAAAGAAATCTCTTGGACTGTACATAAATGAATCTGACTAAAAGAACACCATTTGGCAAAGTTACTTTTCAGATTTAAAATATACCTCTGTCCTAATGAGAGCTTTTGACTAGAGTTTTTGCCTGCTGCCTGGGAGAATGGTTCTGATCTCTACCTTTTCATCAGAGCTCCCTTGTTTAATGCCCTACTTTATTGCCTTTAAAATAATACTACTCAAGCTGTGGTGTTTATTATAATTTTTTTTTTTTTTCCATCCTGTGTTAAGGTCTTTGAATTACACTCTTTTTGTGGAGAGCCTAACTAAAGAAGTAGAGCTTATTTGTAAGACAGATGCTCATCTATTGGCAATTTCAACATCCGCACCAGTAATTTGGAGAAAAAAAAAATCTGTCATCAATATATTTTGTTTTATCTTAATCACCATTTGTAAGTATGAAAAAATGGGACAAAACCTAGGATATGATGAGATTTCTACTATTTATTAGTACCTAAAGATTATAAATGGGAACACAAAGAATTTCTTATCTTAGTTCAGTTAATCATCACTTGAAAAACACTTTCTCTTGAAAAGATTTGCTAAGCTTTGTAGAAAAACAACAGAGGTACATTTGTTGCAGACATTTAAAGTTAGGCTAGACAAAAGTTTCAAAATGTATCCTGAGATGAATTATGCATTAGTAGGTAGACGCACTGGATGAAATAATATGTCTTTTTCTGTCTCTGATGCATCAGATTCTGTGATCCAAGTATTTTTTGTACCAAGCTGACTAATTTAATCAGTAACTATTACTATTATGTGCTACTGCATATATCAAATATAGCTTTTTAATTTAGGTTTAGTAAGTCATTATGCTACATTATTAAACAGAAATTGGTTGTTATGAGAAATACTAAGTGTGTGTTCACAAGAGGCATAGACAGCAAAGACAGATGGTACGTAATACGTCAGTTTGTTTTAGTGTAATGGAAAAACATATAAATATAATCAGATATTAGTTACCTTTGATAGTATGATGTTGCTTTCTAAGTAAATTAATGTCTTACTTGATACAACCAATTTGTTATATATACATTAAGTGGCGCAGTAGTCTCTTTTGGTGGAACTTGAGTTAGTTTATAGTAGAATGATCTTTGAATTACTGTGTTTCTGCCTTTAATCTGTTGCCATTTTCTGCACACTATCATCTTTAAACATGACATTTCTTGGATTGCTCTCATAATTTGGGTCCCAACGTAACCTATACATACCAGGGTTATCATTAGGAAGTCATTGCTTAACCTGAACTTGCCAGATCTGTGGTGAGATTATACCCTAATCTATTCAGGGTTGAAAATTGAAAAAAATTGATGACAGAAAACATTATCCAGCATAGCAGAGAGGACTAGTAATAGTTTTTGAAGTATAGATTATGTGCAAATAGAATTTGATATTCCAACTAGAGTCCAAAGCTGTGTTTATCCATTTCTAAATTTAATAGTTGTGTATCAACAGACTCTTTCTATATGTATAGGTAGCACAGATATATATTTAAAACTATTGTTTTGGTTCAGGACCTGAGAATGTTGATGGTGGTTTGGTATTTCAGTTTAGCAATTTTTACATGTCTTTTGCCATACTTCTGCCGCAAACATGTGTAGTACTGCTTTGAGTTTGGCTAAGAATGAAAATCACTTAATCCTAACTCTACAAACAGGTGAAAGAAAAAATTTTACTTTCAAATGTGTTTTTCTTTTTCTTTTAAGTGATGAACCCTTATTCCTGGGCAGGAGGTTATTTTAATTCTTATTTCACTCTCCTGTGATATCCAGCTTTTCCTTGACATGAGCAATTATTTTTAGTTATATTGACTTTAAAGACACTTTCAATTATGCTTCAATAGTATATTACATGTCCACAATTCTGAGCACTTCAAAAAGAATAGAGCAACATCTCAGTTTTTTTAATTTATATCTCTCTAAACCGATTACAAGCCAAAGTTTTATATAATTGACATTTAATTGAACAAAACAGTAATATGGACACATATGTATTCTGTCAGGGCTTAGAGTTCCTTCAGTGCAACTGTTTACAGATGATGCGGTGATATAGGGAATGTCAATACTATAGTTTCTGGAATAAAGGAAAGGGCTATTAGCAGCATCTATTTTGACTTTATTCCCATTTATTCATGGTTAGAGGGAGCAGGGACAGAGCTGCCCAATGTCAGACAATGAGTCAGATGTCAGTTTGAGTTTGTTCACTGGAGTCTGCACTTGCCAGTAAAACATGATATCTTACTGAGCTCGTGCTGTGTTACAGTGTGCGGGATGTGACTGCGCATGGCTGAAGGAGGTACAATACAGGTTAACTACTCGATGGTACCTTACACATCCAGAATGCATTGTGGAATGATTAATAAACATGTGGCATTTAACACTGATTTGTCTATTAAATCTTAGATACCTTTGTGACACTTGAAGTTGGGTTGACCTATATGTCTTTCCAAGATTTAAGCACAATTTACTGTATTCCTTAAGATACGATTTGAACAAAGAGGGCTAATTTGATTTGCTTTTGCACTTTTTTCATTAGTTTTCACAGGTACAAGGGGTGATCTCATGCTGTGTTTGTGTTAATCTAAGAACTCCTTTGTTCACCTTCTGTTAGACACTTTCATTTTAGTACATTTTTAGCATTTAAGTAGTACTTGCTAATGTGTATTTGATTCAGTCATTTAAAGCTCTCTAAGATTTTTGTGAAGTTGAGACACTAAGAATTTGTTTGTTCAAAGAAAGGTGAAGTCTGTGGAAGGAAGTAATGTCTATTACACAAACCTGTGCAGCCGAAAAAAGAGCCCTTCTTCCCGTCTGAAGCAGCATTTAAGGCAGTATGGGCGCAAAAGCATGTGTGGGCCTATGATAAACTAGTTACTCAGATTTCCAGATACAGTATCAGGAATTCTTACAAGCTTTTTAAAAACAATGCAATAGTTAAGTATGAGAAGCAGAAGAGAAAGCTATGTAAAGCAAACATCCAGATGGCTGGACAGGGTGGGAACTTATTCTGCCCTTATTTGAGCTGCAAGGCCAACTGTCCCATTATCCCTGCCAGATGCAGGGATGTGAGGTGTACATAAATTGGTGGTGGAGAAGTTGTTTTGGTGTGGATTTAATTTAATAGATGCTTCCTATCAGAGCTGGATGCAGAAAAGCTACCTAGAGAAAGGCTGATGATGGGCCTGCTGGTGTACTAACAAATAATAGCACGTTTCTTCTTGATGCAGGGTTCTAGTGCTGGAGCTTAGAGAGATTGATAGGATGAGTTTCGTGTTAGCAGTCTCAGTTGTTGGTGATTGTGGCTTTTCAGTTGATCAACATTGTCTTTCTATTTCACAGCTATACTAAATCTTCCTTAGTGTTTTCTGTAGCATTTTTCAGACATCCTAAATGAAGTCAAGCTTGACCAATACACCTCGCCAACTGACCTTTTCTTTTTTTCCCATGGAAACAAAATTGAATTTCTAGATGACAAAGGGTACTAAACTTGAAAAAAACACAGGAAGATAATAAGCATCCACAAAGTCATTAATTGCCACAGTTAATATCCTTAATATTTTCTATCAGAACATAAATTGTTTCAATAAAATGTAAAAGTTAATTTCATGTGCTTGGTATTAAAGTCAGTTTATTTTATCATATTCTGGAATATAAGAACCACTATGGCATAAAGGTTCAGTGGACAGAATCCTACTGGATTTTTTTTGAAGAGAGTATTGCAATACACCTTTCAATATGGAATATATATTAGAATCTTTAAGAGACTCTGAGTGAACACAGCAATCCTTTTGATAGCTGTACTGCTGGCAGTGGCATTTTTCCATTTTCCAGCAGTGTCAATAGTGCTGCCTTTTGCTTTGTTATGTATTCAAAATCTTCCATCCATTTAGATCCAGTATTTCTTTCTTCATAATGTGCTTGCTCAGTAGAGGTTTAAGCTAGCTACAAAGAATTGTATAACCATGTTTAAGTCAGGTGAAACTTGCTATGTATATGTGCATAAAAACATGCGTACATACAAATACACCCTCTTCCAGATTTCCCCCTTTGAATCCCAACCCTAGCTATGAAACCCCATGCTAGACTTTTTCTTTTCTCCACTGCAGAACTATTTTTGTCTCTGTCAAGACTCTCTAGCCTCAGAGCTGTCAATTCTTGACTTCTGAAGCTGCTAGATTTCCTTTTTTGTCTGTCTTGTCCCATATCCTGGGTGTGATCTGTTGCATTCTCTTCCAGGACAGTAATCACAACTATATTACAATTCCAGCTGAAATGCAAAGAAAGGGAATTCTACAAATGAAAACTCTCATTTCTGTCTTTTAGACATTGTTGCTGCTCATCAGTTGTGAAACATTTGTCAAGTTACTATAGAGAAATGGAGTATTGACTTTATAAATGTAAGAAGATGACAAATACACTTAGTGTGATCCATTATTTATCTTCTTTCAAATATTACAAAAGTCAAATGCCACATTTTTATTGTTCCAATTTCAAAGCTTAACATTACCTCTTGCAAGCTATCTGTCAGTCCTAAGACCTGAATATACAGAGGTTTGATTAGTTCTTTATTATATTTATTTGGTGGTTTAAATGAATATGTTTTATTAGATTCATGCCATTATTAGATTCATGTTCCTTATGAATTTGCTGTGACATATTTCAGTATTACATATTTATTCTAACTGACTTGCTTTCTGTATGTTGATGAAAGATGTAGGCTTGGAAGTATTTCATTAATATTTTATCTCTGAAGAAGCGATTTCAGAACGCAGTGTGACAGTTGAAAATAATTTTTAGTGTTTCTTTAAAATTCTAGATAATCTGGATATTTGGTCAGACATCCTGGACATAAGCTCTGGCTGAATGTGTTAGGGAAGAGGGACATTTTCCTTTTATATGTAATATACTGGTGATCGTATATGGTTTGAGAAACAATTTATCCATAGCTTCAGTACTAAAGTTCTTCAAGCTTTGGAATCAGTCCTAAACATCTGTAAGTAATGATATCATCTTCCAGGACATTTAGTGAAACTAATGTGCAGGTTCACATCATCTAACCTTATTGCTCTCATATAGGAAGCCAAGATATCCTGTATTTACAGTCCATGCCGTCTGAAAAATCGGGCAGGGTAGATTTGCCAGCAGTAAAAATGAATGGCTGGGGGCTAAGTGAGGGGGTGTTGTGGTGTGTGTTTGAACAACAGCACTGGGGCACGGCAGACCCCAAGGATGAGCCTGTGCTTTGCTACTCCTACCCTTAGCCACTGCCAGGCTTTCCAGGCAACACACGCAGCATCAGCCAGCTCTGGACTCTCACTGGTGACAGGGTTTTTAAGATGGAATGATTTTGTAGCACCAGCTCTGACCCTGTCCATAATAAGCAACTATCTGTATATACAAGTGTCCGTACTTTCTAAAGTTTAAATGTGGTAGAGGAGAGACGCAATGCTGTCCCTTGTGCGGTACTTTTCTAAAACCAATTTGTGGTGCAGTTCCACAGACTCAACTTCTGCAACTGGCGCTGTGGAGTAATTTATAATTTGGAGAGTTGTTTTGGTGTGGATTTATTTTTTTTTTTTGTTTTTTGTTTTTGTTTTTTGTTGTTGTTGTTGTTTGTTTGGTTTTTTTTCTGTAATTTAGAAACTTCTGAGAAGTAGAGGTTGTTGCAGGAAGAGTTTGCACTGTTCTCTCAGAAAAACATGCAACCCCCTTAAAGGATTGAAATCCCAGGCTACTCTGGTTAATTTACCCTGCTTCTTTACCAAAAACTAAAGAGATGTTTTAGTTCATCCCGGTCCTGAGCTTATCTAAGTTAGAATTAAATGAGTTAATTCAGCTGTAGGAGGAAGGGTAATTTAATGGATGGTGAATCGTGAACTCCATGCTTCTGTAATTAGACTGCTACCAGTAACTGAATTAGCTCAAGAAGTTGTACGAAACATTGAAACCTACATTATAGTGTACAAAATGAGTGGCTCAAAGAGCAAAGAGCTCTGGACTTCCAGTAAAGCCAGTTTTCCATTAGCGCACTATGGTGAACAACTAGGTAGAAGTTTGGAATTGTTTCATTCTTTGCTGCTTTTTAAGTTCATTTTTATATGGATATGTGACTTCAAGTAATTAAACCTTCTGTGTATGTGAATTTGAGCAGGCAAATCTATTTCTCTTAAGTTACCAATTTTACAATTTCTAAAAGTATTGACTTCACTGAATAAATTCAGCAGAAATTGGTACAATTACATCTCTAAAAAAACCCCAAACTCACGTGTGCATAAAAGGCTTGTGAAAATAGTCAGCAGGCTAATGGAGGAAAATACTCAAAACACTCCAGTGGAGAAGTAGGTATTATGAAATGCCAAACAATCTATCCATGCAGATTCCTTGTATGTCCTGTGTTAGAAACTGTTTCAGTTGTAAATTTTGTTTTCTTAAGCACCAAAATCTATCAACCACAAGACTTTAGGAAAACAGACTTGATTAATTTTGTTGCGTATGGAAAATTGTGAGGGTTTCATAATACCTTTGAAATCTGTGGGATTTAAAATTTCTTATTGGTATATTTAGATTTGTATGGTATTTGTTTTATTCAGCATTTAAAAGCAAAATTTCACCAAACACTAGATGTATTAATTTCAAGGTTTAAATACTGACAACTGTATTTATACACTAAGGTTAGAACATCTTCAACAAGATCTGAATAAAGACCTGGTCAAAATGAGAAACTGGTGCTGATACGTGGTAATAGGAGAGGCTATGGTTGAGTTCAGGGTTGTAAGACCAGAATTTAGAAATACCGGAAAGAATTATTTGGGTATCTAGACATTTCAGAAGTGTCTACAAGCCCTCTTTTTAGAGATGAGTGATTGAGTAATTTTGCTTTTGGGAATTAATATTATGTTGTTACATCCAAAGATTGAAAGCATTTCTGGTTTTTTTATTTTTTTCTTTTAATGCTCATTGCATACAATTTGGGTATAATATGAGGTCAAGATCAAGTGACTCTAAGTATTTGAAAAGACATAACTGCCAATGAAGGAGAAATATAAGACTGAAAATATAAACCTGTGGCTGACATTTCACAAGGAAAAATGCAGATGTGCTATTATGAAGCCATGAATTGTAGTAGACAATGAGATGTCTGTCAAAAGAGATCTAGTAAGTGACCCAATTTCCACCTGTGTTGCCTGAATTTCTGATTACATCAGAACCACAGAATCACAGAATATTCTGAGTTGGAAATGACCCACTAGGATCATGGAGTCCAACACAATGCAGGGACCAAATTGGAACTATTTTGTGTTAAGGGTCAACATAATTCTTTTTGTAAATATCATCAAACAAAGAAAGTTTATGACAAGACTTTAATGTTTACCTAATTTATATATCTATAGTAAACTAGATTTTCAGGCTTTGTAAGGCAAACAAAAAGACCCAAAATTCACAACAAAAAAACCAAGTAAGCTATTGCCTGTCCCAGTGAGGTAAGCAGTTTTGGAGTGGGAAAGGAACTTGGCACCTCTAAATTTCTGAAATAAGTAAATGATTACTTAAGGTATTCTACTAAAGAAAGAGAAGAATGTTCTGTTCTTTTTAGAGAAAAACAAATATAAAATACGCCTCCAGTCATAACTGAAAATTATTTATAGAATAGAATCATAGAAT
>VWZG01012816.1:123834-148502 GCA_013396735.1 Grallaria varia | reverse complement strand
TGCCCCAGCTGTGCCCAGGCTGCCTGTCCTGGCTGGGCAGGGCAGCAGGGCTGGCGAAGGCGCTGAGGCTCTGCAGGGAGGAGGGAAAAGCAGCCCATGGATGAATCCACCCGTTTTCCCAAGCCACAAAAAGCACTTCTAAGGTCACAGTCCCTGGGAAGGGCTCCATTGCAGCTCCAGTGCCGGCCTCAGGCAACTCCTGTCCGTGCTTCCCGCACTGCAGCCCGGCCAGGCAGAGGCTGAGCAGTGACACAGACACAGATGGCACGAGAGGTTGTCCCCAAAGCCACTCTCAGGGCGGGGATGGGCTCTCCTGGCAACCTTGGGCTCATCTCCATCAGGTCCCTTTCAGTGCCATTCCACAGCTGGACAAGGATTCCTCTGCAGGGTCCACTCGGGGTAGTTTTTCTATCACCTCAAATAACAGGCACATTAAGCACCATTTCTACATAAAGAAAAGCCTAAGAACCTCTGAGGAGCCTCAGCTCCTGGCCTGCAGTGCAGATTTCCCTCTTCTGCCCAGTTCTCTGCTGGTTTGATCCCAGTTTTCCTGGCTAGTTTATGCAGAGGGATGCAATGGACATCGTGCAGAGCAAGCAGCACTACAAGTCTCCCTGGAAATCTGCCTTAAAACCCCATCCTGGAGAAGATGGTCTATCAAATCATCAGGAAAACGAGTCCTGTCTTTTACAGCTGAAAATCAGAAGCACAGCCAGGCCATTGTAGCCAAAAGAAACCTCCCTGTTGAGGGGATGACCCAGGATGGCTTTATAGTGGACACCTGGAGTGTTGTGTTCAGTTCTGGGCCCCTCAGTTCAAGAAGGACATTGAGGGGCTGGAGTGGGGCCAGAGAAGAGCAACAAGGCTGGGGAAGGGACTGGCACACAAGTGCTATGGGGAGAGGCTGAGGGAGCTGGGGGTGTTCAGTCTGGAGAAGAGGAGGCTCAGAGGTGACCTCCTCACTCTCTAGAACTCCCTGAAGGGAGGTTATAGCCAGGTGGGGCTTGGTCTCTTCTCCCAGGCACTCAGCAATAGGACAAGGGGGCACGGGCTTCAGCTCTGCCAGGGGAAATTTAAGTTGGAGATTAGAAAGAAATTCTTTGCAGAGAGAGTGATCAGGCATTGGAATGGCCTGCCCAGAGAGGGGGTGGATTCACCATCCCTGGAGGTTTTTAAACTGAGATTGGACGTGGCACTGAGTGCCATGATCTGGTAAACTGACTGGAGTTGGACCAAGGGTTGGACTTGATGATCTCGGAGGTCTTTTCCAACCCAATCAATTCTATGATTCTATGATGCAATTTGGGCTCCAGAGTAAGTGTAACAGGGCTCAAGAGACTGCTCTGAAGGAAAGGAGCATTTCATACCTTTTGAAACACATTCTTTCCATCTGAAAGGGCATCTTCGAGCCCCCTGTGACAGCTGCAACCTCAGGAACACCAAGGGAGATTTTAGATGCTTTTTCTTGGCTTCTTCCGAGCCTTGCCCTGGTGTCACCAGGCAGGGGAACACAAAGCACCTTTGGTGGTAGCGCCAGTGACACTGGAAATGCAACATGAGATGCAAATAAGACAAAGACCAGCATTAGACCCAGAAGCCACAACTACAGAAGCTGCAAGCCTTCACGAAGATGGAGATTATGTGGAGGATAATCCTTAGTTTAAGGGAAAAACCACTATAGAGACTTGGCAACTACGAACTGTGCTCAGAGCTCCTTAGGATTAGCTCCAAACAGGAAAGTAGAGACCTGCAGCACATCAGAAACCTTAGCCCTGCCCTGTGGGAATGCCACAAAATCCAGATTTGCTGGCAAATTGTGTGATCGTGGTGAGAAACTCCTGAAAGGCAGAGGAGGGACCCACCACCCCAGGCTGTTGGTGAATCTCAGCCTGTGAAGGGTGTAGACCTTTGGGAGTAAAAGTGATTGACATCAACCTTCCCTTCTAAGCTGCTTTTGTTGTTGGAGAGAGCTCCCAGAGGCTGTGGCTGCTCAAGAACACCTGCGTGTGACACAAGTCAACAGTGGAGCTGATGGCCAAGCCTTTCCCTCCCAGTTTTTGGGGACCTCCAGGTACATTCAGGTCACGACATGAATCTATTCTCACAGGAGGTCAAAAAGGACCTGGAGCAGCTCATGCAGAGCTTGGTGGTGCTCAAGGAGGAACCTGAGCCAGGAGGGCCCACATGCAGCAGCTCAGGAGGTGGAGCAAGAAGCTGGGAGAGGATTGCAGGACCTGGCTGGAGAACCTGCAGGTGCCTCCTGGTGCCCCATGCAAATTAGAAAATGAGAAGCAATTCCATAACTGGTCATGGAGTAACTGGGGGATACAGCCAGCTTGAGAAGCAGGCCCTTCATGCACCATAATAAGCTGATCTGACATCTCATTGCCTGAGCTGACACTTATTACTGGAAATCTCAGCTTGTTTTTTGCCATCAGCGAGTCCTCTCTAATAATTCCCTCAGATTTCTCCCTGTCAGGTCACTTCAGAATTTCTTTGAAATAAAGACAGCCTTGTAAATAAATGGAGGCCAAGACGCTTCCCAGAGAGATGAGACAAGCCCTGGCAGAGGCAGAAATGAGCATTTGCTGCAGAGTCAACAAGAAGCACGTCTTTTGTTGCAATTGCTAACTAAGTGTAATTAACTTCCTGATGAGGTGCAGGATCTTAAGAACTGATTGGAGTTATAGGCTAATCATTATTCATGAGAAATTAAAAGACACTACTTAGAGGGGACTGAACACGTTATAAAAAAGTGAAAGCTCACTGAAGCAAACACATCCACGATCCAAGGCTCCAAACGAACTGCTCGATGGATTCCTTCTGGGAAGGGAGCTGTGGGGAGCACAGCAGAACCAGCTCCCCTAAATTGGAATCTCTGAGTGAAGCTCTAGGGGGGCGATGGTGCAACCCACCCCACGTCAGAGCTGTCCTGTGAAACCCCTGCGTGCCAAGAGGGACGTTAGACCCGTCAGGAGTTCAATCCCATGGGTGTTTCAGGGAAACCACTGGTCTTTGGGGGGATAATTCCCCTCCCTGGGATACCCCACCATGCCCCAGGATGACGCCGTGCACAGGCACAAAGTAACAGCCAGCACACCTTTGCTGGGATCAGTAACCACAAATACCCTGGAAAAGGCAGTGTTTGCAGGCAGCAGTCCCAGCCTCGGGATGGAGAAGGCTCTGGAGGGCATGGAGAGCCCCAAACCCCAAACCAGGAGGATCATTATGGACACAAGGCACTGCAACAAGGAGTCCTGGACTCAGCCTGGTCAAACTGTGGAAGCAGCTCATGGCCCTGCACTTTACCTCCGTAGAGCAGCACGAGGATAAACTGCTCCTGTTTCCCAGACCCCACTTTTCCAGCCCCTCACGGTGCCTCATGGAAGGGAAAAGCAGTTCACAAGGAGCTGTGACTGCTCCTGTTCCCTGAGGAACCATCGCTGAGTGGCTGTCACAGTCTGGGCTTCACCTTCCCGTGGGGAGGTTGCTCAGGGCTCAGGTCAGATCTCACCAAAGCTTCCTTCCAGTCCTAGGCTGGGCCCAGAGCTCCCTGTGGGCACTGCCCTGGTGCCCTGAGGGGCATGGCCTGGTCACCATCATCTCTGACCACCAAAGGATGTCTCCACTCTTTCATCACCGCATGCTCCCTTGGTGATGGAATTTGTCTCCTCCAGGATAAAACCAAGTGATCTCAGGGATCCCTTTGGCCTCAGGTCTATAACAAAGCACACAGGACATATAAAATAAAGCCTTTTAAAGGAGGAACACAGTTTTGGGGTTCTCACAGTGAAATGGAGTTTGAGGCTTCCTACTTTCTTCTTGATTCCTCAGCTGATGAAAAGCGGTGCTGTCTTTATATTCTTGATTCTCATGAAAATAAAACTTGGTGGACTTGTGGTATCATATTTCCAGCCAGTTAAGTAGGAAAAAAAAAGCACAAACCCATGGTTTGGAGACTGGGATGGACATAGAAACGTGATTGTGAGATGGGAAATTCCTGCAAATCATGACTGAAACATCCTGTGTGTGCAACCTCTGCCTGGTGCCTTGCTAGGGTGGGTCTGGCTGCAGTGCTCTCCCCAGGCTGGACACTCACTGAAATTCCTCCTAATTCTCTTGCAGGGTGCAATTTTCAGTGACCAGAGGCTGCCTGTGACCGACCTCTTCCACCAGCAGCCCTGGGATCCTTTCCTTCGAAGAGGAGGAGCACTGGAATGTGCTGGAACAGCCAAAATGTCCCTGACACGTGTGTGTCCTGGTGGTGCAACCTTGGCACTCATCAGAACCCAGCCTGGGAGGAGGGACAGGATGGCAGGGACAGCTCCACACCCAGGAACCAGCACACTGTGTGGGAAGAGAACCTGGGGCAGAAACCACCATATATATATATGTGTATATATATGTATACATAAAGGAACCACAGAACCAGAGAATGGTTTTTGTTAGGAAGAGACCTTGAAGATCATCTGGTTCCACACAACCCCTGCCATGGGCAGGGACCCCTCCCACCAGCCCAGGCTGCTCCAAGCCCCATCCAAGCTGGCCTTGGACACTTCCAGGGATGGGGCAGCCACAGCTTCTCTGGGCTGAACAATCCCAACTCTCCCAGCCCTGACTCCCACTGACACACCCTTTCCATTCCCCTGGTCCTGCTGGTCTGAGCTCCTCCCTGTGAATCCTTGTGTCTCCTTGTAGTGCTTTTCTTCAGGGGATGCAGGTGACGATACTTTCCCCACAAGCAGCTCCAAGGGTTCCCATGCTGGATGTGCCCCATCAGTGACCCCCTTTACCTGGACGACTCAAATCATGTGTTGGAGCCTGAGGTGCTTGGGTTGTTTCATTCCAGACAGGAGAGAATTCCTGGCTCAGAGCCCACAGCCACTCATGAGCCTGCAAGGCTCACACGGGGCAGCAGGAGCTCTGCTCAATGCAGGAAAATATTTAAAGCTTAATTTATCCTTCAGCACCAGCAACTTCCCCTTCGGCCCAGAGTGAGTAAATCTGGACTGACACTTCCCCTGGCACTGGGAGATTTTTTTGCCTTTTATACCATCAGCATTCTCACATCCACGAGTTTAGAGGCTTGCAGCATCATTAGGAATTCCCTACATTTGGCCTTAATTGCAACGTTACAAATTAAAGGCTAATCAGCAGGAGCACGCCGAAGTCTCCAGGACTCCTGCAGTGCTGAACAGATCCTGGCACATCCAAGCTGTTCCTTCCTGCCTGGTTCTTCCTGAGCTGCTGCCTGTGGGAGGCAGGCCAGGGGCAGCTTTTGGGCAGGTGTCACAGGAGCACTGGTGAGAGCAGTGCCTGAATTCCCTGGCAGCTCCACGGCACACCCCATGTGCTGCTCCGCACCCCTGTCAGCCCGACAGCCCCTCTGGCACCTCCAGGTGTTCACAGGAAGTGTCAGATGAAAAGAAGAAATAATTAATTTGGAAGGTACTGACCTAACAATGCAGTCAGGGCATGTCTCATCCTCATGCCACTCAATCGGGGAAGTGAGTCAGCAGAGGAGAAGAAATTGTTATCAGCAAAAGATCAGAGCTTGGTGTCCTAAAGATGAGCTGTCCAGGTGGATGTCCAGCTCCCAGGTGCTCCTCTGACACATCCCATCCTGCTTTTATGAACAGGCAACTGATGGTGAGAGAGAAGGTGAGTTTGTCTCTCCAAGTCCTGGAACAGCTCCCTGGGAATACTGATAAACAGGAGGGTTTGAACAGGCTTGGAATCATGTCAAGCACAAAGTGTGTCAGTCTAAATCCATATAAAGCACTTCTGGATATTTGGGCAGCCTCTGGTCTGTGCTGGATGGCTCCATTCAGGCTCAAAGACACTCCTCTCCCTGCAGAGGGGAATACAGAAGAGGTGTGAGGAGGAGCTGTGCAAAGCAGCTGTAAGGCTCTTCTGCTCCAGCTTTTCAGTGCCAGGGATGTCTGTTTAATCTCCCTGCTCTGCTTACCAGTCAGGAGAAGACAGCTGAGGAAGAAGGGATAATCAAAAGCAACTGTCAGCACTTTTGTTCCTGTTTGATCTTTCCATCCTGGAACAGCAGCCCCTGGACTCAGCAGGAGTGGGATCTGCCATCAGGAGCCGTGGGGCCAGTGTTGGAAGGGTCAATCATATCCCCAGAGACACTCCTGTGAGTTGGAAGCCAGGAGAGCCTGAACAACAACTCTTTTGTACCTTGTCCTCTCTGGGAGAGCCCTTCACTGGAGGGTCTGGCAGGTGGGACAAGGGGCACATCCCTTCCCAGCACCACTCCCTGCACTTCTCATCCACTTCTTACAGGTGGGGGCAGTGGGTCCTCAGGGCTCCCACCCGGTGATCCTGGCAGTCCTGCTCCAGTGGATGCCAGGACCAGGTGTGTGATGGCAGAGCAACCACAGAGAGGTGAGGAGAAAATCCTGGAGCCTGCCCTCCCTGCGGGGCCTTATCCAGTCTCTGCTGGTCTGTCCTGCTTCCTGGCATCATGGAAAACCTCCTCTTCCTCCCACTCCTCCTCCTCCTCATTGTCTCTAAGGTGAGCAGAGATAACTGCTGGGGGTAAAGCCCAGTCCTTGTCCTTCCCTGGCAGTGCCCACCCCAGCCCTGCCTGCTGCATCCCCCCTCCTGCCCTCCGAGGGCAGCTGAAGGGGTTGAATTCCTGCCCCAGGACACACCTGAAGTTCAGGTGAGCATGTCCAGAAAAGGGAAATAACCAAAATAGTGGTGTCTGCTCCCTTGGGAAGGGGAAAGGAGGAAGGGAAATGGAAATAGGGTGGCACTGAATATCTGAAGTGCATGTGGTTAGTTTTGCCAGGTTACTCAATAAAGAAATGAAAACCCAAACAAACAGGAGATTCAATTCCAGTCCCATCATATTCTGCAGAAATGTATTGAACTGGCATTTTTATAAGCTGAAAGATGCCTCTGTTACCAGGAGGCAGCAGTAAGTGTAGAAGCAAGTAGAGCTAGAATGAAATTCTGGAGATGTGAAATTTATGAAAACCCAGAATGAAAACCCAAGGCAAACAGTGTTCAATTCTGTTCTTCCTGAGCCATTTCCAAGAGCCTGGAGGGCAGGTCCACAGAGCCAGGCAGCAGTTCCAGTGGGACCAGTATGAGAGGGGTAAGTGACTGCTGGGTTGGCTGGGAGTGTCAGGGTAAAACCTGCTTGGGACAATTTATTTAAGGTCCCAGCCAGGAGTGTCAGCTTGTTTGGAGGACACAGGATCACAGGCTCCTAAGCAGAAAAATACACATGCTTGATATTCTTCCCCATCCAGCTCCCCAACACAAGATTTCACTGTCTCCCTGCAGGTCCAGGCTCAGACACCACAGGCTGAGGGGAGGGGACATGGACAGAGAGGACAGGAGGTGGCTTTGGGTCCAGCACTGAGTCACAGACACACAGAATGGCTTGGGTTGGAAGGGACCGTAAAGATCATCCAGTCCCACTCCCTGCCATGGGCAGGGACACCTCCACCAGCCCGGGTTGCTCCAAGCCCCATCCAACCTGGCGTTGGACACTTCCAGGGATGGGGCAGCCACAGCTTCTCTGCCCAACCTGTGCCAGGGTCTGCCCATCCTCCTGGGGAAGGATTCCTTCCCAATACCCCATCTCACCCTGCCCTCTGGCAGTGGGAAGCCATTGCCCCTTGTCCTGTCCCTCCAGGCCCTTGGAAATGGTCTCTCTCTTTCTTGTGGCCCTTTAAGGAAGGCCACAATCAGGTCACCCCAAAGCTTCTCTTCTCCAGGCTGAACAATCCCAGCTCTTCCACCCTTTCCTCTCAGCAAAGCAATTCCATCCCTCCAACCATCTTGGTGCCTCCTCTGGACTTACTCCAGCAGCTCCATGTCCTTCCTGTGGTGGGGACACCAGAGCTGGAAACAGGACTGGGTCAAGGTGGGGTCTCAGGAGAGGAGTTTTTTGGGAGGTGGATCTGACACAGGGAGTTAGAGGAGCCCCACATTCCTCTGGTGCAGCAGCTGGAGCCAGGCAGCCCTGGAGGCACCTCAGAGACCCCCAATTCCATCCTTTCCCTGCTTCTGGGTGAACTTGCTCCAACTGGGAAAGGTACCTGGGTCCCTGAGCTGCACTTTGGACCAGGCACCCCCTGGGTGAATAACACCATGGGACTGGACTCTGGGGACAGTTACTTTTATCAAAGAGTCTGTGTGCAACCTGAGCAGGGAAAGGACTTGGAGATTTCTATGGAAGCTCAGGAATTTCTCACCACCTGGATATATCAGAACCTCATCACAGAACTTGTTGCACCCCAGAGCTGGAAAAGATGGTGAGCTAACAATGGATTTCCTCCAGCATGTTGGACTCACCTCAGTCTTGTCCTTGGAGATCATCAGTGAATGAAGGGCTGAGGCACAACGAAATTGGGGGAGTCTTCGAGTCCTGTTTGGATTCTGCTTCCATTTCCTTCAGCTTAATCCTGACACCCCACCTGGAACAGCCGTGAAAACTGCCGGGCACTGCAGAAACTCCTCATTCATGCCCCGTCAGTGAGGTGAGTCTGGAGATCAAACTGAACAGCTCAGTAACGGGATGCTGATGGCAGAGACAAACAGGATGCAATGGGAAGCTCGGCAGTGCTGTCACCAATCCTGCCCTCGCGTTTGCACTGACGAAGGCTGGTGGTGCTGGGGGCAGAAACACGAGAAACATCATTCACACCTGAGTTAGCTCAGTGGGCAAAAAGCATTGTCTTTCTCCCTCACAAACCAATTCATTTTGAGGTTCTGCATGCGGTGCAAAGTAGAATTGGAATTAAGAGAACAAGAGATTTAGTCAGAAAGCAGGTCCATCATTCATTGGATTCTGCCTTGGGGGTCTCCACCTATTCTTTGGATTTCTGTCCAGCATCCACTCCTTTGGAGAGATGCCTTTCAAAAATGTGCTATTAATTAATTGACACGTCCCACAGCACTTTCTGTGGGCCCACAAGCTTCAAGCCAATGCAGCATCAAGAGCTGCACTGTTATCATGGGCCTTTTAGGTAAAAAGGGACACAAAGGAGTACCTGCTTTTCTAGCTCTTGTAGGTACCTGGGTCAGGGCATGGCATGGCAATGGTTTATTTAGCTGGCAGTGCTGCTGAAGGTTGTGTGGGTGACAGACATCTCTGGAAGAGCCACCTTGTTGCAGTGATGGGCAGGAAGGGAACAACTTGGAGCACATTTTATCACCAGGTGTTTCCAGTTTGCACTGACCTGTAGAGCAAGCACAGGACACAGAGTATTTCCACTTTTTCACACAAATTGGCTACAACCCCTGAAGTCACCCAGACAATTCAGGAAGCCAGTGGAGAGCCTGACTTTGTCCAGAATCCTCCCTGAAGTCTGTCCCCTGTACCTCTCATGCAGGGGGCTCATCTTGCTCAATGACTCTCCAACAGGCCCTGTGTCCCTCTTTCAGGACCTGTGGTGATGAGCAGAACTGCTGCCCATGTCCTTTGCTGCCCTGCTGGAGGTCCTGCACTCACAGGGCAGAGCTGGGACCCCGACTGTCTGTCCTAAACCCCAATTGTGTGTCCTGGGACACCGACTGTGTGTCCTGGGGCACTGACTGATTGTTCCAGACCCCAGCTGTGTGTCCTGGGATTCCAGCTGTGTGTCCTGGGATTCCAGCTGTGTGTCCTGGGATTCCAGCTGCGTTCTAGAACCCAATTGTGTGTCCTGGGATCCCAACTGTGTGTCCTGGGATCCCAGCTCTGTGTCCTGGGATCTCAGCTGTGTGTCCTGGGATCCCAGTTGTGTGTCCTGGGATCCCAGCTGCCAATCCTGGAATCCCAACTGTGTGTCCTAGAATCCAAGATGTGTGTCCTGGGATTCCAGCTGTCTGTCCTGGGATCCCAACTGTCAGTCCTGGAATCCCAGCTGTGTGTCCTGGGATCCCAGCTGTGTGTCCTGGGGTCTCATCTGTGTGTCCTGGGATCCCAGCTGTGTGTCCTGGATTCCAGCTGTGTGTACTGGGATCTCATCTGTGTGTCCTGGGATTCCAGCTGTGTGTCCTGCAATCCCAGCTGTGTGTCCTGGATTCCAGCTGTGTGTACTGGGATCTCATATGTGTGTCCTGGGATTCCAGCTGTATGTCCTGCAATCCCAGCTGTGTGTCCTGGGATCCCAGCTGTGTGTCCTGGCCCAGTGGGACAGGGAGCTGCCCTGCCATGGTCCCCTGGCTGTGCTGTCACTGGGGTTGCTCCTATCGAATCCCAAGCACAAAGGAGCACTCCCTGACAGTGCTCTCCAGGCTGGGATTTTAGCTCTGCTCCAGCCTTCTTTTCTGCAGGATTGATGCAAGCTCTGTTTACCCTTTCAGAGATCACCTTCTTCTGCTTCAAGACCCTTTGCTAACTTGCTGCTGACAGTGACAGCCTGGTCTGCACTGAGGGACTGGATAAACCCCCCTTACAGCAGGACATAAATCGATAGGATGGGACAGGCCAAAGGCAGGAGTGGAAGTAATTGGACAATCATAAAGCTGGGAGCGAGACAGGCAGATTTCCCAGAGGAGCCAGCCAAGAGCAATACATGTGTAGGTTTACAAAGGAGCTCCTGTAAACGGAGATAACAGATGTGGTGGTGAATATAGCCTTTGTCAGAGCAGCATAATTGGGATGTTCAATGGCTCCATGGAAGTACATGGACTCCTAATTGCTGGAGCACCTGCGTTCCTTGGCTCCCACAAAGCTCCAAACCTGCAAGGAGATAAAAAAAAATAAAAGGCTGAAAGTTTCCTGGCTCACAGGCAGCTGCTTTTTTAAGCTCCCTTGGGAAAGTGAGCAGGGACAGCAGTCCCAGCAAGTCCACTTGGCAGCTGCTCCTCACTGTGCCACGGGGAGCAGGGAGGAGATCCCACTGGGTCCTGCAGGATGAGCAGAAAGGGGGATTTTCCTTCCTGCAGTCCTGAGGCAGGACTCTCCATACTAAGAGTGTAGTGGAATGGTCTCCCTCAGCCTGGACTGCTGTGATACCACAGGGATTGACTGTTCCCTCTCTGTGTTGCCTCTTGAGATCCTGAGAGGGTTCCAAACCTCCTGCAGCCACTCTGAGTAGGGCAGGTGTAGTCCAGAAGCATCTCCCAGCATGTGAGAGTCCATCTCATGTGGCTTCCCACAGTCCTTGGGATTCCTAAACTCAGCAGGGCTCTGGGAGTTGTGTTTCAACATAAGGGGCTTCCCAGTGTGTCCCATGAGGGCTCCTGGTTCAGTCAAAGTGCAGTTTGGGGCCAAGGGATCCTATTAACCCCACTGTCTGTCAGCTGTGCTCAGGCTGGGCCGGGGGAGGAGCAGGATGGACATCAGGAGGAATTTCTGCCGGGAAAGGGTGGTCAGGCCTTGGAAGGGGCTGCCCAGGGAGGTTTGGAGTGCCCAGCCCTGGAGGTGCCCAAGGCAGGACTGGCCGTGGCACACAGGGCTCTGGGCTGGGGGACAGGTTGGACTTGATGGACTGGGAGGGCTTTTCCAACCTCAGGGATTCTGTGATTCTGTGATTCTCTGTCATGGTTCAAGTCCAGTGGGTAATTAGTTTCCACAAAACCCCTCACCCTTCCCTGTCACAGTGGGATGGGAAAAAACACTGGAAAAAAAGAAAACCATGTGTTTAGATAAAACCAATTTAATAATTGAAACAAAATATCCCAACAATAAGAATAATAATGTTTAATGAAAAAGAAGAGTATGAAAAGAGAGAGAATTGAATCCCCAGACAGACAAGTGATGCACAACACAATTACTCAGCACCCTCTGACCATGCCCAGCCCATTCCTGAGCAGAAATTGGTCCCTCCTGGGCAAATTCCCAGTTCACACACTGGACGTGCTGTGGAATATCCCTCTGGCCAGTCTGGCCCAGCTGTGCTGGCCATGCCCCCTCCCAGCTCCGTGTGCAGCCCCTGCAGGGCACAGGGCACTGGCATTCCTTGATTTAGGGTGAGCACAACTGAACCATCAGTGTGGGGTCACCAGCATTGTCACGCTAATCCAAACCCCACAGCTCTGGACCAGCGAGGAGGAGGAGAATTGACTCTGTCCCAGCCCAAACCAGGCTGCTGAGCCATGTGATTCAGTTTCGTGTACCCTCACACTGTGCTGCCCACGCTGGCATGGCACAGACCCCCCCACTGCCCAGCCCTCACTCCCCAGGGATTTGGTGCCTTTCCCAAGAGCCTGTCTGGAAACCTCAGCTCCCAAAGTACCAGCTCAGTTCTTCCTGTTTTCTCTCCATGACAGGTCAGATCTTTGATGCACTTCCAGGACTGTGATCTTTGTTTTCTCTTTGTGTTATTCCCAGCAAAGGCTTTTAGACCCTTATGGCAGAGAACTTTCCAGGCAGATCTTTCACATCCCAGTATCTGGGGCTCTCTGCCTCAGCTACATCCTTTGCTTTATCCCATCGTGGACTGTCCTCTGGTGCCCTTCCCACTCTCTGCATTCTCCAGCCACCAGTGACACTCATTATTTCTAGATGGAAAACTATGAAAAAAAGAAAAAGCTCTTTCAAGTTTCACAGACTGAGTTATGAGCAATCTGAGGGGGTGGTGGGGGAAGAAAAGCAGCAACCCCAAAAGCCTCCCCGTGTGTCTCTGAGCACTTTGAAAGGGCCAGGACTCCTGGGATTTTGGCAATTCCACACAGCTCTGCAGGGAAAACATAGTCACCTGCAGCAGAGCATTGAGGGGTACAAGCTGCCAAAAGAAACGATCCTGCTTTGATAAGTGACCTTAATTTCCCTAAACTTCATTTGCTATAATCCCCTCTAATGAGTTACTTCTCAGGAGAGTGAAGGTTACATGGTTCAGTGGCTCATCCTGGAAGTGAAATAAAGTAGGATTCAAAGGTATGTACAGTGTGGGTCAGCTATGAAAGGCAGATTTTCTGGCTTACAGGGCTGTCCCCAGGGTGGGGGACACAGCTCCCTGCAGTGCCCTTTAGGACAATCGCAGTGGGAAGAGCCTGGAGCTCACCTGAACTTGTCCCTTTCAAGGTGACTGAGGGGGATCTGCCAGAGGATGGGGCTGAAGGTGTGACTGGAAGCTCTAGCCAGGTACTGTGTGTGTGACCCTGGTTTGGGGAGAGGTGAAGGGCACGTGCCTGGGTGACTCTGCTGCTGCCGCCACAGCCCCTGAGATGACACAGGAACCTGCAGCAAAGGGACAGAGTCACAGGATGTGCTGGAAGGGACCCCCAAGGACCATCCAGTCCAACCCTCAGCCCTGCCCAGGACCATCCCCAAGAGTCACCCCCTGTGCCCCAGAGGATCATCCAAACCCTCCTGGAGCTCTGGCAGCCTTGGGGCTGTGCCCACTGCCCTGGGCAGCCTGGGCAGTGCCCACCACCCTCTGGGGGAAGAACCTTCTGCTGAGATCCCACCTGAGCCTGCCCTGACCCAACTCCAGCCATTGCCTGGGTGCTGTCCCTGGTCCCCCCAGAGCAGAGATCAGTGCCTGCCCCTCCTCTGCCCCTCTCCAGGGACTTGGACCTGCCCTGAGGTGTCCCCTCAGTCTCCTCTTCTCCAGCTCAACACCCCAAGTGCCCTCAGTGTCCTCACACGCTGCCCCTCCAGGCCCTGACCCATCTCTGTTGCCTCCTTTGGACACTCTGCAATGGCTCAATCTCTCCCTTCCATTGTGTCCCCCCAAACTGCCCCACTCTTGCAGGTGAGGCCGCCCCAGTGCAGAGCAGAGCAGGGCGGGACAATCCCCTCCCTCTCCTGATGTCCCCCAGGACAGGGATGTCCCTCCTGGCACCGGGGCACTGCTGACTCGTGGCTAATTGGCCACTGACCAGGACCCCCAGAGTCCTTTCCTGGCACTGCTTTCCAGCCCCTCCTTGCACCCCTTGGTGGAGGCTCCATCCCACAGGAAGGTGCCTGTAGTTACAGAGGTATCCAGGCTGAATCTCACTCTCAGTCTTCCAGACATACAGATGCATGCAAGGGATCCCAAATTCAGCATCCCATGCTTGTCCAGCCAGAATAGGTTTACTAAGCCTTTAAGGTTTTTTATAATAAGGCTTTTTCTCTTATGGCTGTTTCCAGGATCCGAAGCATCTGCCAAGCACGCTGTGCACAGCCCCCTCTCCACACCCACACATGGACTGGCATTTCAGCTCAAGCTATGCTAATCCACAGCTCTTCCTGCCGTCATGCAGTGCTCAGTAATATTTGATTTATCATCGGATTTGACTTCAAAATTTAACCTTTTTGTGGTTTGAAAGAAGGTGTCTTCTTGAGAGGGTGAGGCTTGTTTATCGCCACACCGGCATGGCTGACTTTGGCTCTACAGAAATATTCTTCCATTTCATCAGCTTTTTCCTCTTCCATCTGCTTCCATTTATTGGTGTGTTACGTGTAGGCTCATCAAGTTAGACCTGGTGGATTCTTCTTTTGGTTCAATTAATTGCAGTCTACAGAGAATGTTTCTTGGATTTACAGCCTGGCTTTGGATGGAGTTTTGTGTCTCTGCTTGGATCAGGTGAATCCAAGGAGACATAAAACCAAAACTAATCTGGGCAAGACCATTAAACTATTTCTTTATTTTTCTCCAGACAGGCTGTTCTGAGAAGTCCTTCGTGGCTGCATCAATGCAATGACCAGCCCCATGCTTGGATGGGCCTTGGGCTATCCCAAATCTCATACATGTATCCCATATCCACAGGTTTCCCAAATCTACTCTCCAAGAGTCTTGCCAGAGCATCTCCTCAGTGGAGTGCACTGATTGCCCTGGTCAGTCACTCACAGCCTGAGTGGCACAGTTTTGACGATCACAGAAAATGCAGATAGGATGGAAATAACCCATCAGGAGGGAGTCCAGGGCACCAGGTGCTCGGATGTGCTGCTCAGAAAGGAGCCAGCTTTGGGCTGCCTGCTCTTGCTCTCCTGCCTGTCTATCTGTGCAGTTCAAGAATATGAGACGCCAAATCTGGTCCTGCCTGGTGAATTCAGTGGGCTGGGGCAGCATCCAAGAGCAGCCCCATGGCTGGAGAGGAGCTCTGTGCAGACCTGCTTGGGAGGGAAGGGAAATGGTCACAGTTTGGAGCAGCCTGGGGAGGTGACAGCTTTCAAGGAGAAGCCGACCGGTAGCCTTCAGGTTTCTCACCCACCTTGACACCCTGGGGAACCGAGCTGGTGAACAGCTCAGATGTCCCTGTCCAGTGGACAGGGGGGTTTCTCCACCAGGCAGACCTTCGTACCTTCTGCCCCTGGGGTTCTCTGCTCACAGTCCCTGGCACTGCTTGGCAGAGGGGCACCACCTTCCCCTGCAAGAGTTCCTCTGTCTACAGGGTTGGAATGGCTTTACTGCCAGGTCAGGCCAAGGGATTGACCCTGATCAACTTCCAGGGACAAGGAGAGTGAGGTAAATCCCTGGAGTCACTGCAGGGAGCTGAGATGGGCGCAGGGCACCCCAGGAATGGCCAAGGATTCAAAGAATGTCACATGATGCTAAACTTGCCTTGAGCTGAAAACAGCAATGGATCACTTGGTCTTCTGAGACTCCATGGCAGCTCTTTGTAGAGGGAGAGGGGACAAAGGGCTGTTTTCAGGGGTCTGAAGCCACAGGGCAAGAGTCAAATAAGTTGGCACTCCACTGTCTTGTATTTGTGCTTCTCACCCCTGGCTCAGGCCCCAGAGGGGTTAATGCCCAGGAGGACACTTGAGGGATGCTTTTCCAGTTGGCTTCATTCCTCTGAGAGTATCAGGTGTCCTCAGCACCCACATAATTTATAGAGATCCTCCATGCCTGCCAGGGGATATTACGGAGGGTCTGGAAGGTTATCTCACCCTCCGCCTCTCCTGTGAAGGAAGCTGAGACACCTCAATGTCCAGCTTTGTGCTTTGCTCCAAGGACACTCCAGTGTCAAGGCAGAGCATTTGTGTTTTTAGTTTTGGTCCCTCACCCTTTTCAGAGCTTTCTGGGCTGGAGTTCCTGCAGGTGCTGTTTTATCTCTGAAACATTTTTCAGCGGCATGATTTTATTTTTCTTTTTGGTCCCCCTGTGAAGGAGAATACTTCGTACAAATGGCACAGCTGAGGGGGCCTTGGCATAAGGATCCTTCCCACAACTCTCTGGCATGTTTTCCTCCTTCTTGGTGAGGCAGAGGGAAGGAATTGTTTAGTTGGAAGTGTTAGGTTGTCAGTTGGCCTTGAAGAAGAATTAGATGTCTTTTCCAAACTTAACAACTCTGCGAGTCTAAGGAGGGAGCCTGGGGGTCCCTCTCTGCCTGTGCTGTGGATCTCTGGATTGCTCTGCAGGCTTTGCTGGGCAAAAATCCAGTGTCAACTTCCCCAGTCCCCAACCCAGTTCCCCATTTTGGGGAACTTTAGCTGGAATACAGTCTGAGAAGCTCAGTGGGGCCAGGAGACAGCTCAGTTTTCTGGCACTGTCTGGCAGCTGCCCATCTGATCACTGACACATCTCATGGCACAGTTTTGGGCTGTCCTAACCAGGACTGGCCCAGGCAGGGTCACAGAACGTGCTGAGCTGGAAGGGACCCACCAGAAGCATCGAGTCCAACTCCTGGCCTTGCACAGGACCATCCCCAGGGATGGCTCAGGGGTTGGCATGGACCAGAGAACATTCCCACAGAGCTTTTTGGATTCCATACCTCCTTCTGTGGGATTCAGTGGCACCCTGGGAGGGTGGGCAGGTCCTGGCACAGGGTGCCCAGAGAAGCTCCATCCCTGGAAGTGTCCAAGGCCAGGTTGGAGGGGGCTTGGAGCAACCTGGGCTGGTGGAAGGTGTCCCTGTCCATGGGAGGAGTGGGACTGGACGTTCTTTAAGGTTCCTTCCAACCCAACCCAACCCATCCTGTGACTGTGATTCTCTGGCCAAGGCCCCTGAGGGGCTGTAAAGGCACCTGCTGAGCAGCAGAGTCCCTGAACAGGGGAATCTGTCCCAAATCCCAGAGAGAAAGGAGACCAAGGGATTCCTCTTGGATTCCTTCAGACTTGACTGCCAGGCACGGGTTTTTTTAAATGTAGCCAGGCTTATAAAAATGCAAATTAGCACCCAGTAGGTTTTTTAAAAGCACATAATCCCTGGTAATTTTGTGGGAGGAAGGTGCCTGAATACAGAACAGAATCTGGCTGTAGGTTCCCAGGCATTTACAGAATAAATCCCAAGAGATGCCCACCTACTGTAAACCAGTTTAAACACGAGTCTCTGTGAGTCCACAGAAACGCTGTTGGGTTTCTCAACCCAACAAAACCTGGAAGTTTCTGTAGAGCAGCATTCCCTGTTATTGCTGCAGGGAATGTGGCTCTGCCAAAGGCACAGGAACAGCTGAAACTTCTGCCTTTGGAATATTCAAATTACATGCAAAATGCATGCAGAGTCATTACTCATTTATTAATCTAAATAATTGACTATTTCAGAAGTATATCTGAGCTGAGGCTTCTGCAGCTGCCTCGTTTGCTGGGCCATTGTTCTGTGGACAGATACCAGAAATATTTGTGAAATGCACAAAATATTGTGCGTTTCACTATGGCAAGAGCAAATATGCTTTTTATCCAAACACTCCAGAAGCAATTAATTAACATTATAGCCTCAAAAAAGAGAGCTCTTCATAAATCATTGTCACTAAACCAACCTGTTCTGGTGGCTGGAACATAATAGTTACCAGTCTTATTTGCAGAGACATAGCGGAGTCTTTCAGCCCCTGGATGATCAAAGAAGGAGTTGAATAAATGTCTTCCTTGGGGGGAAAAAAAGCTTCCAGGCACTTTACTCTCTGACAAGACTTGGAGTGCATGTTTTTCATGCTAACAGACAAAAATCTTCGTCCTCAATGAGATTCGGTCTGCAAAGTATGGATTGTGGGTGTTGTACTCTGGTCAGGAGGGAAGGGTTGGCTCTGTAGGTGCTTCTGCTCTATAGGCACGTGCTTGGGGTTTAATGCTGAAAACAGGCCCGTTAAGGGGCTGCCTCTGGGTGGGGGAACCCCCGGGATCAATCCCTGCTGGGGATGAGCAGATGGAACAGCCCTGGGAGAAGGACCTGGGGGTGCTGGTGGGGCAGAGGCTGGACCTGCCCCAGCCCAGAGCCCCCCATGCCCTGGGCTGGTCCCACAGTGTGGGCAGCAGGTTGGGGGGATTCTGCCCCTCTGCCCCCCAGCTCAGGTGAGCCCCCACCTGCAGAGCTGCTCCAGCCCTGGGGCCAGCACAGCAAGGACATGGAGCTGCTGGAGAGAGGCCAGAGGAGGCACCAGGATGGGCAGGGGATGGAGCAGCTCTGCTGGGAGGGAAGGCTGGGACAGCTGGGATTGTTCAGCCTGGAGAAGGGAAGGAGCCAGGGAGATTTTAGAGCCCCTTCCAGTGCCTAAAGGGGCTCCATGAGAGGTGGAGATGGACTTGTGTCAAGGAGCTGGATGGACAGGACAAAGGGGAATGTCTTCAAATCGAAGATTTGATTTAGATGGGATATTAGGAAGAAATCCTTGCCTGTGGGGGTGGGCAGGCCCTGGCACAGGGTGCCCAGAGAAAGCTGTGGCTGCCCCACCTCTGGAAGCATCCAAGGCCGGGTTGGACGGGGCTTGGAGCAACCTGGGCTGGTGGAAGGTGTCCCAGCCCTTGCCAGGGGGTGGGACTGGATGTTCTTTAAGGTCTCTTCCATCCCAAACCATTCTGGGATTCTGTGATTCAGTGCACTCTGTTGTACCATGTTTTGCTTTCTCATTTATAGGATGTATCTTCCATTTTTAATTTGGCAATCCACATCCCTGAGAGGACTTCAACCAAAAAAATCCCAACCAAGCAAAAAAATACCACCAATCAGACTGAGCCAGGCCCACCTTATCTGGGTGAGGAACCCCCAGTGACTGGTCTGCTTAGCATAGGTTGAGTGTTTGCAAAGCTGCTTCTTAATGAAATAATAGCTGTAGTCTAAAAAGTTCATTTTTCTTTTCACTTTATTGTCTCTTCTCTGGTAGGAGGAACAAGCAAGGCCAAAGTTTTCCGGGTGACTTGACATCAGAGGGCAACATCCTTCCTTTCTTCCTTCTTTTCCTTCCTTCCTGGCACTGATTTGGAGGAAGGTTAAATGATTATCATTAAGCTTTTCATACTATAATTTCATTTTTCTGCCTTTCTTTTTATCATTGCAACCACTGTGTGATTATACGATTTTCTCCCTGGCTTTGCAAGTGCAGCGAAGTGGAGAGTGTGGATATGATTTATGTGAAAATGGACCTATCAGAGTTTGTTTCCTGGTAATACCAGAGCTCTTCCTGATTGCAGAAAAGAATCAGCCAGTTGTACAGGCAACAGACCCTGGTACAGCCCTTCCAAATATCATGGGAGGGGCATCAAGCAAGGAAAGGATTCCAGATCCAGCACAGCTTCTGGTGGGAAGAGATTCCCAATTGTAGTCATTACCACAATAAAAAAGCAAGAATACCTTCTCCCAAGAAATAACTCCCTGCAAAGGAAGATACTGCAGTTTCTGAAGAGCTTCAATATGTATTTTAAAATCAGGCTTGGGACTCCAGCCATCTGTCCAAATATTGAAATTCATCAGCCGTTTCAAGTGGGAGTTCATCAAGCAACAACATCCCCGGAGCTCCCACGCCTGCTGCGAGCCTGGCCTTGGGCTCCGGCCAAACACCACTGACACACTTTTCTTGCTTTTGCATCTTAACCTTTTTTTTTTGGGCTCTAAATCACCTCGGAGTGTGAGCGAAACAGAACTGTCAGTTGGGCATGGTCATGCGTGGAGTGGAACTGCTGCAGGTGAAGACAGGACTGTGTAGGTGGGCACAGAGAGAAGGAATGTTCCCAGGTGTGCTGGTTTAAAAGTAAACCGGCAGGAGAAATGAATCCAACTCAAAAGAGTTTAGAAGTCAGAAATACAATTTAATAAAAAGATTACAATAGATACTCTGAGGGATTTGGGCTGCTGGACCCAGCAGAAGGCAGAGGATGAACAAGGCGAGGGTCTGGCAGGACACAGCTTTGGTGAGTGCTGATATTCCAACTAGTCCCAAAATCCATCTTGAGAGAAACTCCGCCTTTCCTGCAGCTGCCAGCCCTTCAGATGGCCACATCCTAGGGTAAGAGGACTTCTCAGAAGCACAGAGACCTTCATCTGCTCAGACTTCTCAGCCACAGCTGTTGGACCTGACACAGTCAGGAGAAGGTGGACAGACACCCTCGGATTTCACTTCAGACTTTTGATCTCCAAGTTTTGGGATTTCAGGAGATACTTTTGGTCAAAGTCGCAGAGGATGGGTTTGTGGAATGTAGTGGATGAGGTAACGGAGGAGGAAATCAAACCTGGGACCTTCAGTGCTTCTATCCTTTGCAGAAACCTGGCTCTGAGGAATCCATCCCATCATCTGTTAAGTTTTTCTGATATTTCTGGCCAAAAAACATGGATAAAGACCAAAAAAATTAGTGGGAAGAAGCAAGGCAGCTTGTGACAGGCTTGGGAAAGTTCTTTTGCAGAGATTCCTGGCAAAGAAGCAGGTCAGGGGTTCTTGATGGCACTTTAGGCAGGGGATGAAATTCATACATTATGCAATTAGGAGAAATGTACATCCTCCATCAGTTTAAATTGGGAGGCCACCACATGGGGTTTTCCACATGTTTTCCCCAAGGGGAATTATTCCGCAGCTGGGTTTAATTCCAGCAGTTTGCCTTGCACTGATAAACTCCATCTCTCCAAGCAAACCATGTGCTGGTGACACCACAAGCCAAGGGGGTTCTGCTGTGCCAACACGGTGCCCATGTACCCACCCAGCTCGTGGCTCCTCCTGGAGTGGGGTCATGGAATCACAGAACATCCTGAGTGGGAAGGGACCCACAAGGATCATTTTGCTCTTGGATAACACAACAATCCCACCCTGTCCCTGAGAGGATCATCCAAACGCTCCTGGAGCTCTGGCAGCCTTGGGGCTGTGCCCACTGCCCTGGGCAGCCTGGGCAGTGCCCACCACCCTCTGGGGGAAGAACCTTTTGCTGAGATCCAACCTGAGCCTGCCCTGACCCAACTGCANCGCTCCTGGAGCTCTGGCAGCCTTGGGGCTGTGCCCACTGCCCTGGGCAGCCTGGGCAGTGCCCACCACCCTCTGGGGGAAGAACCTTCTGCTGAGATCCCACCTGAGCCTGCCCTGACCTAACTCCAGCCATTGCCTGGGTGCTGTCCCTGTTCAGAGAGCAGAGATTGGAGCTGCTCCTCCTCAGAAGACAAATGAGTCCAGTTCAGCATCTTCTCTCCATGATAAAATCACACAATGAGGTGCCCTGGCAGGTCACCCCTTGGGTGGACATGCCCAGCTGGGCACAGCAGGTCCCAGTGCAGAACAGGGACCACGACCCTCCTCCACCCACCACAATGTGCCCAGCAGAGGCAGTACCAGTGGGTGAGGTCTGATAAAAGGAGCTGTGCCATCCGTGGAATCCTAAATGACCTTCCTCTGAGTCCAGGACCTCTCTGAAGAGTCAGAGCTGGTTTCTGAGGAACGATGAGCCCTCCAGGCCACCCCCCATAGTGCAGGTGACTGAGGGTAGTGGAAACACACTCCCAAACTGCAGCCAAGATGGACTTCTGTTGCTTTTCCACCTTTCTCTGCCCAACAGGGCTCACTCTTCTTGCCCACGTCCCCAGTATTTGGCTTCGTTTGTTTTGTCCATAAACTCAAATTAAAAAGCTCCTCCTTTATTTATTTATTTGTTTGTTTGTTCGTTCATTTAATCTGAGGATTTGAGAAGTTTATAACATTTTAAATCTCTCTATAATCTCATAAATATAAATGGCAATATTGTGATGAGTCAAAAAGGTACAGACAAAGCAGGATCATTACATCTGGGACTTTAAGGGTATAATAAGTCCCTTTATCTGAGACTCTGATGAGGAAACCATCACTCCCTGCAATTTCTCTCTAAAGGCAAACTGGGCATGGGAAGAATTCTATGCCCTCAGTGATGGTTCTGTATAGCAACCAACACCCAGAAGTGTTCATTCTTAAGGGAACTGCACGTTCCTAAATGGTCTTTCATTGTGCCCTATTCCAACTTTTCCCAAACAGGTTTTCTCTCTCATTAAAGCAAAGGCATCAGGTTTGATCTTCCCTTCTGCCCTTTGGGAAGAGACAGAAGAGGCCCCCAAGCCACAGGAGCAGAGAAAAAGGGGAAGACACTGCTGTGGATTTATCTGTCCCACAGGTTTGAGTCACAGCTCCTTGGGAGGCCACAAAATGATTTATACATCTTCATTACAGGAGAGGTGCTTATGCAAATAACTCTGGCTCCATGGAGTTTTTTAATCCTTGGAAACCAAGTTCTACTTACTCATTCTTCATTATTTTCCCTCTAGAAGAGATTCCCTTCTCTGATGCGTCACATCTCCCCAGGAAGCAGCAGCTGAGGAGGGAAACCCATCCCACCCACTGCACTGGGACTGGCAGTTACCTCCTCCCTCATCCCAGCCCTGCTTTTCCCTTCCTTTTCCTTGGCCTCTGGATAAACACAGGGAATATTTAGAAAACTAAACAAGTTTTCTGGGAACTTTGGTTACCCTGGTACTACTCAGTTCCCAGGGCAGTGACAACCCTGCACACAAACCCTCCCTCCAGCTGGATCTGCCCTCCCTGAAACGCAGCCACAGGGACATTTTCAGGCTGTCTCCAGTGTCACAGAGCCTAAAAAGTTGTCCAGAGGAGCTGGAAGTGTCCAAGGCCAGGTTGGATGGGGCTTGGAGCAATCTGGGCTGGTGGAAGGTGTCCCTGCCCGTGGCAGGGGTGGAACTGGATGAACTTTAAGGTCCCTCCAACCCAAACCATTCCATGGTTCCATGGTTCTATGATTTCAAGGCAGAGGCACAAGGGAGCTGGTTGGTAGATGGGAGGCAGGGTCGGAAGGAGCTTTGCTGCCAGACCTTCTCTCCACACGCTTCTCAGGGCCCAGGACCAGCATCTTCTCTGCTTCCATCGCTGCCAAAGTCCCATGGTAAGGGTTGGGACATGAGGAGGCACATCTGTCTTTACAGGGCTTTGCAAGGACTCTAAGCTCACTTGGGAGAGCTGGAGAGCACAGGGCAGCACTGCCACCTGCTCCTGCAGAAACCCAGGGCCCCAGAGCCCCCCACTGCCTCCTCCCGAAGCTTTGGGAGGAGGTGACCAGTTCCAACCACTGCAGGGTTGGGGAAGGAGACCTGGGAAGGTCAACTTGGCCTCCTAAACGATCACATGGATGCTCTGGATGTAGAAGGACTTCACAGACCCTCTGCAGACCCTCCTGAGCTCTGCACTGGTGCTTTCATATCAGTGAGTCACAGAATATGCTGGGTCAGAAGGGACCCACAAGGACCATCCAGTCCCACCCTCAGCCCTGCACAGACCCCCAGAGTCACCCCCTGTGCCCCAGAGGATCATCCAAACCCTCCTGGAGCTCTGGCAGCCTTGGGGCTGTGCCCACTGCCCTGGGCAGCCTGGGCAGTGCCCACCACCCTCTGCGGGAAGAACCTTCTGCTGAGATCCAACCTGAGCCTGCCCTGACACAACTGCAGCCATTGCCTCAGATAACCCCGAGTGCCCCGGGCTGTTGGTCCTGCTCAGCAGCACAAATATTACACAGGAGGGCTGGAGCTGGGTGCTCACCAGCCCTGAACAGATCCAGTGAGCAAATATGCTAATTTAAAAAAAAAAAATAATGCAAGCAGTGTGTGGGGGAGATTTGTGGAGCTCATTAAGGTTTGAAAACAGCTCTGACATCTGGGCTCTGTGCAGATGAGACTCTGCCATTCGGTGCCTGGGAAAGAAAGGCTGGAAGTAATGGGCTTCCAAATGTTCCCAGAGAGCCCATCCTCAGGAACACGATCATCCTGCAATTATTTTAAAGACCCTGCAACTTCCCTCTGTAGCTTTTAGGAACATCTAGGTGTGGTAGGTACTGACATGTCCCTGCAGAGTAGTGTGAGGTTGCATTTTATGGGACTGAGTCCCTGTTAGAGCAATTACCTTCAACACAATGTGTCTGATTCAGATTTTATGATAAAAATAGAGTTTTTGAGACAGAAGTCTTCACTTGATTACTCCGTACTCACATAGATGTGGCTACTCGTGTTTGTAGAAGCCTAAATTCCAGCAGTCGGCATCCAGTACTGAAGTCACCAAGTGATGATCCCAAATGGTAACCCTAAAATCCTCTTGATTTTAGGGTCATGCAAAAGGGACAGATTTCCCTTTCTCCCCACACAACCCCAGCACTCAGAGCAGGATTCATTTCTTGCAGGGAGGCTGAATCCTTATCAGTACGTGAGCAGGTTATGTCAGGAGTGGGAGCTGTTGGCTGTGTGGAGGAGACCTTATTACAAGTTTATATTTACCCAACCAAAATCAGGCCCTCATTAGGCTACAGACAACACAGCATCCTGCCATCAGCTGTTTGCTGCAGTCTGTGCAATTTAATTAGACAGGGCCTGAAGAGGGAATCAAAAGTGTCTGAGTCACTGGATAGCAGCTCGAGGCCCAGATGGAAACTTGCTGCAAAGCAGGTCTGTGGGAATCTGACAGCCAGGAACCCTGGGAGAAGAAAACAACACTTGCAGCACTAGAGGGGCAGGACCTTCAGGCAGGTTTGCTGTGCCTTGTGGGTATTGGAAGTGGTCAACTCCCCATCCCATCCCATCCCATCCCATCCCATCCCATCCCATCCCATCCCATCCCATCTCATC
>VWZG01012816.1:111776-123751 GCA_013396735.1 Grallaria varia | reverse complement strand
CAGCCCATCCCAGCCCATCCCAGCCCAGATGTCCCAGCAGAACTGGGTCTGTCACCCACCACCATGCAGCCATGTCTGGGGCTGGCCTCTCTTTTGTTCCTGTCACAGTTCAGAAATGTGCAATAATCATCCTGAGGACAGTGAGACCAAATGATGAGCAAAATACTGATGGGTTTTTGCCCTGCACCCCAGTTCTGAGTCACTGCTGTTCTCAGGCACCGCCTCTGGCTTTGCAAAGGCACCACTGCAGTCCTGGCACTGCTTCTCCAGGGGTGGAACTCCCAGCTGGCAGAGGACAAACACAGATCTGATTTGTGTGCCCATGCCTGGTTTGCAGATGCTTTATTTTTAGAGCAGAATTATCTTTTCGCAGAGTAAAATGCTTCAGAGCTCACTTCTGTCCAGGGAAATGGTGGAGTGGTGGAGTCTCCTGGAAGTGTTCAAAAACTGTGTAAACATGGCACTGGAGGACAAGGTTTAGTGGTCAACATGGTGGGGGTGGTGGGTTGAGGGTTGCACTTGAGAATCTTAAATGTCTTTTACAGCTTTAACAATTCTGTGATTCCGTGAAAATACTTCAGCTGGAAAATCCCCACTCGTTGTGTTCATTAAGAACCGTGTTCCTCCTCCCAAGGCAGAAGGTCCCACTTTACCTGGTCACCACGACCAAACCTCTCTTTTCAAATCTGTCCTGGGACTGTTTTGGATAAATCTTGTCAGGGATCTCCACAGTGCCTGAGGCACCGACCTTTCTGTGTGGTGAGACTCATTGCTGGGTGAGTTTCCACAATGTCCCTCTGCTCTTGTGATTCCCAGGATGTGCAGAGGCTTTGCTGTGCTCTGGGCAGGGTTAATCCATGGGGAGAGAATGGAAGCCACCAAGGACAGCAATTTGTCATTCCAGCAAAGCACAATTTTACCATGGCCTGAGTCACACCGAGGCTCCCCAAAGGTTCAAAACCCAAAAATATCTGAGTTGAACAATATGACATCAGGCCTCACTATTGGCTTTCAACAAGAAGAAACAAAACCCACTTCAGTCCCCTGAAAAATGTCCTTTCATCAGCATTGTGGGGAATGGTTGCCAAAGTCCCCAGAGCTGCTGGTGGGGACAGGTTTGTTGGGATGGATGTTAATGATGGGAATTCCAGTGTCACAGAATCACAGAATGTGCTGAGCTGGAAGGGACCCACAAGGACCATCCAGTCCAACCCTCAGCCCTGCCCAGGACCAGCCCCAAGAGTCACCCCCTGGGCCCCAGAGGATCATCCAAACCCTCCTGGAGCTCTGGCAGCCTTGGGGCTGTGCCCACTGCCCTGGGCAGCCTGGGCAGTGCCCACCACCCTCTGGGGGAAGACCCTTCTGCTGAGATCCCACCTGAGTCTGCCCTGACCCAACTGCAGCCATTGCCTGGGTGCTGTCCCTGGGCCCCCCAGAGCAGAGATCAGTGCCTGCCCCTCCCCAGGAAATTTGATCTGCAATGAGAGTGAGAAGGTCCCCCCTGAGCCTCCTTTTCTCCAAGCTGAGCCCCCCCAGCTCCCTCATCCCCTCCTGGGGCTCCAGCCCCTTCCCCAGCTCCATTCCCTTCCCTGGACCTGCTCCAGGTTCCTTTCCAGAAGGAAAGGGTTGCCATCAGGGCTTATCTGTCCTGCAGCCCCGAGAAGCTTTCCATGCACCCCAGGGTGGTTCTGGGTGCTCAGAGCTCCACCAGAATGGAAGACCCCCAAGAGGAGGCTCTGCCCTCAGGCTGGACAGAGGAGACACCTCCAGTCCAGCACTTGTCACTTGCAGGCAGCAGAGACACAGCCCCTGAGGAGCAATTCCTCTGCCTCAAGGCAATCACACCCCCGGGGGTGTCTTTCTGCTGATTTTAAGGCCACTTGAATAATTTTGATACAGCATTTGACTTCTGCTTGCAAAAATATGAGTTCTTGGACTTGCTTTGTGCTGCAGGTTTGTGGTGCAGGTTTGTGGTGCAGGTCCTGTTAGATAAAGGACGAGGTCTGCAGCCTGTCTGGTCAGCCCTGAGAACGATGCCAACGGTGTCTGAGCGAGCTGCACTTGCTGAGGTCTCTGTGAACAGATTTGTCCCCAGGCTGGGTGACCTTTAGCTCAGTCTCAAACACAAGAGTAAAGAAAACAAGCTCTTCTTGAGCCACAACATTGTGACAGAGGCTGTGACAGAGGGGACTTACAAACCTCCCCTTTCAGAGGGGATCTACGGACCAAAGACATCCACATGTGCTCCTGGATCTCCTTGATTTGGAAAACAATGGGAATCAAGCTCCAAACGTTCCCCTACAAAGCTGATGGACGTCAGGTTTGGTTTTCCAGAACCAGCAGGTGAAGGGGGCTCAGAGCTCAGCCCTTCTGTCCACACCCAGCCAGTTGGGGTTGGGGCATCAAAGGGGAGACAGGGCTGTGCCAGCAACACAGGGAATCTCCTTCCCAAAGGAAATGAGTTTTGAAGGCAGGAACTGGACATAGGCAGGCCAGGAGCTGCTCTGTGCGTGTTAGTCCCTGGTCTAAGTAACAGTAATAATAACAATTAATAATTGAATGCTTCAATTATTGAAAGCAGCTATTAATAATGGAACCACTGAATTCAACGCACTATTCTAGAGCTTCTTGTCAGAGAAATTCAAAGTATTTTGCAAACATTAATGAATTAATGTCAGGATCTTCTGCCAAAGGCAAAACTGAAATAAACCAGAATTTCCTTAGGCCACTCCACCCTCATACAAACACTTGTGCACATTTTCCAGAGAGGGATGTAGGCGGGAAAACCTCCTGGCTGTGGTGATGGTGCCAACCTGTCAGGAACCCACATGTCGTTGTCCCATTTTGGGAGAAGTTGGGCATCTCACGCCAAAGTAGATGCAGAATATCCAATTTAAACCTGGTCTTGTGGTCTCTGTAGCAGGATGCTCTGCCTTAGTGGGGGTAAATCAGGGTGCTCATGCCCCTTTGGGCGTTGAAGGATGCTGGGACCAGCATGACCCACGAGTCCCAAGATTATACACCCCGAGGAAGAACGATGTCTCCTGGTAGAAACTATCCAGTCCATCACTTTATACTGTCCAAGCCCTGACCCACATTTTAATGGGAGGGTCTTCTAACACCCCCTTCTTGGAGTGTGTGCAGAGATTCCTCCCTGGAAGGGGGGGTGCCCCTTGAGGTCACTCTCGAGGCTCAGTGAGAGATTTCCCCACAGTCATTCATCAACATCAATTTCTACTTTATAATTATTTGTCAAGCTTTAATACCATTGTGTCAATTTGCTTCAATAAACAGGGCACTCTACTAGTAGTTATATCTACTCATATTGTGCAGGAAAAAATTCTGCTTAAGGTCTTTCAGCCTCATCATTATCATCATCATCATCATCATCATCACATTAATTAAATTATTTTAATCATATAAATATATTTGGGTTTCCATCCTTAATCCTACAGGACAAAGTTGCATAAAGGCTCGATTCCATCCATATAATCCTTTGGACAACAATCAGTGATCAAATTTGGGACTGGGATTGGTTCCAGCTGCACACAGACCCCTCTCTAAGAAGGAGTTTAGGAAGCCAGGAGGTCCTTCTTGTTCTTCATGACTCAAGAGAAGGGTCTCCCTGCTAAACCTTGCCCAGAGCTCCCATCCTGCCTGGGACAATCTCCTTCCCTTTCTCATGGGCCAGAAAACACCAACATTCATTTTGCTCACCTCTAATTTCCATTTTTGGCGAATAATTTTTTTCCAAGACACATGACCCTCACTTTGTCCTGGGAAGGGAAGAATTTGCCACATCTGGATGCTTCTGGCCCCTTGTTTCTTTGCCTGTCCGTGGGGCAGCACAGCTGGGGAACCAGTGGGAGAAGGGGACCAGCCCCAGCCTTGCTCTTCACAGGGTGGGAAATGCCAGCTGCCTGCTCCAGTTTGAAGTGCTAGTGGGACTTTAACAAGGGCAAGGCCCTGCCTTTTCATCCTAATCTTTAATGCTGATACTTTCCCTTGGAAACAAGAAGTCCAAATGTGGTGTTTCAGAGCTCTGCCCTCCCTCCACCCCTGTTGTCATCCTTTGGGTTGAGCCAGAAGAGAATCTCCAGGGCAGTGACCTTCTTGGGATGTTCCAGTTATGATCATTTCGACTTTCTAAGTAGAAGCTGCCTCAGCCCAAAGCACCTCAAACAGCCTCTGCTATCTGTAATTACTTGCTGTTCCTCTCGTTCCCGATGTGGTCCTATCTCTCTTCCCAAGCAAGGCTTCATCTGCTTCTTTTGTGATTCCCAAGGATTATAAATGAGGACATTTATTTTACATTGCGGACAAACTTCTGTTTGGAGCAGTAACAATCACAAGAATAGGCAGTGGCTGTGAAAGCCACTTTATTTTCTTTCTGAATAGCAAAAGTTTCTCATTCACCTTCCAGGCATTCTGGGAATACGCTGCTCTTGAATTAAATGCATGTTACCAACAAAGAATCAGAGGGTGAATGCAGGGATTTCTGGCTGCTCTTGAAAATACATTTCACTGCTTCACAGCAAAATAAAGGACTTAGGAAATACTGCAGACAAGCCTTTCTGTAGTGCACAGATTGGTATCACCCTCTCAAATGTCACAGAGAAAACCCTGCCTGCACTGAGCCCACTCCAACAGGACCCAGTTCTTCTGGAAGCCACCAAATGCCACCAGACAGACTCCCAGAAGCAGAGCCCCTCCTGCCATGTCCAAGGGGGAGATCAGGCAGCTCAGCAAAGGGAGGGCAGGGAGTGACCTGGTCAAGCCAGCACTGATTAGGGAGGAGCAGCACAAAATGCCATCCCTCACCCCAGCACACAACTGGGCATGTGCTGGTGCCAGCTGGACCAGAGCAAAGACACAGGATGGCTTAAAATCCATCTGTATCCACATCCTGTCATGAACGACCTTGGGTGAATCTGCTTGAGTAACACGAAAAATGACTTAGGAAATGTCTTCATCTCCCTTTTTCCTCCTCTATTTTGCCTCACTCCAAACCTGGAAATAATTTGTTGCCAGAAGGACGTTTTGCCAGCTGCTGACCAGCACTGCTGTGTCTTGTGGGCAGCAGACAGGGGTGCTGGTGGACCTGAGATGCTGTTTGGGCTGAGGGTTGTCTCTGGTTTCAATCAGAGTTCAACCCAGGCTGTCCCTCCTTAGGGTGGAGTCTGGTGTCCATCTGAATCGTGTCCTCCTCGTGTGCTGCAGGGCTTTGCATCAGAGCCCACAGGAAAGATGGAGAGGGACTTTTTACAAGAGCCTGGAGGGACAGGACAAGGGGGAATGGCTTCAGGATTCCAGAGAGGAGGGTTAGATGGGATATTGGGAAGAAATTCCTCCCTGAGAGGGTGGGCAGGCCCTGGCACAGGGCGCCCAGAGAAGCTGTGGCTGCCCCTGCATCCCTGGAAGTGTCCAGGGACAGGTTGGATGGGGCTTGGAGCAACCTGGGCTGGTGGGAGGTGTCCCTGCCCATGGCAGGGGGTGGGATGGGATGACCTTTAAGGTCCCTTCCAACGCAAACCAGTCTGTGATTCTATGATTCTATGATATAAAACCATTCCACGTGGCCAGCACCCAGCCAGAGAATTTGGGTTTTGAACAAGGGATGTTCTCCTCTAACAGGCTGTTCAGCAACTGCAGTGGGAAATTATTCGCAGAACCCCTACATGCAGTGATTTCATAAATGTGAGAAAATAACAATCTGCCCACGGGCGATGTGTGAGCAGAACAGGAGTTACATGCTGGGCAAAAGCTTTGTGTAAATCCTCCTTCTCCCTGTGCCTTTCAGAGATTTATTTCATCCCCTCAGACATGAGCAGGTCGGGCAGCGTCCACGAGCAAGACAGAAGATGTGGAAGAAACTCCTGTTTGGGAAGGAGCAGGACCCACCTGCTGCCTGTCCCTGCTGGCTCTGGGAGCTGGGCTTTGGGCACTGGGCTTTGGGCAGTGGGCAGCTGTGATGATGCCCATGTCTCCGTGATGCTGAGGAGCAAGAGCAAATAAAAGGCTGTTTGGCCTTCTCTGTGCATGTGAGATCAAGACCAAAAGAAAAGTGGGAGGTGATATTTAGAGACCCAAGAGGCCCAGCATTGCCCCTCCAGACTGACCTGGCACAGGGTGCCCAGAGAAGCTGTGGCTGCCCCTGCATCCCTGGAAGTGTCCAAGGCCAGGTTGGCCAGGGCTTGGAGCAACCTGGGCTGGTGGAAGGTGTCCCTGCCCATAGCAGGGGGTGGGATGAGATGATTTTTAAGGTCCCTTCAAGCCCAAATCATTCCATGATTCCATAAATGCACACAGAGCATGTCCCTGAGTGCTGCTCCATAGGTGGGAATGAGACAAGGATTTCCTTGAGTCACCAGACAGCTTTCCTTAAGGAAACTCAAAACCAGCCAGAGGAGGGAGGACCACAGTCTGAAAATAAATCTGAAATAAATCTTGATGAAACCCATTCCTCAACCTCAGTGGTGAAGCATCAAAACCTGCATGGTTCTGGAAACACTAGGTCAAGGGCAGAGGATGGTTTTGTAATTTCTCTGAATTATTTCTTGACGTGGGGCCTTCTTCTGGCTGTTCCCACTTGGAAGAGGAAGCTCTGGGTACCACAAACACAAACACATGGTGCTTCCTGGAGAACCTCACCCTGTCACCCTCCTTGGTGAGGGTCACGGGGCTGCAGATCCCAGCGACTGTCCTGGGAAATGAGAGGACTTGGATCCAGGGTGCAGACTCGTGTTTTAGGGGTGTCCTAAACCTCAGTGATGAGGAAATGGTGGTCTGTTCCCAGCCGTGTTTGTCCTCTGCCGTGACAGCTGGCAGTCAGTGGGGTCTAACTGGACATGGCCTTAAATCCCAGTTCTATTGCTTGGGCTTGTGGAGGCACCCAAGTCTCCTGTCACCTGAGACACTTGCTGCGGGCTTGGTGACAAAGAGCTTTGGGGATGGGCCCCCCAACACAGTGAAAAATCAGGGTTGATCCAGGTGGGTGTATTTTTGGAGCTGTGCTGGCCCATCCTGCCACAGTCTGGAGGACACTCTGCCTCTGTCGACTCTGCACAGGCCCCAGAGAAGAGGAATAAACTGCCCTGAGCTCTCCCAAAGCTGCAATTTGCTCCAGAGCTTCATCCATTACGTGGGAGAGCAGCAGTGGAAGCCCTGAATGACATCTCTCTGTTGTTAGCGTCTCATTTCTGGCTTCAAGAAAGGCAATTGGATTCTGGAATCTCTGGGAGTGATGGATAAATGACAAGCAATTTCACAAGACAGACTGAGCTGATGTGAAATCGAGGAGCTAATTGGATTATGTGCTTGTCAGGAGCCTTCTCTCCTGCACGGCCAGGACTGCTCAGAGCTGTGGGCTGCCTGGCGAGGCACAGCTGCAGCCAAACCAGCCCTTCTCTTCCTTTCCCAGCCACGAGAGGACCAGCAGTGACAGCATCTCACACTTGCCCAGGCCTCAACCCCCCACCCCAAACTTCAGGAAGGCACCTCCAGACCTCTGCCAGACCCAGAAAGGTGTTGAGCTCCAAGGTCTCCAGAGTGATGGTTATTGACATCTGCTCTGCTCTCCATTAAACACCTCAACTCCCTCCCAAACCTGGAGCAGTGGATCAAGCAGAGGGAGCAAGGCTTGGCGCAGCCTGGGAGGAGGAGAAGCTGCAGAAAATTGAGAACAGGTTTTTGGGCCACAGAAATGTGGCAGCTGAGCCTGCCCTGCTCCCACACTCGGAGGAGGGTGACTCTGAGCAGTGCCACAGCAGATTCACTGGGTGAATTCATCACCAGCCTGGTTACCACTGACTAACCATGTGGTGTAGAGATGGAATCAGAATAACTGCCTTGCCCTGTGGCTGATACCACCCCATTTGTCAGGCCCTGGGAATTCAGTCTGATGTTTGCTTAAAAACACAAAATAAAACCCTCCACAGCACCACTGGCACCTTTGCCCACGTGGATCTGGGCAGGGGGCTCTTGGCTGCCCTTCCACACTCAGCCCCTCTGCACTTCTCAAGGGCTCTGTTCGAACTGCCCCTGGATGGAGGAGCCAGAGGGGTCTGTCCATCTGCCAGGCACGGTGCCACCCCCGGGATGGCCAGGGGCAGGTGCCACCTCTAGGATGGTCAGGGGCAGGTGCCCCCTCTAGGAGGGTCAGGGGCAGGTGCCACCTCTAGGATGGTGAGGAGCAGGTGCCACCGCCGGGATGGACAGGGGCACGGCCCACCCCCAGGATGGTCAGGGGCAGGTGCCCCCTCTAGGAGGGTCAGGGGCAGGTGCCACCTCTAGGATGGTGAGGAGCAGGTGCCACCGCCGGGATGGACAGGGGCACGGCCCACCCCCAGGATGGTCAGGGGCAGGTGCCCCCTCTAGGAGGGTCAGGGGCAGGTGCCACCCCTAGGATGGGCAGGTGCCACCCCTGGGATGGTCAGGAGCAGGTGCCACCCCCGGGATGGACAGGGGCACGTCCCACCCCCGGGATGGTCAGGGGCAGGTGCCACCACCGGGATGGTCAGGGGCAAGTGCCACCTCTAGGATGGGCAGGGGCAGGGGGCAGGGGCAGGTTCCTCCCTGGAGGCACCAGGAGCAGGGACGTGGTGGGAACTGTGCCCCAGGTGCCCATTCAGCTTGATGGGCCCCAGATGAGTTGCAGAGAGCTCATGCTCTGCCAGGAAAGGGAGATGGGAAAGAGGAAAGTGGTGTGTTGGAGAGAGAAAAGTGTCCCTCTGAAGCCTGGGCCGGTCTGTCCAAAGGCCAGTGTGTCCTGGAAAAGCCAGGGGATGGCAGCAGAACCAGAGCAGTGTGGGAGCAGCTCCTTGTGTGCTGGAGCCCACCAAGCTGCCCTGTGAGCTGGCACTCACTGAGAGAGGCTGAACAACCCCCAAACCTGCCTGGAGCCAGAGCCCTGCAGGACCCCCGGGGTCAGGGAGCTGTGGGTTGGGGCTGGAGAGCCCTCGGTGGGTGCCCGGGACAGGACAGCAGTGCCTGGGGGGCACAGTGGCACAGCCTGGCAGAGCTGTGCCACCCAGAACCTGCCTCCGAGGTGGTTTGTGACACAGGTGACACAGCAGGGCCGGGGTGCCTCTTGGGGACACTGTCACTGGTAGGATGGTGCTGCCCAATAGCAACCTGGGGACACCTCATGGCTTCTGTCACGTGATGGATATGCAGGACATTTCGATGGCAGGTACAGCAAATCCAATGCCCCTCCTGCAAGGGAACAGTGCAGGGAGCATTTGGCAAAGGTGCAGCCCCCAGTGAAGGCATCACAACACCTGGGGCGCAGGTGGAGCAAACACTTTCTGTGCTCCAGATTTTGGTGGCAGATGAAGATCAGAGGAAAGATCCAGGCCATGGGTGTTTTGGCAACTGAGTCCCTTTGCTGTCATGGAGAGCTCATGGACACAAGGACATACTGGTGGGCTCAGGGCATTTGGTCACACCCATTAAGTCTGCTGCAGCAGCACTTATTTTTCTTTGCCTTTGTGTTTCCAGGGGTTTTCACAGAAGGCTGATGTTGGAAAGGAGGAAGAGTCCTCCATCTGTGTGAAGTTCTGTATTGACTGAAGGATTTAATCCTGACTTTTTAGATGTCTATTTCTGCCAGTTGTAATAAATTCTAATTAAAATCTCTTTGTGGATTTTCCATCAGGTGGCTCTGTCATTTGGGTCTCAGGGTGCTTTGTAATTCCTGCTATTTAATCAGCTCTGTTCACAGGCATTTTCCCCTTTTTAAGTTTACCTTCACAATTGGCTGTGCTGCTCAGAAAACACAAGTTTATTAAACAAGCAGGGAACTCAGGGGACCAAAGAAACCCTGCAGCTGCTGGTGATCATTTTCAAAGTGTGCGTTACCCAGAGCAGTTCACTGAGAATGCAGCACGGGGGGGGGAACTCCTCACCAGCATTGCAGGAGCAGATTGTGCAGGGAGAAGTGAAGCCAGCGGTGCAAACAGGGCTCTGCAGAACTGGGGGCACTGAAGTCCAGGGACATCTGGACCTGTCCTCTCATTCCTGTGTTTGATTTCTGGCTCTGCCTCTCCTGGGGGATGTGGTGGAGCTCTGGCTGAGGAGCTGGACACACATCCAGAAAGGAAGACTTAGAAGGGAATTAACAGAAGTTAGGAATCAGTAGAAGTTAGGGAATTAGTAGTAGCTGCTGGTCCTCTGCTGGTGGAGGAGCTGGGGAGAGTCACCTGTGCTGTGGTCTTATGTCTCCAAGTGTCACCCATAGGCTGAGCCCAGCCTGAGCTCCCAGCTCCGTGCTGGGACATCAGGGAGTGCTTTCTCCACTCTCTAGACTCTGCCAGAGGAAAGACAGAATTTGGCTTGGATTCTGGCTTGGAAACCAGTTGGACCCATCCCCAATCAAGGAGCCACTTCCACAGCACATCAGCACAGTGCAGGTTCCTGCTCCCCAGCCAAGATCCTGCTCCTTTTCTCCAAGTCCCAAGGAGCTGAGACAAGAGTTTGCTCAGCCTGTGTTGGTGCAGCTGAGGGGGCTCTGAGGGCTCTGTGGGTGTTGTAGAACACCAAACCCAGGGGATGGGGCACAGCACCCGAGGGACTGGAGAGATGCTGAGTGGGGAGGCTCCGGCAATGAGGGCCATGCCAGGAGAGTCCCTGCACTTGGGCCTCTTGCTTTTGTCTGTTCAGCCACAGCCAGAGCATGAAGAGGACAGTGAGAGGGAAGGAGGCTTCAGTGGGTCGGTGTGTGATCCCTCAGAGCAGCTGCGCCCCATAAATCCCTTGGGATCCACTCCCCAGCTCTATTCAACTCTGCATTTCATCCAGGAATTGGGTTCCCTCTTAGCTGCCAGACGGTGCTCCGAGTCCGGAGGCACTTTGGGAGCAGGTTTGGTGGATTCTCAGAGTTCTCCTCATGGAGCCAGTGTGGGGTGAAGCCCTGGGGACTTTCCTCATGCCTTTCCAAGCCCCTGGGCCGTGCTCAAACAGCCCCTCTGCTGGGAGGAAAGGCTGGGAGGGCTGGGGTTGTTCAGCCTGGAGATGAGAAGCTTTGGGGTGACCTCACTGTGGCCTTGCAGTGCCTGAAGGAGCTACAAGAAAGATGGAGAGAGACTATTTCTAAGGGCCTGGAGGGACAGGAGAAGGGGCAATGGCTTCCCACTGACAGAGGGCAGGGATAGATGGGATATTGGGAAGAAATTCCTCCCTGTGAGGGTGGGCAGGCCCTGGCACAGGGTGCCCAGAGAAGCTGTGGCTGCCCCATCCCTGGAAGTGTCCAAGGCCAGGTTGGAGTGGGCTTGGAGCAACCTGGGCTGGTGGAAGGTGTCCCGGCCCATGGAAGAGGGTGGAATGAGATGAACTTTAAGGTCCCTCCCAACCCCAACCTTTCTGGGATTCTATTCAACTCTCTGTGGGTCTTCTGTTGCTGATCCCTGTGCTTGGAGGTGGAAGGAGACTCTGAGCTCTGATGAGGGGGCTGATGTTCTGCACCTTCTGGTTTATTCCAGTGCAGGTCCTGGCCCTGTTTATTTGCACATTTTTTCGTTTAGTCCCATTGCAGAGTGAAATCAGGTTGTTGGGTTTCATTTGAACTCTCTTTCTCCCCCCACAGCTCAGCACAACCATTGATTACACGCTTGCATTTGTTCAAGGGGATGAAAACCTTTCTTATTCATAAACCATATGGGTTTTGTTTGGCTTTGTTTAACAAAGCTGAAATTTGAAGCTGCAGACTACTCAGTGCCTTCCCACAGCACACGCAGGCAGCACAGGCAGATCAGATATTATTTGCCAAGAGATTATTCATCCAATATGCCCGTTATTCACAGAGCAATTTTCCTATTATTCACAAAATTCTACTGCCCTACCAGCTGAATCTCAAACCTGGCAACTCCTGGTGCTCTCCACTGGCAAAGCAAATGAGCCTATCTCCACGAAACCACCTGTGGTGTAGGAGAGGGGGTGTCTGAACCACTGCCCACCTCACTGCCCACCCCCCTGCCCAC
>VWZG01012816.1:101526-111575 GCA_013396735.1 Grallaria varia | reverse complement strand
GCCCCTCTGCCCACCTCACTGCCCACCCCGCTGCCCACCCCGCTGCCCACGCTGCTGACTCCCCCTGCCCACCCCACTGCCCACCCCACTGTGACATCCCTGCTCCAGGCGGTGTCCTCAGCTCTGTTGAGTGGCCCAGCTCAGGGGCTCTGCTGCTCTGAGTGCCTTCAGGTGCCCCACATTTTGGCTCATGGTCCAAGTGCTACAGAAGAATTCCTCTTGGGACTCCCCGTTGGGACCCCGAGGGACACGGGGGAGAAGCTCTCACAGCTTGTCTAAGGAACAACCAACCACATTCCATCCGCTCCATGTAATTTCTTTCATACGATACCACTGGATAGAAACACAACCTGCTTGCCTGAATTAAAACATTTTCCTGGCAGTAGTTACTTTATTATTAACGTCTAATTTATTTTTTTTAAAATCTTAATTCTTAGATTTGCATATCTTGATTCATTTAGAAGCACAATCGCCATGCAGTTAATGAAATAAGTAATATTTTCTCATTCCAAGGAATCTCGTTAAGCTAATTAGCATGCTCTGCTGGCAGATGAGTTTGATTTTGCTCTATTAAATGCGTGTGTTATTTATCTCTTTGCTCACTAGGCCCTGTCTCCTCCCTCCCCATCTGAGTAAAGCAGGGATGTGGGTCCTCCTTGGAGAGGGGTCGCCGCTCCCTGGGATGGGGACAAGGTGGGCTGTGGCCACCAGTCCAGGCAGCAGCAGGTGGGGGGGATCTTGTGAGAGGCCCCTTTTTGGTCCAGAAGTTCCCCTGTTTAATGTGAGAGACCAAAGTGACACGGCTCAGTGTCACCTGTGCAGCTCCTCACCTTTCCTGGGGCCAGAACAGAGGTTCTGTTTCGGGTGAGCTTCTCACTCTCCAGGAATTTTGCAACTTGAGGGTGTTCAGCACAATGTCCCTCCTGATGGCAAGGACTGTCTGTGCCTGCCCTTCTTTGTGGGGCCGTGCATAAACCAGCAGCAAATTAAGCACAAATATGTTGTTAAACTGTGCAAAACCCTGTCTAGACACCCTCGTTTCTGTTTGATTATAATTCAGCTGAGATCAATTGCTGACAGAGTGACATTAAATCAAACAGAAAAAAAATACCTGGATGCTGCTTCCTCCATGTGCAAATCGAAGCCAGCAAATCAATTCTGAAAACCACTCATGGGGGGCTTTGACATCCCGAGATTTCATTGGAAGCTTCAGGTTCTCCCAAGGACCACTTTGCAAAGGGGGGTGCAGGACCCAGCCTGAATTTCAGCTCATTTATTCCAGTAAATCCCAGGATGCAGCCTGAGTTTCAATTTATTTATTCCGGTGAATTCCCGGACCCAGCCTGAATTTCAGCTCATTTATTCCAGTGAATTCCAGGACCCAGCCTGAATTTCAGCTCATTTATTCTGGTAAATTCCAGGACCCAGCCTGAATTTCAGTTCATTTATCCCAGTAAATTCCAGGACCCTGCCTGAATTTCGGCTCATTTATTCCAGTGAATTCCAGGACCCAGCCTGAATTCCAGGACCCTGCCTGAATTTCAGCTCATTTTTCCCAGTAAGTTCCAGGACCCAGTCTGAATTTCAGTTCATTTATCCTGGTGAATTCCAGGACCCAGCCTGAATTTCAGCTCATTTTTTCTGGTGAATTCCAGGACCCAGCCTGAATTTCAGTTCATTTATCCCAAAAAATTCCAGGGCCCAGCCCGAATTTCAGTTCATTTATTCCGGTGACTTCCAGGACTCAGCCTCAATTTTAGTTCATTTATCCCAAGAAATTCCCGGACCCAGCCTGAATTTCAGCTCATTTTTTCTGGTAAATTCCAAGACCCAGCCTGAATTTCAGCTCATTTATCCCATTAAGTTCCAGGACCCAGCCTGAGTTTCAGCACATTCATTCCAGTACATTCCAGCACATTCCAGCTGTGTCAAGCACACGAGGTGACTGCAGCACCACACCAACTCAGGCTTGCCTTTGGCAGGCCGAGTTCAGGGGTTAAACTTGCCCCTAACCCAGAAATCCAACAGGTCCCACCCTGCTGGGTGCACTGGGAGCCTGCCCAGGGCTTCCACCCTCCCTGTGGCTCCTGCTCCACAGAAACGACTCCGTGCCTGGCAGGAAAGCCCCATCTTTAATGTCTCAAATAAAGGGAGACAGATCTTGAGGTCTCAGAAGGCACATGGAATCCCCTGTGCTGGTTTTCAGTGACATCCCTGCCCCAGCCCAGGACAACCACCTGCTTTTTCTCTGTGTATCTTAATTATCTCCCTGTCAGGACCCTGACAAGGCTGGAGCATCCTTTGCCAGTGATTTAAGTCATGGAATCACAGCGGACAATTTTGCCACCCCTGAAGCTGGAAAATGTCACTCTTGCCTATGGAAATGATGAAGTAAATTCATATAATGACATTTCATAGGGGCTGAAAACCTGTTTCTCTTTTGCCTGCCCAGCCAAAACCCCATCAGTTCCCTCCCAGGAGGAGCTGGGGATTTGGTCCAGAGCAGCTCCTGTCAGGCACCAGCAGCAGAGAAATTCTGTTTGACAGGATTCTGAATTAATTCAGTACAAAACATCTCAGTCTGAATAAAGAAATTAAATAATCTGATATAGGTCAAATATCCTACCCCAAACCCGAGGGAAAACTGAATGACTTCTCGGAAAAATGAAAACAGGTATTGGAATGACATCCCCCAGTGGAAAAGCACTTGCCAGAATATTCTTCAGCAGGTCCTGCTTTGTGGGCTGTGGCCAAGGAAATGCCACAGGGAGAGCAGGACCCCTGAGGCTCTCACGCGTTGGCAGTGCTGTCCTGCCCCTGCTGACCAGGGCTTTACTGCTTCACGCCACTGACCACCCCATTCCTGCTGCTGCTGCACCTTGGTCTCACAGAGAGGAGTCAAGTGGACTTCATGCTCTTGGCAGGAAAACATGGGATGGGGGATAAAGGGTTTAATCAGGTGCTAAAGAGGAGTGAGGGGCGGCTGAGTGGGTGGCCCAGGAGGGACCCTTTGATCCACATGAGCCTCATCATTAACTTGTTTCTCCACAGGAGAACCCCCCTTCCAACTCCCTGGTGGGGCCAGACGGAAACCACGTGCTCTGCTCCCAAGCAGGACAACCCCATCCCATTGGGGTTCTTGGCAAGGTGAGTGGTGTTCCCTCTGGCAACGAGCAAGGAGAGGAAGGAGGCCCTAAGGAAGATGTTTCCTTCAGGGCAGTTTTGGTTTTTTTGAAGTTGAAGCTCAAGGTTTTCCATTTATTATGGAACTAAAAAGAGATTCCTGTGCCCTGTTCTGGTATTGAAGCACAGAGACCAAGGACCTGAGGCTGGAGTTGTGTCAGGGCAGGCTCAGGTGGGATCTCAGCAGAAGGTCCTTCCCCCAGAGGGTGGTGGGCACTGCCCAGGCTGCCCAGGGCAGTGGGCACAGCCCCAAGGCTGCCAGAGCTCCAGGAGGGTTTGGATGATCCTCTGGGGGGTGACTCTTGGGGGTGGGACTGTTGGTTGGCCTGGATGATCCTTGTGGGTCCCTTCCAACTCAGGCTATTCCTTGTCTCAAAGGGTTCAGCAGGTACAGCAAGGGAAGGGCATCAGAGGGTTCCTCCAGGGGACATATTGATGTTTGCACCTCATTTTTGGCCCAGATTTGCTTGCGTGTGGCATTCAGCTCCTGGTTCTCGTCACACTTGTGTGTCCTGGAGACAAAGGATTGTCCTGATGTCACACAGAAAAGGGGAGTTTAATCTCTAAAGTCATGTCTGAGGGTCTTGGTCAGGTGTTGAGTGCTTTGGGATTCAGAAAGCTGGAGTGTTGGCTGAAAAAGAAAACTGGCCACTGTCTCAAAAGACCTTCTAAGAAAATGCCTCTCTCCCTCACTGGTCAGTGGGGAGGGAGGTGATGCCAAGACAGCCTGCCCAGCCAGGGAGACAGGACCCCCCAAATCCCTTCCAAGGCTCCTGTCCCTCTCATGGTGATACAGGAAACACAACTACCTGCTTAGGGAGGCCCGGGTTAGTGGGTCCTGAGGACAAGGACACAGACTGAGGTCAAAACACAGTCAGGAAGGTGTAGGAGAGACATCCCAGGCATCCCATTCCATGCATACATTGGGCACTTCCCTCTTGCACATGCAAACACAAACAGTCCTTGAAGAGCTGTTCCACCACTGCAACTCTTTGGGAAAGTCCTGCTGCCAGAAGGACCAGTCTCCTTTCAGCCCACACTTTGGGAACTGCTGTCCACATCTCCCATGTCTTTGGGAACTGGAATCCTGAGAATGGATTTGAATCTTTGCTCCTGTTCCAGGTCTGGTGCCACCACGGGATAAAGGAACTTCAGAGTCACCTCACTTGATATCATTGTTTTCTTCATCAGTCTGATCTGCAAGGCTCGCGTTTCCAATTTCCAAATTCACCACTTGGACTGAGGTCTGGCATCAGTTTTTCTTGGACAGTTCATAGAACTTTCCCTCTAAACACAAGGTTAAGCCATGAATGTTGCTGTGGAGGGGTCCAGAATTAGAATTAGACCAGCAAGTGAAAGGCTTAACCAAAATTCACACGTGAGAGTCTAGGAAAAGACAAAGCAGGGGAGAGTGAAGGTGGATGAGACAGAAGGTTTAGGTGGAGCACGTGTGGTCTTCAGTCAAGCACAGCATTTGATGTGACCACTCCAGAGGGGCAAGGGGAGGGCCCTGGGAGTCCAGATCATCTCTAGGGCATGGAGATGGCACGTGGCACTCAGAGGAGCAGGGGCTGCCTGTCACCCCCTGAGCCACTGCCACCCCCCTTTCCTGGGCAGCCCAGGTGGAGCAGGGCAGTGATGGGCATCAGTCCCACATAAAATACATAATTTTCTATCCACACTCCTCCTGCCCCAGCATCGAGGTGCTTCTCCTTACAGTGCTGAGGAGGAAGCTGTGTTTACTCTGCCACACGCTCCATCATCATCTGTCACTAATTAATCCACCATTACTGGGAACTGTTAGTGATCCTTGCCCTGCCAAAACACATTTCTCCCTGAGCTACTCTTTAGCCAGTGTAAGCAGAATCATATTGGCACGGTGATTAAGGATTATGAAGAGGAGACATTATCATCTCTGAATAATTTAATGAATGCACACTTACCATGAATTGTAGCTGTAAAATCAGGCTGGCTGGGTGTCGGGGAAGAATTCTTTGTTATCACATTTATAGCTTCTTTACTGCCTTGTGATAGCTCCAGGTAGGACTATGAGGAAGGCTTTAAAATGTTATCATAATTCACCACCAAAAAGTGCCATTAATGCAGATTTAGTGACACCATTCCTGTGGTGTTTCTACCTGTTCACACAGAGACTTCTGAAAAGTGAATTAATGCCCCCAGGCCCCCTGACCTCACAGACCTCCCTGCTCCTGGATGGAGCTGGAGCTGTGGGCTGGCCAGGGTGTGAAAAAAGGGCCAACCAGGCTCTGCGAGGCATTGCTTTTACACCTCAGGGATCAAACCCAAACCAATCACAGGAGGAAAATGATTATTCCCAGCCCAATCAAAGGAAGATAAATCCAGAAAAAATTTTTCTTTGCTAAGAGTTAAAGAAAGGAAAAAGAAAAGGGAAGAGAAAAGGAAAAGAAGAGAGAAAGGAGAGAAGGAAAGGAAAGGAAAGGAAAGGAAAGGAAAGGAAAGGAAAGGAAAGGAAAGGAAAGGAAAGGAAAGGGAAAGAGAAAGGGGAAAGGAAAGGGAAAGGCGAAAGAAAAGGGAAAGGCAAAAGAAAAGGGAAAGGCAAAAGAAAAGGGAAAGGCAAAAGAAAAGGGAAAGAGAAGGGAAACATATCTGTGGAACAGACAATGTTTTTGTCCCTTCTGGCATGAAAATGTACTTAGGTTTCCCCTTTAAAGTCTTGAACCTCAGTCTGTTCTGCAGACTGGATTAGCTCAAGGTCCCAGAGAACATCAAAATCTGCTGTGGACAACAAATCCAACTCTGGTCACATCCATGTGTGTCTCAAAGTGCTGCCTGAGGGCACTTGGTCTGTTCAGCTGCGGAAGAGGAGACTGAGGGCAGAGCCCATCAGGGTCTGCAGCTCCTCCCAAGGGGCAGCTCCATCTCTACTCTGTAGGGACCAGGGACAGCACCAGGGAATGGCTGGAGCTGTCCCAGGGGAGGCTCAGGTTGGATCTCAGCAGAAGGTTCTTCCCCCAGAGGGTGGTGGGCACTGCCCAGGCTGCCCAGGGCAGTGGGCACAGCCCCAAGGCTGCCAGAGCTCCAGGAGGGTTTGGATGATCCTCTGGGGCACAGGGGGTGACTCTTGGGGATGGGTCTGGGCAGGGCTGAGGGTTGGACTGGATGGTCCTTGGGGGTCCTTCCAACTCAGGGTATTCTGGGACTCTGTGACTCTACTCTCAGACGATCAGCTCACTGTGTGTCCAGGAATATCCATCCCCTCCCCTGGCCCTGGAGCTCCATCCCCCTGCACGGCAGCCCAGCCTGACCAGCCCAGCTGCTGACCTGTCACACCAGGTCCCACTGCAGGAAATGGAACCTGACCTCAGACTCCAAGCAGGACCGTGTCCTAAGTTATCCATGTCTGTTATTGACCGTAACACATGTCCATGGCAGTTAGAACCCAAAGTTAAATTCAAACACTCCTCTTACCTGTCCTGCCCTGCTTTACAGACAGCTCTCAGAGCTGCCTTGATTTCCTGAGTGTTTTCCTGAACTGCTGGTGGTTTAGATCTGCTTTTTCTCCTATTTTTATCTACACTCATAACTGTTTTCTTCCTGCCTGCCTCATCAAAGCAAAACCCCAAATGCAAGTCCCATCTTCTTCCAAGCCTTCTCCCCATGGAAGGCCCCAGATGGTGTCTGACAACGAGCAGTAACTTCCCTCCATCCTTATTACACACGTGAATCCCTGAAGGTGGCTGGGAAAACCAGGAGCTGCTGTCAGCAGCACATCCCCTCCTTAACAGAGCACAGGGGTTGGGGTCTTCTCCTGTCCCCACTGTCACAGAGCCCTAAGCACAGGAACACTGACAGCTGGGGGGGCTCTGGAAACATTTCCCTTGATTTCCTGGATTTCCTGATTGGAAAGGCAGGCAGTGTTTATTGCTGGGCTGTGTCTGGCACAGGAAGAACACACAGGAAGTCCCCCCTGCCACAAGGATTTGCTTTGTAAAGCTCTGCACGGGGACTGCACAGTCAGCTTTCGTGCCACTGACAATGGGCTGAGACCTGGATTGTCCATCCCACCAGCACAGCTGCCCAGGCCCTGACCTCAGGGCTCTCCCTGAGCAGAAACACCAACTCTCCTGTGTCCAGTCCTGGTAAAAAACCCTCATCTCTTTTTTATTCTCCTCTGACAGACCCCCAATCACTGCCCTGGGGTTGTTTCCCCAGCAGATCCAACCTGAAACAGATCTCCAGCACTGTCTTTCCCAGGAAACACCCCACCGAGGTGGTGGTGATGGCTTGATGGCAGGGCTTGATGACCTTAAAGGTCTTTCCCAACCTTTATGATTCTATGACACTAAAAAAGGAGAATGCTGGAAAAGTTTGGGAGAAGATGCTTCCTTTGCTCTGCAGCTTTGGAAGTGTCCTGTTATGTAGGCAGAAAGTAAAAGGTGTCTCCAAATTGCCTGGGGGTTCCTCAGCCCAGACAGGAGAGACCTTTGGAGTAGAGAGAGAGGAACTGGAACATGTGTGCAACTTCTGCAGGTCATGGGCAGTAGCTGGGGCTCTGCTTGTTGTCTCTGGGGAGCATTTTGGGATTGCTCAGCAGGGAGAAGAGACTTCAGAGTGACCCAATAGCGACCTTCCAGTCCCCTCCATGAAGGGGCTCCAAGAGAGCTGGAGGAGGACTTTGGACAGGGGCCTGGAGTGCCAGGACACAGGGAATGGCTTCACACTGCCAGAAGGCAGGGTTAGATGGGATATTAAGAAGAAATCCTTCCCTGTGAGGGTGGGCAGGCCCTGGCACAGGGTGCCCAGAGAAGCTGTGGCTGCCCCATCCCTGGAAGTGGCCAAGGCCAGGTTGGACAGGGCTTGGAGCATCCTGGGCTGGTGGAAGGTGTGGAGGTGGAACAAGATGATCTTTAAGGTCCCTTCCAACCCAAACCATTCTGGGATTCTATGACATTTAGCAAATATCTTTATTTGCCTTGGAAGACTTGAAGCAAATAAAGACTTACAGAGGAAAGATTTACAAGCCCTTGCTTTCCCATGTGCCTTTCCTTGGCACTAATGCCTGCTCATACTGTGGTTGGAACCCATCACCAGTTGGCTTTGCATGGCCATTTCTCCACTCTGACTGTCAGCTGAGCATGACTGTCAGTGTCCTGATCCCACACTGTTATCCCTGTTCCCTGGGGTGTCGCTCCATGGCAGATGCCACTGTTCCCTTGCCCAGTCAGCCTGCGTGGCTGCACAGCAGAGCCCCTGCCAGCTCAGCAGGATGTGGCACACAGGAAAATGAAGGAACTCAAGAGGAAAATTAACAATCATCCCGCGATGTCTCCCTCAATTCCCTGCTCCAGACCCCTCTCCCTGTGACAATTTCCTGGCTTTATTGACAACAGGCAGCTTGTCTTAGTGCTCCAGACAGATGTTGTATAAATGCCAACGTGTGCACAGACACCAGTGCTCTGAGCCCCCCAAGCCACCCCAAAAAGCTGCAGTGGGCACAGCAACACCAGGTTTGTTCAACTCCCCCAGAGCTGGACCTGCTCCTCCCCGACCCCTGGGTTGTTTCAGCCTCTCCGCAGCAGCAGGAGGTTCCCTGTGCCAGGTGTGGATACAGGACAGGTCACAGGGACTGCAGCAAACCCAGCAGCTGTGTCACGTCACACCCTGTGGCTCCATGTCCACCCACAGCCCACAGAGAGGATGGAGATGAGTCCCATGGGAGGGAACAGCCAGGCGAGGCAATGAGCAGGATTTCATAGCCCAGGCAGAGCAGGATGGAATCATTTGGATATGGGGGTTACTGGTGTCACAGAATCATGGAATCATGGAATGTTTGGGTCAGAAGGGACTTTACAGACCATTTAGTTCCAACCCCTGCCATGGGCAGGGACACTTTCCACTAGCTCAGGTTTCTCCAAGCCCCGTCCATCCTGGCCTTGGACACTTCCAGGGATGGGGCAGCCACAACTTCTCTGGGCACCCTGTGCCAGGGCCTGCCCACCTTCCCAGGGAAGGTCTTCTTCCCAATACCCCATCTAACCCTGCCCTCTGGCAGTGTGAAGCCATTCCCCCTTGTGTGGAGTCTTTTCTTGAAACCCTTGACACAAGGTCTGATACCAAAGGCTGGATTCTTTTAATTCTTCCTTTTTTCAGGACATTCTAAATCTGTTAGAAAGACAACTTAGCCAGATCCACTCACGTCAAGGGCAGCTTAAGGCTTGGGAACACTCTGCTCCTTATTTCAAGCCATAGGTTGATAAAGACACTTTGTGAAGTTTCTCTTCCATGGCCACAGTGGGGATACCAAAAGCCATATTCCAGTCAAGTGACTCTTCTGTGAAATTTGGGAAGAATGAGTTTGGGGTCAGCAGAAGACTGAGAGCCAAAATCAGATGGGAACCTGGGTTTGCATTTTACACACATTTAAGCAACCTGAGACTACAATTTTTATTTGGATTTCTTCCAAGTGTTTACTGGAATGAGAAAACCTTTAGAGATTCTTCCATCACTAATAGCTTTTCAAGTGAATTAACATGAACTCAAGGAGCAAAGATACAATATTCATAAAATTTAATAACCCTTGTAATTAAAAATGCAAAAAAATATGAAAAAAAGAAACAAAAGAGAAAAGAGCATAAGAGCACCCATGGCAAGGAAAATGTTGCTCTAAACGATTAGTTTGAATCAAACAACAACTCCCCAGAAGCTCCAGGCTGGGGCAGAGGGGCTGGAAAGCTGCTGGTGGGAAAGGTCCTGGGGGTGCTGTGACAGCAGCTGGACACGAGCCCAGGTGTGCCCAGGTGTCCCTGGGTGTGCCCAGGTGTGCCCAGGTGTGCCCGGGTGTGCCTGGGTGTGCTCAGGTGTGCCCAGGTGCGCCCAGGTGTGCC